>OY998159.1:11118324-11675847 GCA_963921925.1 Sphagnum tenellum | reverse complement strand
AGGCATGTGAGCGTCAAGCAGGCATGAGTGTGTGTGCCACCAATCCCCCAAGGCTTCTTCACACTGATGAATCTGTTTGTTTTGCCCAGCTTTACCATGCCCTTTTGGCAGGTACCTCCCGCAAAAGTCAAGATTCTCTTCTGCATTTGTGTGTAAATCAGAGCTGAAGACAGAGGTCCTCATCTCCCAATTGGAACTGCTTTGTGTGCCAGATGCAGAATTGGATTCTATGAAAGTCTCCTTTTGTCAGATTAGGGCAACAGATCAGAAAGCCTATTTCATGATAAAATTGTTGATTTTATGCATGCATGCATGCATGTATATCAGGTACAAGTTCTTTCTTGGCCAGCATGAATGAGAAGATGGAGCAATGTGGAATGAAAGGGGGAGAACCAATAAACAAAATTCCAATGTGAATTCCTGAGCTCATGAAAGGCAAATAATGTTGTTTGTCCTTCAGAGGCACTTGGAGCATAAACACAAGCACTGGATGCACTCTCTGGGGCAGCTTTGCTTCGCTCCTGAAGCATGGAATAATGCACAATTGTCAAGGTGTGTGCTTCCTGACAATAGAGTTGATCACCCACTGTGCATATTTGTGATTTCATTGCAAAATCTGTATAATAAAACTGAATGGTGTCTGTCTGTCTGTCTAAAGCCTTATACCTACGTACAAACATACTCAAGTTCCCCTCTATGTAGCTACTTATAAACGTACCCGTTCCCTCTTACACACCTACTCTGTCCCTCCTCACCTCCTTAGCAAAAGAGTGGAGTGGGTGGACAAATACCCATCCTTAGCTTGTCTATGGACTAGGTACCTGGTGAGAGCTGCTGGGTTACCATGTATAATTGAGCTGTGGTGGTGGGGAGATTATGTGTGGCAACCTGGCTGCTCAAGCTGGTTACTGGACATAATTGGGTGGAGACAGGGCACCAAGTGCAGACATTCAGCCCTGTGAGTGGGCATAATAGAAATCGTGGCCAATAGCAGTGCAATCTGCAGGTGCATTATGTCTTCTAAACGTGTGTCTTCTTGGTTGATAGGAATGTGATGAGCCCTTTGTTGACTGGTTATGTGATAAATACTTGGGTTTCAGACTGCTTTGCACTACCAGTGACAATCAAACTGACATAAGGTTGGAATATTAATATACCCATCCCTAGCTTCTATGTAATAAGAATAATGATTCCTGGAATTATGTAGCCTTCATATCTCTCTACAAACCTTCCCCTTCCCTATTACAAACCTATACCCATCCTCTAGTTTGTTACTACAATTTCAAAAGCAACTTTGATGAACAAATCTGAAAGTTAGTAAACCGTAAAACACCATGCATGATCAAGCCTAGAGGAATTTGTACAAGTGTTTTACGCATGCATGGCACGAAATCTATGATTTCAGCATGGTAGACAACCATGAGTGAAATAAATTCAGCAAAGAACAAAGGTGCTACAATGATATGTGAGGATGTACATTTCCCCTATCTACTACTACCTTCAAACTTGTAGCATCACTCCACACTATTTATGGTTTTGACAATACTTGGTTTTGTTGGGTCATGGCATTAGGCACGAAGGACTATGCATTCACTTGGGCCTAGAGCATTGTAATGCTAGACAAAAACAACGAATCAAACTAGATTTTGAACACTTAGAAAAAGATGCGATTGTTTGATTTTTAAAATGGTGGATTTTGAACTAAACTATAATTCTTGCATAAAGTTATCAGGAGTTACTATTTGGAATTTGATGGTTCGTATGTGTTTTGGAAATGCGATCTCAATGAGTATTAGTTTAGAGCCTTTTAGAGCCTTCTAAACATGACTCCAGTCTCCTACTATAATTTGATACGATACGTGACCTTTGAAGGTTCCTTCTACACAACTTCAGTGTTTTGTTTATATTAAGAAATATCAAAAGAACAAGTATCAAATGCTTAATGCGCTTTAACCGAATTATCAGCATACTCATCTTATCATGTGCTCAAAAACATTTACACAAGTGATCAATCTATATTTCTTTGACATCATGCTATCGTATCTTAGAGGACATTTCAATTGTACAAAAACAAATTCCTTCAAGAAAACATGGGCTTTGTGCCAAGTGCCCATGGATGTGACAAATGTTTCCAATTTGATTTGAAATTATCATGAGAACTAACAAGTTGGGTTTCTTCTTTTCATTGTAAATATACAATGGGTAATCATCAAGCACAAAGTGCTTAGTAGTTTAGAATGAGTTTAAATGGCCAAAAATTAAAGCTTTAGAAGTAAGAGAAAGGAGGCAAATGATTTGATACTTAATTTGTTTCATAGATATATTCAAATTAATTTGTTAGATGACTCATTTTATTTCCTACTTGTGAAATTTTTGGTTTAGTTGCAATTTTAATACTTTGGTAAATGATATAAGTTGTTATATACCTATGTATTATAAATAATGTAATCCAAAGTTATAATGATAGTTTAGAACCAAATGGTCATAAAGCAAATATCAAGGCATGGCCCTCATGCATTTTACACCTCCATGTTTTGAAAAATAAAATTCTCATATGATTTGCTGAAAAATCTTAGGTGGTTCCCATAGTTCCCATGGATCTCCATATTGTTCTCAATAAGTTCACTTTTAACCCCGTCATTTCTTTATGAAGAGGCCATGCAAAATATATTTTGGGCTTGTTGAAAGTTTTAAGACTTTTATAAGGGGTTTGTGTTCAAAGCATGGCAATGGTTTTTTTTTTTCTTTTGGTTTTTGGGGGTGATGAGCCAATCAAGAAGGCCCATTTCTTTAAAGGAATAAATAAATTCAGCTTTGGGTGCACCCACAACTAATTGAATAGAAAATCACACCATGTGGCTTGTTTACATTCATGATGCTTTTGCCCCGGTGCTTTAAGATGGGTAAAGCCTCTAGGGGTGGTGGTACCCATTATCAAAATGCCCGACATTCCTCAAATGTGAGGCTCGACTTGACTTAGAACCCTTGTTGGACCCTAATTCTAAGAAGGCTTGCAAGATGGGGCTATTACCCTTCACTTCTTCACAAAGGATTTCATTTCACTTCATTTCTTCCCCCAAGAAAAGCCAAAAATAAGGTGCACCATTTAGTACAATTATCATGTTCCAAAGAACACCAAATTTACAGAATATCCCAATGACACGCACACACAATTCACTTGAAAGTTGGGCTCTCCAATTATGGGATAGCATGATCAAAGTGCACATGATGCATATTTGACTTGTATTTAGTGGAACTTGGTCGGTTATGGCTGCAATCTCTTCCTCGTTCTTTCTGCCACAACCACTACGCTAGCCTACCTATTACAACTAAAAACTATATGGACGGGTTGTTCAAAGAACAGCTAAGCATTCATACTACTTATTATATGCATCATCTAGTCACAAAATTGTTAAATTGTTTGTCCCCTGATCGGTAGGGTACTTAAGTTGGAAGTTGGTTAAATTTGTAAAGACATCAAGGAACAAAATCTTCAGGCCATCTCGCTCATCTCCCTCCCATTCTTATTTTACTTCAAAATTAGAGGCTCATCATGTTTGTAGAGAGACCGCCAATAAAAGGTTAGGCCAAAGCAAAGCAAAGCCTATGAGTAGTAGTAGAGGTAAAATGTTAAAACCCCAACTATACTTTCTTGGGGTTGTGAATAAACATTATTATACCCTTCCCTTAGAGATGAAATTAGGGTTTCTAAAGAGCAACTCCAATGGTGCTCAAGTAGTATCTCACCTTGCAAATTAAAATTGGATGAAGAAAAAGTCAAACCCTTGGCGTTTTGGCTCAGCAGAAAAATGGTTTTGGCCCAGCATTTTGGCATAGTTTGCTGAGGCAATTGTCAAAGAACAGTCACAAATATGTATGACTGCTGATCCCTCTTTCTGATTGGCTAATCATAATGATTCGTCCAGGTGGTTTGCTATTAGTAGTCTCCTACCGATTTGCAGTCCCAGTGTGGGATTCGAAATAAGTGAAATAACTAAACTTGGATGTGAGAAAATCTTATTTTAGGGTAACATACTGAGCACTGCTGGAGATGCTTTGGGCCAAAATTAACATTTCCTGGCTCAGGGCTCAGGGGTTGCTTTGGGGAGGAGTGAGAGGCAGGTGTGGTGGGGCTCATTTTGTGTTTGTCATTTTGAATAAAGGTTTTTTTTTTCTTCTTTTTTCTCAAGAAAGTCTTTAGCCATATGTAAAACTTTTTTTGCAGATTATTGTATGAGAATTTTGCCCTTTTTTTTCCTCCATTGTTTGGTATCTGAAAGATCATTGAAGGTAGAGGTTAAATGCTAATGACATGTAGCTTGACTAGTTTACAATGTTATAGTTTGAATGCTCAACCACTTACATTGTGGGCTGGTGGCCATGAATTGTAGCAAAAGAATTACTCATTTGATTTTAATTTGTGACAATGTGATATGTTTTCAAAATCAAAATTCAATCACAATTTGTGAATGTCTATTTGGGTGTATTCATTTGTGCAGTCTTGAATGTTACATAACTTTTAAGCATTGAAAAATATATCCCTTAATAGGCGATCTTTCCCAAAGGGTCACAAATCATGGCTTTTAAATCAATACTTCTGATGGGGCATATACGAGTTGACACACCAATAGCTCTGGTTGGTTATGGGATGAACCCAAATAGGGACACCCTAGTGTTCCTTATAGGCTACCAACTGAAAAGGTAAAATTATTTCTTCCTTGGCCCCTTAGAGCATCTCCACCGGTGCTCAGTATGTCACCCTGGATAATAAAATTAAATGTCTAAGTTTAGTTGGTGTTTTCTTGGCAACACCACTAATAAAACTTTAACTAGAACTGCACATACGTGGGCTCTACTAATAGAAAACCACTTGGACCAATAATTATGATCGATCAATCATAAATACTCAGCCCCAGTCATGTCCAATTTATTACACTCTTTTTTGGAGGTGCACGACTGTGTTGTGCCTTTTACCAGCCACTGCAAGCTGCAAAAATGTAGTTGCAAAAAAACCAATTTCCTGAGCTAAACCGGCACATTTTGACTTTTCCACAATAAACTGTCCTGTTTGGAGTCACATACTGAGCACCAGTGGAGATGCTCTTAGTGACCCACTTTGGGTTTTGCTCCCTGGCTAGGACTGTTCCTTCTTTTTCCCTTTCTTCTGTTGGGTGTTTTGTTTAATGGAGTTTGTCAGGGTTTCATGAATCACCTAAAACCATCACAAAAACATCAAAATGAGGGTGTTATAGAGCAACCAAGCATGTGGCAAATTCAGTGTCAGATGTTGGCAGTTAGGTCGTTTTGGTTTATTTAGGGGCCCCAGAGGGAGAAAGAGAGAATGGACAAATGCATTAATTCACAACATTGGTAAATCAAAAAAGACTCTTCACCATAATAAGGCTACTGCACTTTGTCAGGAGTGGGGCTCTGTATTAGTCAATTCTAGGGTAGTAATAGTGTAAGGGCACACTATATGTGTCAGATTGCATATGAAACATCCTGTTCTCTTGCCAACTGGGTAGCCCACACTTTCTTCTTGTTAAACCCCTAAAGGATAAGGTGGACATTTGATTTCTCATCCATTCTCCTAAAGGATAAGATGGACATTTGGTTTTACATCCATTCTCCTAAATGATAAGGTGGACATTTTATTTTACATACATCCTCCTAAAGGATAAAGTGGACACTTGATTTTTCATCCATTCTCCTAAAGGATAAGATGGATATTTGATTTTACATCCATTCTCACAAAGGATAAGGTGGACATTTTATTTTACATACATCCTCCTAAAGGATAAGGTGGACATTTTATTACATCCATTCCCTTAAAGGATAAGGTGGACATTTGGTTTTACATCCATTCTCCTAAAGGATAAGGTGGACATTTGGTTTTACATCTCTTAAAGGATAAGGTGGACCTTTGATTTTACATCCATTCCCCTAAAGGATAAGGTGGATATTTGATTTTACATCCATTCTCCTAAGTGATGAGGTGGACATTTTATTACATTCATTCCACTAAAGGATAAGGTGGACGTTTAATTTTTTACATCCATTTTGGGACTTTCACATTGTCACAATGTCAAGGAAAAATGGCTCTTTATTTTCAAGATTTCTTCACTAGGTGTCGAGTGAAAAGATAGTTATTTTATGTAAAAATTTGAGAATTGAGGTTCTAGCTATCCATGATATTTGTTGGTTTCATATCCGGAAACTTGAGTGTATGAAAATGGTCCAGTTGGGTCCTTTACACAAGGTTGGCCTCTAAATTCAAAAGGATTTTGCACTATAGAATGGACCTTGTAGGGTCTATTCCACTTAGGAATGTGGTGAGGCCACTAGGTCGAGCCAGTATTCTGTTTAGTGGTAATGAGTTCTATAAGGGCCTATTCCAATGCGTAATTGGTGTTCCCAGCCCCCATAGATTCACATCACAAGAGTGTTCTTCACCATTGATACACATCACAAGAGTGTTCCTCACCCTTGATTCACATCACTTGTGAAATTGGCGAAACCAAAAGTGGATCCATAAGACAATTGCCCCATAGTGAGGGAAATGCTAGTGTTGCCAACTTCTCTAGTTTGTAGTGTTAAACCTGGGGTTTAAGTTCTTGTGACCTGGCCAGAAATTAGGATCCTTTCGGAGGAATTAGCATATGAATCAAACCGTGAAACTAGCCTTTTGCTAAAATTGAAACCAATATTAGAATTGTGAAAATCAATTCTTGAACACAACTTCATATTTTGGTAGAGCAATTCCACCATTAGTCCTATTTGGGCTTCTAGTAATGTTCATAAAATCCAACATGTATGTTAGATAACAATATGTACATATATTAATTGTATGTTGGATATTATTATGTGTGTGTATCAATTGTATGTTGGATAATAGTATGTACATGTAAGTACTATTTGCATGTTGGATTTCATAAACACTACGATTTTGTGTCATTTGCAATAAACATTTATTTCATGTTGCATTTATATTTGATATTTCAGGTTTTAGTTGCAAATCTTGCAACCTTTGCTTCATTCTTTATATTTAAATTTCATAATTTAGTATGCAAAGATTTGACAAAGATTTGATTGCTCAACAATAAAGCTTAATTGCTTGTTCATTTTCTTTGCATTGAAAAAATCTTGATGAGAGTTCTAAAATAAGAGGGTCATATGTTTCATTTGGTTGAGTTTAGTAAGAGATATATGAAATTTCAAATATTTGAAAATTTACAAAGAATTGCCACCCTTAGAAACATGCTACAAAGAAACATCTTGTGACAAAACTTGTTTTAAACATGCTAAGAAGATATCACATGGTTTGAAATATGCCAAAAAACATATTGAACCATGACAAACATGTTAAGAAATAGGTTGAACCATGGTGAAAGATACAAAGAAACACATCAAAACACTTTAACAAACATGCTAAGAAACATGTTCAAACACATTGAAAAACATGGTGAAACATATTAAGAAACATGTTTCAAAATGTGCAATTCCTTTCCAACTTGTTTGAAAGAATGTAGGACTTTTGCATCATATTTCTAGCATTTGTCCAAAGATTATTCTTAGCATGTTTTGTAACATGTTTCACTATGTCTCTCAATGTATTTTGACATATTTCTTAGCATGTTTTGATATGTTTCACCATGTGTTTTTAACTCGCTTTGACATCTTTCCCCATGTTTCTAAAATGTTTTTGGAATGTTTTAGACCATGTAATATCATCTTGGGATGTTTATGACAAGTTTTGTTGCAAGATGTTTCTTTGTAGCATGTTTCCGTGGGCAATGTTTCTTTTTATTATTTCCTATAACCATTACTTGCTGAAAATTTCAGAATTAAAAAACCAAGTGCCGAAATTAAGATTTCAAATTTAATTGCAATTTGTTGCTGAAATAGTAAATGTACAATGATATTGTTTTGGGTCAAATCAAACTATTGTTGCTAAACAAATAAATTAGTGAAACATTCCATCCAACCCCTTGAACCTTCTTCCAACTTCACCTCACTTTGAATGGGCCAGAAATGTCTAGGTCAAAATGCACAATGCAATGAAATGAAGCTCATATAAAACACTAGCAAAGATTGACAAAGGTTTACTTATGATGTTTTAGAAGCAAATGAAAAGACTATAAATTTCAAATTTCAACATGAAGCGTCAAACTGAAAAGACTACTTTTACAACTAAAACGATTAGCTTGCAACAAGAAGCAAAAATTAATAAGTAATAAACAACTCAAAAACTTAACCAACAAACATGAAAACTAAACAAGAGGCCAACAAATGAAACAACAAGCAAAGAAAACAACAAGTATGTAGAGTAGACTAAACGAAAATAATAAGAGAAAAAACCAAAAAACAAGCAAAATAAAAAGAGCCAAAACACCAAGCTAAACAAGCAAACAGAACGATGAGAAAAGAAAAGACAACAAAAAGAAAAAGAAAAAGAAAAAGAAAACCTAAATAAAAAAGCAAAACAATAAACAAGCAAATCAAAATGGGTGAAAAACTAAAATTTGAATTTGAAAAACTTGGGCAAAGGTAGACACCACATTTTAACACCTCAAAACATAACACCTTCAAAGTTTAAAATTTTATGGTTTAAAAAAATGCTCAAAACATGCTAATGTCTCAAACATGATGGGACAAGTTAGGCACCATGTGTGATATGTTGGGGGTAATTTGACTATACTTGCAAATGTTTCAAGTGTCATGCATACATTTAGGACTTGGTCACTCAAATAATATTGAGGTAAAATACTTGTAACTTAGCAAAGCCTAAGAAGTTAAGAACTAAAGGTGCATTCCCACTTGATTTAAATCAATGTAAAATGCAAATCTAGATGGCATCCTAAGTGGCACCCAATGTTAATTGGGCAATAGCTTAATGTTAAGTAAATATTAACTTAACATAAAATCTTCATGATAAGTAAGTTTAAGTCTTAAATGACTAGTATGGTGTGAAGGTACTCAATGCTAGAGTCCCTAACACCAAGTGTGAAAGCACCTTTAAGAATCCTCCCTTTTCAATAGAATTGTGGAAGTAATCTTCACACAAGATAGAATGTAGTAGACATGCCATCCTTTTACAATTGATTTTTTTTTCTTCTAAACCCAACTTGGGTTGTTGGTGAGCTATTAGGTACACATGACAAATATGAAATAATTCATTTGCTCCTCCTATCCTTGTTGCTACCTAGTATCACTAGGATTGCAGCTTCCTCCCTATCCTTTATTCCTTGTAGTAGATCTACTCTTGTGGATAAACATTCAAATTTCTTAATGTTTTATTTCTTATCTTTGCATTCTTGGCATGACATGTAAAGAATAAACAACCTATTTTTATTTTAAAATATTTTAAAATTAAAACTATTATTATTATTATTATTATTATTATTATTGGGGTGTTTAATTGATGTCCTTCTTTTTATGGAAAGGAGTGGTGATGATACATGTGTAAGGTAAGGCCCAATAGGTGTATATTATAAATAAATAAATAAATAAAAATATATATAATATCAGAAATAATTTAAAAAATAATTTTTTATTTTGCTTCTTGAATCCCTCTTGCAAAACAAGAAGAAAGACAAGAAATTTGTAAGCTATGTGGCAGGCAAGACCTCAATTGTCTCTCTTCACCCTTATGGCTAGGCTACACTAGTACTACACCTCTTTTCAAAGGTGAACTCAGTTCTGACTAGTGTCAGGAGGGGCAATGATGTATGTGGTTGGTGTTCCCATTAACTAACCCTAGTAAGGTGTTCCTTCCCAAATGAAAAAAAAATCATACACCCATTGTCATCATTCAAGCAATAGAAGGTTTGGCTTTATTGGGATATTAAAAAACATGAAAACAAAAACCATCTAAGTTTAGCTAGTTAGGAGCTTACCCCTCCACCATAGCCAAAGTCCATCTTCTTTGTCTATATTACCCACTTAATTACAACCAATTTGAGTTTCCCAAGAAGTTAAAGGTCCACCATGACTAGCTACAAAATGTGTATAAATGCACACTTTCCAAATGTTCCATGAAAGGTCTCCCCCTGATTTGCCCTATGATTATGGGCTTTATCTTCTTCCCCCTTGTCTTTATTTGTTGGTGGGAACTACATAAACCCTAAATGCTTGAAAAGAATTATGTGATTGTTGGAGCTTTACATTGATGGTTAGATAAGATCTAACCTATCTTCCCCTACTTTCAAGCCCCATAAAATGCCCCCTCTCCCCACCCTTGATGGAAATTACATTTTTTTTAATGTAATTTCACAATTATTTGTTTTTCTTTCAAAACATTTGCTATGGTTTTTGGGTCAATTTTTGCACATATCAATGTTTGTCACATGTCAAATTCACCAATAAATAAATAAATAGATAAATCCATCATTTGACATGTTGTAAAATCATATGCTTATAATTATTATTTTTCACTTGACATACCATATATTTTCATAGAAAATTTAATATTGAGAAAAAATTCATGTTAGGCTAACTTTTTCTCCAACTTGCACATACCTATCATATCTTTCATTTTGTCTTCAATGTAGTTTCCAAAACAAATAAATAAATAAAAATAAAATAATAAACCAAACCCCCCTCCAAATCCCCTAACTTAATAATCAATGAAGAGATTTTGGCAACAAGTTTTAAAAAATAAAACCCACAACCCTCCTTCCCTGGGTGACAAGTATTAATTAATTCTAAGTTTTCATTTTTAACCAATTAATTTCAGGTAGGAGATTTGGACAATAATTAGATTTTTTTGGTGTTTATTTATGTATTTTTAACCTTTTGGTTTTCCACACACATAATGAATGGATTTTTTTTTTTCACATAATGGTTTTATTTATTTATTAATTTAATTTAATTTAATTTTTTTCTGCCTCTTTATACTCTCCTGACAAGGGACAATGGACAGGTCTTCTTGGGTCTACCCTACCTGACCTAACCATTTGTTCAGAATGCACATGCCCATTGTGCAAATTCACATGCTCATGGTGCCAAAATATCATTTTAAAAAAAAAATCCATTGGGCACAACAAAGGAAAAAAAAAAAAAAAAAAACTTGGGAGAAAGTTCCCAATGAGCTCTTTTAATTTTCTCAAAAGAGAGCAATAATAAGAAAAACCAACTCAAGGGAGTAGTCTAAGGTAAGGCCCCTAGCTAGGTCCATGGGCATTCCCAAAATAAGGGCCTAAGACAAAGCACGAGCCTTGTCTAGCCCCCACACTTTTAGAAACATGGCCCTTAAAACTTAACCCTTTATAAATCATGAGGTGAACATTATCGTGAATGTTACATTGGGTCTTACTTTTTCAAAAACTTGGACATCGGGCCTTATACTTAGTTAATCACATACTCTAACCCTTCTCCCCCACTTCATAATTGTCGTTTTTTTTAGGTTTTGAAGACTTGGGCGATTTTTTAAATCTCCTAAAAATTAAAAGAATCAAACCCAAACAATTTTTTGAATTTTTGAATTTTCAAACACCCGGACCTGTCTACTATTAAAAAAAAAAGAAACCCTAAACATTAAACCCTAAACCTCACACGGATAAAAACGTCTAACTCATTTTGTTAAGTAGAAAAATCACTTTGTTAAGTAGCGAGGTTTGAGTTTTAATAGGATAAAGGGGGAGCACAAGAAAAGTTTTGGAGTAAACCCTTAATCTAGGGGTTAAAATAAGGTTTTAATTAGTGTTGGGTGGTTATTGGAATGGAGAGTAGTTTTGAGACAATTTTAAATTATTTTGGGCTAATTTAGAGATAATTTGTAGGAAAATATCCTTTGGGATATGTGTACTAATCAATAAGCTTCACACTTCAACTTATAGTGTCGACATTCTTATACTTTTGCTTAATAAAATTCACATCCTACCTTACAATGAAACTTGAAATAAATCTTCCTTGCTTGAAAAAAAGGAGATTACCACTTTCCACATACAATAGATGCAAACAACAATGAACAAGCCTCTTGTTGTGGCTTTGAAGTTTGATGTTACAACTTAAATCACTAAGAACAAATTAAATTGATTTTCAAGGATGGAAACCTTCATTTCAAAACTTCGCAAGGAGGGCAAATGGTGGGGGCCGGGGAGGAGGCATGTGTTGGTGCATTAATGAGCTTCTATTGATGGTTTGCCATAGGTTTAGATAATTAAACCTCACCTAACAAAAGAAATGTTGTTTTCTTAGTGGTTTATCCCACATTATGCATTTATAGGTTTTCTTTTTCCTTATTTGAAAATTTCATCTTAAAAAATGAATTATGATAATCAGTTGGGAAAAAATGTCTAATTTTTTTAAAATCAAATTTATGGGAACCATTCATATAATAATTTGAAAAAATAATAAAATTTAAAAGTTAACCTTAAACCCTAGGCCTAGACTAAGGTAATGATTTCTTCATCAACCCACATTTGGAAAAAAAATTCATATTGACTTGTGAAGACATTTTGGAGGTCACCACTCATGAGTGGTAATGGCTTAGGGGTGTGCATTGTGATGATATGGCTCCATTGTTTGCACTTCATGAACACATAGGCAACCATGAAAGTTGTCGATCATAGAAAATGAATTTCAAAGGCAAGTTCTAGGAGGAGTTACCTAAGGAATAGAGGTTGAAGTATCATGGGTGTTCAACAAGGGTGTATTTATAAGCCGGTGGTTATTTGATAAGGTGGTTCATTTTTTGGGCAAAAGCATTGTAAAAAGTAGAGCAAAAGAAAAAAAAGAAGTTGTTTAAAAATTTAATTTAGAATTGAAGCAAACTTTGATATACAGATTCTCAAAAAAAAAAGAAAAAAAAGAAAAAGTTTTGTAAGTAGATTTCCATTGGGTTTGTGATAAGTTGAATACAAATGTTCAATAACTTTTGTATCATTAAAATAGGTAACAAATAGCTTTAAAATTGACAAATCAATATGGTGTTCAAAATAGTTTTTGCATAATTTTTTTTTTGATATATTGTGATCTATTAAGTAGGGAAAAATCAAATCTACTTGCAACCAATTTTATAAAACCCAAAAATTTATGAAGTTGATTCATTTCTTTGAAATATATTTAATTGCATATTAAAAATGTGGTTCTTTTGAACTTTATTATAATAAAATAAATATTAACTTTATACAAATAAATAAATAAAATAATATTTTTACTATTAATACATCAAAAATGTACTCATAAGTTACTTGTCATTTTTTTGTGACAAAGAATAACAATTGTTTATTTCACCATGCTTTCGCCTTTTTGTGTCACACAATTCAGTTTTTTTTGCAAAATGTCATGCATTTATATGCCAAATTAACATGCCATAAAATCAACAATGTGCTAAGTTTGTGATTAGATTCAAAAAAATTAACATGGCGAATGTGGCGAGTGGTAATAGCCATTTTTCCATTCCATAGCCATTATTATCTCAAAGCTTTGATGAGAGCCCGGCTAATGATGTACTAGGTAACAAGCAAGAGGAGCTGGATTACTGAATCTAGTGGAGACGGAAACACATTGAGACTATTTCGGTAATCCGGCTCCTCTCACCAGTTACCGGGCGTAATCCTGTTAGGGAATAGGTGGGAGAGAATGGGAAAAAAAATAGTGTATTATATACCCCCCCCCCACCATCTGCAGACCACTTCTTATGTAAATCATATATTTGACTCCTACAGGGCCCAACAAGCTCTCTTGATCGAGTGCAGTCCGTGCTCCTTCTTTGGGTTTTTCTATGTACAATGGGTACGGAAGATTACGGACTGATGCCGGTTTGCTATAATTCGACTACTATGGTTACAGTATTGCCTCATGATCGGTGTTTTTTTTTCTTCATGGATAATGTGATCATAAGTGTTGATGGCAATCAATCCGGTCTAGAAACTAAGATGGCAATTGTTCGTTCTATTAACAAAAAAATTGGGTACAGCCTATGCCAGTTGCCCATACCATTGATAACCTGTGTGCTCCTCTAAATAAATTATTAAAAAAAACCTAACAGACGGTTATTAAAAATCAAGTAACCGGCCACCCCCCCCCCCCCCCCCCCCCATTCTTGTTAAAGAAAAAGAAAAAAGAAACTTTCGCAGCCTGTCGGTTGAGTAGAATTTTTTGGACTCCTACTCGAGCTGTGATAATGAATGTGATTATTAGAATTCTAATTGGTTGATTAGTTCTAATTATTTTGATTAAGAACGCTAATAATCCCTACAAATTGGAGTGCTAAAATAATCTGCTCATGTGATTAGCATTCTACTTTGTGATGATCAGGGAAAGGAGGATTAGTTTCTGATTAGTGTGATTAAGAACGCTAATCCCTACAAATTGGAGTGCTTGATAATCTGATGTGATTAGCATTCTACTTTGTGATGATCAGTGAACGGAAGATTAGTTTCTGATTATTGTGATTAAGAGTGCTAATCCATACAAATTGGAGTGCGAAAATAATCTGCTCATGTGATTAGCATTTTAATTGTGATGATTAGGGAACGGAAGATTAGTTTCTAATCGGTGTGATTAAAAACGCTAATCCATACAATTGGAGAGCTTCATATGCTGTGATTAGCATTCTACTTGTGATAATTACGGGAAGGAAGACGGTCGAGTAGTTGCAAAATGAGGGGAATGGACGCAGCGACGATGGCGGAGCGAAGTGCGCAGGTGCACGGAGAGATGCGGAAGAGGAAAAAGGAGGAAGGAGCACAGAAGTAGGAGAAGATGAAGAAGAAGAAGAATACGATTTGGTACCTTTTGTGAGTACTTACTTGGCCCCGCGTGCTGCGGGGAGTCTCGGATTTCAACAAATATTTTCATAATGAAAGAGAGGAGGGGGCAGCAGACAAGCCCCTGCCAGCAAGAAAAGAGAAATATGTTTTTTGTAGTGAATTGTGGAGTTTTAAATGAGCGTCATGGTCTTTTTGTTTTTTTCCCGCGGCAGTGCAATGCGTTTTGTTTTGTTGCGTTTTGTTTAGTTTTTCCACCTCGCTAGCTTGCTTTTTTTCTGGCTATTTTTGTAGTTTTGTAGCCAAACTTGGCCTGTTTCCACGGATGAGTCTACTCCTGCAGACGATCATTGCATCCCCCGCCCCCCCCTTCTCCCAAAATTCGCTGCTGCTGCTCTTTGACAAAAGGCCATGAGAGAGACGACGTCTTCTGCGGTTCGCGCTTTTGTTCTAACTTGTGAGCAAAGTGCAACATACAAGTATTGCCCGGGTTGAAGAGAGAAGCTAGAAGAGAGTTGGAAGAAGTATTGGAGCGTGCGATCGACAGAAGGGGAAGCTTTGCTATTCTCATTTGCAAGAGAGGCTGGCTTGTCGGCACGAGGGTCACTCCGGTCTCCGTGCTCTATACAACAGATCTGCGAAACTTCTGGTAACACTTCTCCGTTCTTCTTCGATCCATTTTTTCGTCGGTTTTCTGGTGGCACTAGTTCTGCGTCCTACTTCGATCCGCATTCTGTCGTCGGTTTTCTGGTGGCGCTTCTGCGTGCTTCTTCGATCTCTTTTGTCTTCGGTTTTCTGGAAGCACTTCTGCGGACTCAGCAACTACAGCATTGCTTGCGTAGAGCGAAACTGGGACTCCCAAGCAACTACAGCATTACGTGCGTAGACGAAAGGTCGCAAGCTATTGACAAGACTGTCTCGAAAGCCTCGATGATCGTAAGTTCGTGTGTCTCTATTTGCTCGATCTGGACCTACCCCACTTTCGCTTGTCAGAGCTCAGCTTTGTGGACTTTGTTCCGCCTTGCTCTCGATCCTTATTCTTTCTTGCGTCACTACAACGACAGGCAGCTGCGACAAATTGAGAAGAAATTCTTGTACTAGGAGTGTGATGCAAGCGCCGCGCCCTATGATTATTTTTCCTTACAGCTTTCCTTTTGCATTCAGCTATGCAAATTCATGATCAAAAGTACTGTTGCGCTCTGTACTTATCTACGCAAGTCGGATAACTGCTGCTTCATAAACTCTTGATGATCTTCATTTCTGCAGCATTACAGATTGATTACCATTACTTCACCAATGCGACTTCTGCACGTGAAGATGACGCCGGACCACTGCTAGCTACTTTTTCTCCAGTGAATCCCAGGACCTGTCTAATCAGTTAGTTCTTGTGATCTCGCTAGCTGCACACACACCAGTGCTGCAGCAGTTCTTGACAAGGTACTACTGCTCGGCTAGATTACGCCTTTCATTTTTGTTGGAAACTTGATCAAAGTCATGCAGCACAGTCAAAATTCCTATGTCCTAGAGACAGTCAGTCCATTTCGAGGTAGCATCTTGATCGCGTTTCACAGATAGTCATCATTATCAGTGAAGCTTGCTTGTTTTGCTTCTCCAAGTCGCAGACCTGCTGGCCTGACAAGAGTTTCAAGAAAGTACGTACAGAGTATGGTAGTACTGAGCCTTGGAACAGAGACTCTTCTGTTACAGTGCAACATCTGTCCAAAGAGTCCAAGAAGGTACAAAACCAAAGATAGTAATGAAGTACACTAGAGAGAGTAAGTACTTTGCAGATCCTCTGTCTCCACTTTCAAGCTGCCACTTATGCCTCCTTCATGATGTGTGTACATGCATATTCTTTTGTTTGTTTCTGACTGACTGAGCTCTGTGATTTTATTTCACCAGTATATATTATCAATGGAGCTGAACGAATTCTGGTGATACCCATACAAGATTTTCGCCAGCTGCAACTGTCACCAGAGTGCTCTTCCGGAACTCCTGCACTTTGGACCAACTTCTGTCTCCCATATTGCTCCTGCTGGTGGATTTGCCACTGAGGTACAGTGAATCTGCTCTCAAAATTGCAGGCATCGGTCTGACCTGTCTCTTCTTCCTTTGGTAGTAGCAGCAGCAAAGATTGGGTCCATTCTAGATACACAAATTAAAATATTCTGGAAGAAAGAAACAATGATCTGGTCATCTTAATTTTGATTCTGAGCATCCACATTGTATGTGAGGGGCTTCTCTTGAGAACTGTCTGTAGAGTCATTTGGTACTCCCATGGCATCAAATATTTGACGAATTTTTCAATCAGTGCTCGCTGTGCAGTAGTCTTATGACTCTGTACATGGATCACAAGCAAAGTGAATAAGAGCCTAAGATCTGAGAATTGATGTGAGCTTTCATTGTGTGATCTTGAGCAGAAAACTGTTGTAAGACTGCTTCTTAATGTACAACAATGTGTGGAAGTTATAAAGATGTGGAGCTGTTTTCTGCTCTGTATGCAGGGAGTATCTAGAAGACTGGAAGACCAGCTTGAGGTCCACTGCTGGGTGGTGAAACAGCCAGGGAAATAGAGCACTTGAGTGTGTGAGAGAACAGGGGCGAGGCTCTTCCAATGTATGCCAACTCCCCCACCAAGTCGTTGCAGAACCCCCTTTTGAAGATGCTTCCCTCCATCCAGGACAACTTCCCGTCAACACCTGGCAAGGTCAATTTCTACTCTCTGCCCTGTTCTGGTTCGTTTGTTTGCTCAGAGGAAAAGGAGGCCACTGGGAAGCAGAGAAAATTAGATCAATCTGGTTGATGAGATCTTGAGAGACTAGTTTGTCTTGTCTGAATCAGCAGATTTGTAATTTTGAAAGCAGGTCAAGATGGATCGAAGCAACTATTTTGGGAGAGTTACCTCGAGATGGCATTCAACAGCATCTGCAAGGCTACTTGGGTGCTCTGCCCTTCTTCTTGCCTTTGCACTTGTTGTGTTGTTCCGAGTGAGTTCTTCTTCAGACCTTGGAGATGGTGGTTACTTTAGCCATAGTGATGTACACTGGGCTTTCAAGCCTACCCGTGTGTGGGAGAAGAAGGTGCGCCAGTCCTGCCTCCCAAGAAGAGAGGACAATCCTATGGTGGTCTTGGTGACTGGGGCAGCAGGATTTGTTGGCACTCACGTATCCCTTGCTTTGAAAAAACGTGGTGATGGTGTTGTGGGCATAGACAATTTCAACAGCTATTATGAGGTTTCTCTCAAGATAGCACGGCAAGAGCTTCTTGCAAAGCATGGCATTTTTGTGATTGATGCGGACATAAACGATGCATTTCTTCTCAAAACCGTTTTTGAGCTAGTCCAGATCACCCATGTGATGCATCTTGCAGCCCAAGCTGGTGTACGCTACGCGATGGAGAATCCAGGCTCATATGTGCAGAGCAACATTGCTGGTCTGGTGAATATCTTTGAGATATGCAAGGCTGCAAATCCACAGCCAGCCATAGTCTGGGCTTCATCAAGTTCTGTGTATGGGTTGAACACAAAGGTACACTCTCTTTCCCCGTGAAACTAAGTTCTCACCAAGTCGGTACAACACAATAAAGAATATACAACAAGTCCTTAGCGGAAAGTCATGAAGGAGATGACTCTCAGAACACAATGTACGGCACTGCACATTTCAAATGATTGTCCTTGTCTGAAAAGATTATAAACCCAGCTTGTTTTTCGGAACCTTTTCATAGGTGCCATTCTCAGAGCTGGACCGAACAGATCAACCTGCGAGTCTCTATGCAGCAACAAAGAAGGCAGGAGAGGAGATCGCTCATACATATAACCATATCTATGGTCTTTCCATCACTGGCCTGCGGTTTTTCACTGTTTATGGGCCATGGGGTAGACCTGACATGGCCTACTTTTCATTCACTCGGAACATCTTGAAGGGAAAGCCCATCAACATATACCAAGGACCCAACAACAAAGATTTGGCTCGTGATTTCACTTACATTGATGACATTGTCGAAGGATGTGTTGCGTCTCTTGATACGGCAGAGAAAAGCACAGGCAGTGGGGGGAAGAAAACAGGCCCTGCACAGCTCCGCATTTTCAACCTTGGTAATACTTCTCCGGTCACTGTGCCTACCTTGGTTGACATTCTTGAGAAGTATCTCAACGTGAAAGCCAAAAGAGAAATTGTGAAAATGCCTCGCAATGGTGATGTCCCCTTCACCCATGCCAACATCTCTGCAGCTCAGACTCAGCTGCAATACAAACCGGAAACAAATCTTGAAACAGGATTGAAGAAGTTTGTGAAGTGGTATTTGAGCTACTATGGTGACAACACACCTCATGAATCACTTGTAGCTTGGTAACCATGATGAATCGAGCTCATCATCTAGTAAGGTACAAACTCTACATCTTACAACTCTCTCATAATAGATTCAAAACCATGCTTGCTCCTTTGTGATCATCATAGATTCAAAATCCTCTAGCTTCCTTTTCTTGCTATCACAGACTGAAAAAGAAATTGAGATTATTCTTGGGAGGTCATGTTTCAAGACATTCCCCTCCTCTGTCACTACTGTTTAACCACCACACATGTTACATATCATACAACATCCAATACCAAGTTCAAAAAAGAAAGTGTTTGTATAATTTGGCCCCATTCTTTTTGTTTTATCAAAACTGATACATATCTATTTTCCGTTTCCATTGATTCTGAACAATGTTGTAATTCCCTACTGTTATCTACTAGAGATTGGAGAATGAACTGGGCTTTTGCCCAATTGGGAAAATTAGCTGTCAACAAGATCACAAGGACGTCATAGTCTAGGATCACACCAGTGTTGGCCAGTTCTGCATTTTGGACTAGTGTTCAGTTCTGGGTTTTGGGCCAGTGTTTGGTTAAAAAACTTATTTACCTTATTGCATTGAAGATTTCTTTCAAAGATTATAATCAAGGTTCTCAATTTTTTCAAATGGGCAAATAACCGTCCAGAAAATCGCCAGTTCTTTTGCCAGTGCTTCATGAAACCCCCTATATAAGTTCTTTGAGAATTCTGAGATAACTGGAACTCAGCAGTTATTGATAAAATTGAATACCCCCACCCAACACTTCAACTTACAAAGCCACATGAGTTAAGCAGTCCAAACAAAGAATGTGGGGGGAGGGAGAAATATGAGGAGTTCAACTTATTGAAGATTAGTAATACAATGGAGAACGAGTAATTAGAAGAGGGAAATATTGTTGGAGTGGTGGTAAAGAAACTACCACACAATCCAGATTCCACACTAAGGAAGAAAAATCAGTTTTTTTTCTTTCGGTGTTTGTGCATGTGAATTATTTGCCCAGATTTGCCCTCGGGAAGAATAAATGGCAACAACAAAGTCCCCATACAAATTGGATGTACTTTGCTCATGAATGAGATTGATCAAAACTGTCCGTAAATGAATGAAACAAAGCAATAAACCCTTTATTGGGGGATTAAATTCAAAACTAATGCAATGTTGTATCACCCGTGGAGGACCTTGTGTTCATGAAACTTTATCACACATGTAGTTAGGCACACTGATCAAACTTGATGATGGATGAAAGCATGTTTGTTCATGGATAGAAATGGACAACACTAATAGTAGTGGCCATATCAATAATTGAATTTCACAAAACTTTGACCAGATGGATGGAATTTCACAAAACCTTAACACAAACATATGGAGGAAATTGAAAGACACAAATGAGCAATACAACATGGATCCACCACATGGATTAAATTTGATGAATGGAAAAGACAATATCCATGAAGTTGACAAAATGGATGATGAAAGGCCTATGACATGTGAAATTCGATCACACAAATGGAGTTGAAAAAATGATAATTTTTTTATGACAGAGACAATCTTTTATTCATAAATGGGAAAGTTACCATCCTCCATACGGTCTCATCCACATGGCTAGTAACATTTAAGTGATGAATTTCATCCATGAACTCAATTCCAATGATTGTCATCCAAGTTTCATCAATGTCTTTCTTCCAGCCCCATGTACGTTTGTTATGTTTGCAATTTTATCCACATCTTAAAACTTTCATCCATGTAATTAATATCACTTGAATTCAGCCATGGACGCAATTGCAATGGTGTCACCAAAGTTTCATGAATAGTGTTAATTACATCTATGTGGCAGTGGTCATTACTAACTACCATGAGATAATGTTTCATCGGTCATCATCCACATGACTTTCTTT
Organism: Sphagnum tenellum; assembly: GCA_963921925.1. NCBI lineage: Eukaryota > Viridiplantae > Streptophyta > Sphagnopsida > Sphagnales > Sphagnaceae > Sphagnum > Sphagnum tenellum. The sequence goes on along the minus strand of OY998159.1, from coordinate 11,654,911 downwards.
GTTTCACCCTATATATGTATGTTTGTTGTGTTTACAAGTTCATCTTTATTTTCAAGTCGCATCCATGTAATTAATCTCACACATTAGTATCAATTTCATCCATGTAGTCCATATTCTCATGTAAATTGCAACAAAGTTGTTGAAGATCATGGCTTGCAAATGCATGTACATCACAACATGATAGGAAAGACAAACAAATTATTATGATCCGCCAGTTTTTTGACAAGGCAAAAACGCACATGTAATCTATAGTTCACAGGTTCTTGGTCATGTGATTGATCCTCGGCTTACCATTCAATCAGCATAACCTTCAACCTCAGTTTTCATCCCTATCAGCTTTCCTACCTATCAGCCGCATGTGAATCAATGAAACAACAAACCATCCAAGCAGACATTGGATACGCATTTGATTCTGTCCAACTAGTTGTTGGATGCACTCAGTCCGTCATCCCTTCACACTGACAGTTACAACTCTCAGAACCTCTAAACGACAGATTTATGGCTGGTAACTAAACCTTATGTGAACGGGAATACCAACACAACCCTAAACCCTAAACCCGAAATCATCCAGGCAGAAATTGGATATGCAATTTAATTCTGTCCATCTAGTCTCTGGATACACTCAGTTCAGTCATCCATTGGACAGAATGGTTATGTTTTCGGTAGGCAGGTCTCAAACTTCTGAGCAGTAGATTATGTCTGGTAACCAGCTTGAGGTCACAGGCTACCAGAAATACCTTTGCTGCTACCACCATGCCCCCCCTCACCCATTACACAATCTTTAGCACAATCTTACAACCTGTATAGTCAAAACATTTCTAGCAAGTTTGGAATCTGACTTCTGAAGAAAGTGCAAGCTATCATGTCTCCACAAGATGTGGAACCAATTGGACATTGAGATGATGAAGAAAGCAGAGACAGATAGCTGGAGCTTCAAAAAACAAGAGAACCTGACCAACAACATACCCTTAGAGAAGGAGTGAACCACATGGGTCTCAACCATGGGAAGCCTATGTGTAACCAACCATAGACATCAAGTTCAATAATGAGTTTTCCTTCGTCTGAAGCACTACCAAAAAGAAAAGGGCAGCATCGTAAAGCATTAGCTGTGAAAAGGTATGTCCATGCAGGGTTAAGCATATCCACGAGGTCTGTTTAAGGCTTCTAAGAAAAATGGGGGCAAACTATGAAGTCAGTCTCTCCAGGTATGATCAGTGAGAAGATTCATCAACTAGAAAGGTAAAAAACTAAAATGGGTGTCAGTGAGTGTGTTTACGTGTATCAGGAAGAGGTGTTGCCAGAGCCACCACCATGTGCTCCCCCTCCTCCTACAACAAGCTGGCCTTTGCTCCTAGCTAGACTCAAGAGAAAATCAGTGAAGACAAACTCGTAATCAGGCATCTTGCCATAACCTGCACAGATCCATCCTTGTCAAGTTTAGAAAAAAAAATCACTTTGCATTCAACATGTTGCAACCCTCTATTATCTGTTGCATTCCAGAGGTTCTGATTCACTAGTTATTTCCTTTTTTCTTTCTTTTTCTCTGTTAAGCAAATACAATTGTCTAAACCTGTTCAAACTCTTGGTGGATCAACGATTCTCAGAAGTCCTTACCAGGAAAGTAATTTATATCAATGACGTAATAGCGGTTTCCAGCTCCACCTTCCCGGATGATATCCAAATTGAAAAGCCTTAACCCCTGTTCCAAAGAAGAAACCTCATAAACCTTGGTAATAGAAGAAAACAGCTTCAGCTCTCTGTGTGCAGTGAAACCCTGAATCAATAAGACCAATACTTGCAACTCCTTCACAATCAATATTGTGAAACCAGCATTATAAAGAACAACAGAGGAAATTACCAATCTGCGACGCAGCTCCTTTGAGAGGCAATCCAGAAGCTGGGGGGGTGGCAATTCTGCATCACAGAACTCCACTTGTATAATCAAGGGACTGATCACAGCAAGGCAATCACAATAAAATGAGAATATCCAGCTAAATACATAATCCAATGAAAGGACAAAAATCTGCAACCCTTGTTTGGCGACACTGACATCTACAATAATTGATGAGCTAACATATGCACAATTTCACATTATCGTGACTATGTGTTGGCTAATTCATAAGTGGAAGCTCTACAGTACAAACCAACATAGAAAGCATGAAATTCTAAGTAGAGCTCTAAACAAGAGGATACAACTGAAATTCTACCATACAAGCTCTAGACACAGTTTGATCAAAGAGCCTCTAGCCTCAATCTGGGGACTTTGACACTCTGAGCCTACAATCTACAGATGGACCCCAACAAAGAGGTGAAAAGAGGATCTTTACCAGCAGCTTGAGGATCCAAATCAGCTTCTTCTGCTGTAGCAGCTGCACAGGACACTCTTGGGAAAGGAATTACACCACTGCAGTTATCCTCCCCTTCCTGCACATCTGGCAAGGAAAATCTGCGCACAACCCTAATCTGGTCTCCCACAATGTAGACCTTGAACAGGACTCCACCTATAGCCATAGGCAAATGTTAGCTTCCAGTGTGCTTTGAGAAGAATATCTCTTTGTGCTTTTCTCCCATAATGCAAACAATATTCCAGCATCCTTGGGCCCCAAACCAAGCTTTGACCACATTCATATCTTCAGTTTCACCAAGGACAGTTGCATGTGGGACCGATGCTCTAGCATGGTCAAGAAACAAAGTTCTCTGATTAACCAGAACACATGAGCAGAGAAGGGAGCTAATGGGAGTGGCATATATCTACATGAGGCCATGTAATTCTCAACTTGAAATGTGTGAAAAGCAGTCAAGCAAAAAGGTGATAAGGCATAGCTAGTACCGTGATTGACAAATTCTTGTAGAACAAGAGGGGGGTCCAACTCTGTCAAGCAGTACTTATCATAAGCCAATGACATCGCATGCGACTTTGCTGTTCCATCTGCCACCAGTGGCTTTGCAACTGCACAAAGGGTCAGATGACAATAGTCAGAAGACTAAGCTTCCTGATCACTCCCATTGTTGCATTGTTACAGGAAAAAGAACCTCAAACAGTGAGCAACATATACTGTGATCCTGTTTTCACCTCCATAGCATGTATGCACCATGGAAAGCAGCCAATACCATGTCCAGGTGCAGGTTGCAGTGAAAAACATACCCAAGGGAAGCCTGAGTCCTGCTTTGGCTACAGAACCAGGAATAGAGGCTGCATCACCGGTGATCACCAGCTGTCTTGGTACACCCACATGACCTGAAAGATTTATAGTGATCAGTGAGAGCAACTTTAAACAGGTTGACCTCACTAAGATGTCCACAAAGGTTTAATTCAAAGCCTTGGGTCAGTCTGAATAAATAGAGAGGTTCACATTCTGGTGAGAGAAAAAAGAGCCAAACCTCCACAATCACAAAGGTCTAGCTGAGCAACATCTTGAAGCATGGATTGCCTGTTTCGCAAGTGCTGAATAGCCTCCGGAGGATCTAGCACAATCACATCTGGGTACTTTTGTTTATAGTCCTGTAAAAACAGCCACACCAAAGTCTTAAAAAGATGGACAGGAACCCTGGAAGTATTTAGGGTGTCTTTTTCCCAAGTCTTGCAGCCCTCTTAAAACTACTCACTAGCAAAGCAAACACTCCACTATTTTCTACAGCACTGTCCAATACACATTACACCTTCCTGGAAGACTCTTTTAAGGTTGAGAATGACTCTCGGTCTTAATAGGTACTAGATGAGGAACTTGGCTTCCAGAAGAGGAGATGGGACATTGAAAAAAGAAGGCCTCTTCATCTTTGGACCTCCCAGATGGCTAAGGCAAACTAAAGCAGAAGTGACAAGAGACAGTCACCCAGACAGGCTCCCTCCCTCCAAGTCTCCCTCTCACATCTTTTGGCTCTCACCTCCAATTGTTGTCGCCATTCCTTCCCTGTTATCTGGGTGCCGCCACCATCCCCAAATTCAAAAAAACCCAATTCTCACATCAGTTCCTTCCTTTGGGTCACTTTTGCAAGCAGTTCAAAGTGGCCAAGCATTGAATGCAAGGGTTTTGAATTCTGACACAGCCCCATGTAGAGAAAGACCTTCACAACATTGTTTTTCTTGAATAAACTTGTGTACCCACAAACTCATTTCATCAATGTCTGAAGTTAGCAGCTCGTTACTGCTTTAAATCGCAGTAACTCAAGCTTATACAGTAATTCCACTATCCAATATTAGGTTCTCTCTGGATGGATATATTCATAGGCAACTGTAAGAATATTAGGTTTTTGGTAGATGGGTATATCCATAGGCAAATAAATGTAAAAGACAAAAGACCCACAGAGGCACCCAAACAGTGAGAATACCACTCTCTCTTGCTCTATCAATAAAGAAATTAGCCTTTTCAATATCCAATTACAAGATTACAATGCCTGGATTGAGCACTCATGTCACATGCAGATGGGAAAAGATACAAGGCAGCAATTCTAAAAGCCTCCTAAGAGCCTGCCAGAAAGAAAGATTCAGATGTGCAGATGCACATCAGAGAAAAAGGAAAAGAAGGTTGCAGCATATGGAAGAGCAGCACTCACTTTATGAAGAATGACATCAAAGGGACCCTGTTCTGTGAGCAATTTATTGCGATCTATTGCCACAAGCCTTATCCCCTTGGTACTGTCCCATGCATGAGCGCGCACACAGAATACACTTGTGAGTGAGAGTACTCCGGAGTACAAACAGATCTTCATTTCCCATTTTGCAGTGAACACTTTTTCCAGATTTTTGGGAAAACAGTTCTTCAAGTACACATCTGAAAGCAGCAGAACGCAAGGGACCAAGGACAATGTACGAGTGGTTTTGGAGTGAAGAATCCTGCCGTACCTGGCGTGTGACTCGAGCTTGGGCTGGATGAAGCTTTTGATCTTCTTGGAGGTCAGAGCATATCCGACAGTAAAGGAACGCGGAGGAGGAGAGGCCACCGCCATGACCGCCGGTGCAATCTGTGTTCGCACATCCCGGCTATTCTGGAGTTTTTTGCCCTGTCGCTTTCTTTCTTGTGCTGCTGCTCTTCTCTCCCTTTCTTCCTCCTCCTCTTCCTCCTGCTGCTGCTGTTGCTCCTGTTGTCTACGCCTACTCTCCTCCCTCCGTCGGCGCACTACTCCTACTTCCTCCCTTTCTCCTCCTCTAGCGGCTGCAATTCTTGCAAGTGACAGCGGCGACGATCTATCCCTGCTGCTGCTGCTGCTGCTGCTGCTGGCGGCTTGTATCAATCCGACGCCCCATAAACAACTCTGCGATGCCGGGGATGAGGATGCGATGACTGTTGTGGCGTCTCCATCCAGCCTCATGCCAGCCACTACCTATCCCCCCTGCCCCCTTCTTCCCGCTCTCGGCAAAGCAAGCGCCCTCCACAACACACACCAAAAAAAGCAATCCGCTCCCCTGCTCACAACTCTTCAGCGGTTCTTCCCTCTTTTCTTCTTCTCCTTCTCTTTCTCTCCCTGTCTGTCTCTCTCCCTCAATTCCTACAACAATTCCGTGGCAACAACAAAAAACCGGCCAGATCCTATCATCAAATCCTCAAACGCCTTCCAAGAAAAAAACACAAACAAAAAACTCCTCCTCCTCCTCCTCCTCGTCTTCTTCCTGCACCTCCTTCTCCTCCTCCCTGCTACTCAGAATTGACGACCGAGGAAAAACAAAAGAAAATCCAAAAACAAAACACTGCTGCTACTACTCCCGCCCCCGCCGATCTCTGAACCAGACGACTTTTTCTTTTCATTCCAAAACCACTTCTACAACCAAACCAGAACAAATTCCACTAGTCCTACTACTAAATACTTCTTTTTCTTCTTCTTCACCCTACTGGCTTACACACAAGCAACAAATGCGTGCCAGAAGATTAGCTAATTTGCACGAAGAAGGAATGGAGAAGCTGCAAGCGAGCGAGCGAGACAGGGAAAGCGAAGGGAAGGAAGGAAAGAAGGGATTGATGCTGTGCGTCAGAAGGAAGACACAAGGTCGTTGAAGATAATAAGAATTCTTTTTTTATAAATTTTCAAAAACAAAACAAATTGCACAAACACAACAACCAATTCTTGTTTTTCTTGCTCGCAAGATGGCAGATCGGAAGGATCGTGTTTGCTTGTTGGTTTGTTGCTGCTGTTGCTGCTGTTGCGATGCTTCCTTTGCTTTTCTGCTCTTGTGCTGGTACGATGCGCGCGTTGCACTGCGAGCGACGGAGGAGAGATCGCGACGACGACGACGACTACCAACACATCAACAACAACAACAACAAAGAAGAGTTCTCGCAAAGATTTGCTTCCCTCTTTATACCTGTTGAACCTCCAACAACGCCCTTCGATGGATGGATGGATGACCCCGCGTTCAATACTCACTCTTACCAACGCCTTTGGATGCATGATTCCACGTTTTTCATTCATTCCATCTTCAAAATGAGAAACTCAAATAGACTCTAAATTCATTGGATAAATGGATGGATTGGATGGATGGTGGATGAATGATTCTCGTTTTTTATTCATTCCATCTTCAAAATGAAAAACTCAAATAGACTCTAAATTCATTGGATGGATGGATGATTCACACATTCCATTCATTCTATCTTTAAAATGAAAAACCCAAATAGACTCTAAATTCCTTGGATGGATTGATGGATGGGTGGATGGATGGATGGATGGTGCACATTTTGGGCATGTACTACACACCTTGCAACTATCATAGGCCCAAAATGTGAATAACAAGACCCAAAGTCTATAATGGGCAGCACCAAAATGTTGGGCATCATCCATGTTTTCCTCAAAAAAGATGGATGGAAGGCTAGGGGCCAGAAATCAATAAATAAATAAATAAAGTAGGAAATACTTTTGCTTGCAATAAAGACCCTTTTGCTTATTTAAAGTCTTCTACATCCCAACTAGCAAAGTCAGGCGATTAGGGGGGCGAGAAGAGCCAGTTTCGGCATAATAGGGCATCAAACGCGTAACTGGGAATGAAAATTTTACAAAAGGAAATAACTGGGACCCAAACTAGTTTTTCTATCAATTTTGGTGGTAAACTGAGTTTCATCCTGTGTTTCCTTTTTCCTGAGCTCCTGCACTGCTGCTAAAAAAGATTTTCACTGCTCCTACCTGTACAACTACTATAATTACTCTGGAACCTTGTGCATTAAATGCTGAGTTTCAGTATTTCATACCCAGATTTAATCAAATGTCCTTACTTTGCGGATATCACTAAAAGAGGGGATAGGGAGCAAAAGCAGAGGAGATAGGGGGTGAAACAGAGGGTGACTTTTTTTACCCATCACTCACTTGTGAGATCACATTATGTCCATGAATCTCCTTTCTAGAATTGAAGAGAGATTAGAAGATTATGTGTACTTTTAAGTGTAAGAATCTTCCCTTCCATTTGCCTTGTGTGATCTCCATATGTTTAAACGTATGATAATGTTTGGCTCATGCTTTTAGGTCTCATAGTAGAATCCATGGATGGATGAGGGATATTCCCAACATGTGGAGTTGGGCAAAGCTACCACCTCATCCTAGGCTCCTAATGTTTGGCTCGTGCTTTATGTATCCTAGAGTCCATGGATGGATGAAAGATATTCCCAACATGCAAAGTTGGGCCAAGTTTCCACCTCATCCTAGGCTACTAGTGTTTGGCTCATGCTTTATGTATTGCAAAGTCCATGGATGGATGAGGGCTATTTGCACCATGTGGAGGTGGACCTAATTACCACCTCATCCTAGGCTCCTAATGTTTGGCTCGTGCTTTATGTATCCTAGAGTCCATGGATGGATGAAAGATATTCCCAACATGCAAAGTTGGGCCAAATTACCACCTCATCCTAGGTTACTAGTGTTTGGCTCGTGCTTTATGTATTTCAAAGTCCATGGATGGATGAGGGATATTTGCAACATGGGGAGGTTAACCTAGTTACTACCTCATCCTAGGCTCCTAATGTTTGGCTCGTGCTTTATGTATCCTAGAGTCCATGGATGGATGAGGGATATTTGCAACGTGTGGAGGTGGACCTAGTTACCACCTCATCCTAGGTTCCTTATTTTGAGAATGCTTCCACCCTAGAGCTTTACCCTACAAAAAGACCTTATCTACTTTGAAGGTATCCCAAAGGAGGGATCTTACATATTTTGTGATTGCAATTTGAAGCATATGTGTTAATTTAATAGGTAGTTACTTAAACACCCAATTTTTGTCCATTGACATAATTCATCCATTCTTTTCTTTATCTTCACAATAATAACATTCATTGAAATTTGATGTCAATGAAGTGTAAAGTCTTACAATCCATTATATCCAATCATACATAGAAAGGGACAATAATAAGAAGGTGCCAATTGTGAACTATATGGGATAGATCACTATCTTTTTTGTTTTGTCAAATTTTTAACGTAACCAAAGTGGCAATCATCCACGAGAAGATATAGCCAAATTTGGCCACTAGCTAAATATGAAAATAAACATTTTAAAGCATCCTTCTAAATTTTGACTACCCTAATTGAACCATGAATAGAAATCTAGCAATTTTTTAAAAAATTTGATTGAATTATGGCTATTGAAAATTACAAAAAACATTTCATTTTAGCTCTTTTAATTCTCAATTTCATTTTTGGTTATATATAAATATATATATATGGCCAACAAAAGAAAGGCCATCAATTATCCAAAGTTGGACAAGTGAACTCACTATTTCATGGTACACCCTACACATACGGAGGCCTAGTATGCCAAACATTTGACACTAATCATTGTGGGAGACTCAATCTCAATCCCGACCAAGTTAAGTTCATTTGCTTTGGCCATAGGGAAAGAGATTGCACATCGGGTGTAGTCCACTTGGGCATAAAATTTTGGCTCAAACTTGACCAAGATGTGAGTGACATTTGGAGCACTACATGTGCATACGATTGATGGGCATGTTTCATGGAAGAAGTGCATGCATCGAGATGAGAAGTTGTAGTACGTCCACGACCACATTTAAATGACACATTCAGATTGGGATGCTAGATCTAAAGCTTTCATGAGGAACACATGTAAGTTAACAACCCCACCCAACACATCCCCTCCTCTAGGTGCTAGTGTGGTCCCAAATGACTTAAAACACGTGAACAAAAATAAAGGGTCACATGTTGTTTTCCACGTAGAAATGGTAAAGCAAAAGTTATCACGGGCTTTGAGAGCCTATCATTCACATTACATGTAACAAGCTTGAATTTTACGAATCATCGATTTTAGTCATAGCCCACAAAGACATCCTCAACCATCAATGACCAAAATATGTGTGTGTTTTGCATGACAATTTTTTTTCAACCGGGTTTTGTCAAGAGTGCATTGTGGTTACAAAGATGCAAATGTGTGTATAGTTTGCATAGAAAGAATACGTTTGATTTTATGTTTTGTGTTTGAATGTTTGCAATGTTTTGAAGTGTGAGAATTTGTAAGCAAAAATTTCAACACTCAATACTTGGGACCCAGATCTTTAAGGATGTTTATTACATCTAATAGGAGGGTTTAGGGTTTAGAGTGTTTTTTTGTTTTTTTTTCAATTCTAGCAATATAAGTTAATTGGTGCTCTTATTGTTTGCAACCTATCCACAAAGGTCTATCTATGCTCTAGAGATAGACATGAGGTTAATGGTTTTTATTCAACAATTATTTGTTGATTGTATTTAGAGATTGAAAATTTTGTATCATTACAAATGGTCTTTGAATGGATGAACAAATGACAAAATAAACATCACTACATAATGTAATTATACACAATGGGATTATGGGAAATTATTTTTATGGGATTTTAAACAACTAAGGACTTTTACTAATCAGTTTACTATTTGGAGGGATTCGAATTTTTCTAACTTTAAATTGTCTGATTTTTTTATGTTTATGTGGCCTAGGCCTTGGGTGAACTAGCACCCACATTGGTACCATGACAAAGCAAAATCCAACAAAAATATTTTTTAAATATTAATAAAACCCCATGCCTAAACTAAATCATGGTATCTGAGTTCAAATCTAACATTTTTGGGCTTAATATGGCCTTACTCAAAATGGTGAAGGTACCAACATGGTTGCTTGTTTGCCCTGCCCATGAGCTGGGGCTGAGAATAAATTATGTATATTGGATTTTATAAAGGACCAAAATTCTATAATTCTATAGAAAAACTCTTTGTTTATTAGTTTTTTTGTTAACAAGATGGCATTATTTAATTCTTAAATACAATTATTATTACTTAATTTTAAAATGACAAACACTAGTTTGTTTAACAATTCTTCATTAAGTGAGATGGTATTTTAGATTTTTTTAATCTAGAAATAAGCTTTCAAACATTGTGCTCCCTATTTTGTCACAAATTTTCAATGGTATGAACAATCCATGACTATTTTTGAACAATTGAAAGTTACAAAAAGTATGTGCATTTTGTCCTAAAATTTTATTAATGATCTCATTACAAAACATTTTGTTCATAATGGTGGATTTGAAGATATGCATATACTAATGAAATACAAAATTTGTCATCATTATTTAACATGTATGCCAACTCAAAACCTTCCATGAATAAAGATTTTTTATCTTGCAAAATATGAAAAAATGATTAATTGAAAATGAAATATCCAATAAATAAGTATTGATTCCATGCAATGCTTTACAAAATAATGTTATGAACATAGAATTAAGTTTATTTCCGTTTATTATTTCCACATGGTCATGGTGCTTATGGTGGTAAAATACCAATACATGATTTTTTAAAATTTTGTATGAGGTCATTATTTTCACCATTTGTATCATCTAAACCATATTTATTCATCATGTACAAACTTTGACAATTAATCCAAATAATAAAGTAAACTCTCAATACTTGTTTGGGAAAAGAAACAAAAATAATCAAGAAACTTATTCACAAATAAACGATGCACAAATTTTTGAATATATAGTGAAATATAAAATTTCATCATCAATTTCAAGTTTTATTTGTTGGCATCAATCACAATTACAAAATTTATTAACCATGGTCCAAGAATTTGGTATGGTTCATTATTTTTAAACATTAATTACAAATGAAATTATTCAATAACAATGACATGAATTTAATGATATGATTTTTTTTAAACAACTACACAAAAATATACCATGGAAAGATTGTTCTATGAAATATGCAATGTTATTTCATTCTCATCTTGATATGTTTATGCATTGACACATATTAAATAATAATGAAATAGTGGGAAAAATACAAAAATACATTATTTGTTTTGAATTGCAACATTGTGGATCTATTCATGCTCATATATTGATGTGTTTCATTGTGTAGGAAAATGTAGTTGAAAATATGTTAAATGTCTTAGTCTACACAACAACCTATTATTGCCAAAATGATGAAAAAAGTGAAAACTTTTATTTCACTTTTGGATTATAGATGTTTTGTAAAGCATTGTTTGATTCGTTTTGGAAAAGGCACTTGGCAATAGTTCCAAAGGTATGAAAATTTTAGTTTAATGATAGGTAAATCCCAATGTGTTAAATTGACATAACATGATTGAAGCCTTGCAATATTGATATTTGTATATTGTTATGGTCAATTAAAAAAACTTCCATTTGGTTTTTTAAAAATGATGAAAGTGTCATGAAAGGAACAAATGTATTGTTCAATAAATTTGTGTTGAAATTGTCAAATTTGAAGAAATTATTTAATATATTTTGTTTTATGTTGTATTAGAAGTGTTTATGCTATTACTGCAAAAGTAATTCCTTTTAAAGTCAAGTTTCCAACTATAACTACATACATACGAAATATATAGTCCCTAAATTATTTAATAGATTAAATTTTACAAGTTCAAAACATACCTAACGTATGTTTATCATATATGAAGTTAAATCATTAAAAAGAGTAATTTATATTCCTAAGTTTTTTTGGGGGTAGTTCTCACCAAAAAATACCAACACATTAATGATAAATCATATACTATAATAAGTTCTAACTCTTACCATATACATTTGAAAATGTTTTTTCATCTTTAAACTAATATTAATCCACCTTAATTCTTGATTATCAAAAAATAAAATTTGGTTTCAAATTTGATTTGACCTGATAGATTTGAAACTAACCCAATTAAGAATCCAAAACATATCAATGAGTAGGAAAATGAAAAAAGCCTAGGACCCCAAAACTAACACACAAAAGATAGATGCCAAGGGTTTAAGGAACTTGTATTCTTTGTGTCCTTAATTGGGTGGTAGCATGGGACATCTTAGAGGCTAACATTCCACATTGTCCACCTTCGTTTTCTTCTCCCTAGTATCACTAAGATTGTCCATGTAAGTGTTAAGATCTTCGGAGAATGAGAAACTTTTATTCACAAAAAATGTATTAGTGACCCACCCTTATGAACCTAGTGATGTCATACCTATTTTACATCTTCATGCAAAACATGACAAATATCCCAAAGCTACAAGGAATGAAAAGAAAACATGAGACAATTAGCCTAAAGGCCTTTAAGGTCAATCAACTCCATGAGTTTCATGCACTCTTTTTGTATCTCATGCTAATATGCTTTTGTCCCAATTTTGTCACTCTACATACAGTTGATCTATGATCTTGAAGCTTCAAGTTATCTAACAAGTGAGCAAGCACAAATCCAAAATCTATTCAAAATGCAAAAGAAATTGCTTTGTGGAATAAAGAGCAAAGCTAGGGTCTCATATATTATTATCCTATTAGATAATTGCCATTGGTAGGACGAGGTTCACCGATGGGAGGGCATGAACCCATCTCATCGATGGCCATTATGTGATGTAATTGTCACCGGGGGAGAGATTGGGGAGAGATTACACGATTTTGGTAATATAATTGTATGAGGGTGATACCCATCAAATGTGGTTCTGGTCCAGTTTGGGGTAAAGCTAGCACAGCTGATGATTAACTTTTGGTTCGCCCCCAGTTCTAGCCTTTTTTTAAAAATTTCTAAACCATGAATCCAGTTCTAGTTGTTAAGAAGCCAGGATTCTGGTTCCCAGTTATTTGAAAAACTCAAAACCTCAGTTCCCATTCTAAACCCAATACCAGAAATCAGACCCAGTTCTGGTTTGATTTTGGCTAACTGAAACTGAAACCTTTAAAACTGGGTACCTACCCAACACTAGGTCTTAGGAGATATCCGGAGTACCGTGGCCATTTCAACACATGTCTGTTGAATAATTAATTAATTTTGAAAAACTCATTTCAACAAATAGAATGCTCTTTAATATTCACTATTTTCCTTCACAATAATGTTTTGATTTGGTAGAAATAAATTTTTGAAAATAATACAATTAGTGTCGAATTGGCCAAGGTACTACTAAGGTACATATTGGTACGAGGTTGGTATTATAGCATCTCCAATGGTGCTCAGTATGTGACTCCAGACAGTAAAATTAAATGCGTAAAAGTCAAAATGTGTGAGTTTAGCACAGGAAATTGCCGCACCAAATTTGTACAGCTTGCCAGGGCTGGTAAAAGGCGAAACACAGTTGTGCACCTCCAAAAAGGAGTGTAATAAATTGGAGCTGAATGAGGCTCAGTATTTCTAATTCGTCGATGATAATGATTGGTCCAGGTGGTTTGCATTTAGTAATCCCGCACGTATATGTAGTTCCAGTTTCAGTTTTATTGGTGTGGTTGCCCCAAAAAAAACACAGCTAAACTTAGACATTTAATTTTACTATCCAGAGTTACATACTGAGCACCATTGAAGATGTTCTTACCTCATGTCACCAGCAAGCATGTACGGGTATGAGCCAGGTATTCCTTGTGTCATATCTATCCAGTCAGCGGTTCTTTGATACCAGGACTAGTACCAAATTGATTTGTCTTGTTCTCTTGGAGGTGGTTATGTTACACAATGGAATGGGTATCAGATTCCATCACAAAGTGTGGAAAATATGGAAACAAGCAAAACAATTCTCCAGAGCTACCTACCCACCCATTGCATTATTTCTCAGAATGTTGGTGATGGTGGTGTGAGTCTAAACAAGCTGCTGTTGTAGCATCAAAACAGTGTGTTTCTTCAAGCTCCATGAAATCCAACCCAACATGTACATGCAAGAAACACTCATGTCTGGTGGCTAAACTACATTCTGGTCAGTGGCAAGAGCTAGGTAGCACAAGGTTCAACATCACAGTGTGCCTTTTCTATCAAGTTTAGCAACCTTGAGTGGAAGAAGAAAACATTGCATGCAGCTAATGCCCCACACAAGCTTGAGAGCTGATCTAGGAGACTTGTATTCAATCAAGAAGGAAAAGCCTTTGAAAGCACCTCCTAATGACAACATGATTGTAGAGAAAAAACATTTGACACTGGTTTAGTTTGTGATAAAAAGAAGCAACTGACAACCTTTGAAAATACCCAATTTTTCACTAATCGAATCAACAGAACATGAGTTCTATGACATCCAATACCTTCTACTTCTTCCTGCCAAACGCATTCTTGGTCCAAATTCTATGGATCCAGCTGGAACACCTCCAGTATAGATTATGCCTCCAATAGGTGGCCACAACTTTAATGCACCCAGAGCTTCTCTGCATCAATGATTCAACAAATTTTGGAGAAAATCTATTCCAATTGGCCGTCAACATTCACTAATACAAGTCAAACTCGCTCATGAGTTCCATTTCGTTGTGATTAGTAGTGGCTATTTGTTTGGAAGAGAGGAACATGAAGAGAGGACCAATGTCCAAAGCTAAGACAACGCCCAAAAGTGAAAGGGAGGAAAAGGCATTCACCCAAATCCAAAACCCGAGTTTAGGTCCTATCACATGAAGCTAATGAAACAAAGAGAGGGCAGGGAATCCTAAAAGAGGGCCAAGCCTAGAAAAGGCCTTGTCAACAACAACAACCCACCTCAAGATGGTTGAGGCTTGGGCTCTCTGCAAGGCTACTGCCACCTTCTACCAACAAAATTCTTGCAACATTAACAAAGGAAGGTCTCATGTCCCCTTAACCCATCACACCATCTTGTTACATCAATGTAAAAAATCACTCGCTTATTAATGCAAGTAGTCAAATATCTTTATAACAAGACGTAAAAACATATCCCATGGGTGTCAATCATAATAAAACATGTCCTTTGTTTGGGTCATGATCATCTTGCAAAAAAGACAACTTTCAAAACTAAATCTACCTAGATGAATTGGGCAATGACAACATTTACCAAAATGCACAACACATTATGGGTTTTTTTGACTAGTCAAAGAAATGTCTATTGTCATTTTCGATTACAATTGTAACTATTTACTCACAAAAATCACTATGTAGTTGCAAAGGCTATTGAAATGTCATGTGATGCCATGGTTTTGAGACTATAGTTAGTATGATGACTAGTGAATTTTTTTGGATAGATATATTATATTTTTCAAATTTTAATAAATATTTTAAATAAATTAAAAAATTTTAATTAAAAATATCCTGATTTTTGTTACTAGAATAACATTTAATTTCACAACATGATGATGTGGCATTCCACCTTCAAACATGTCTTTTATGATTTGTCCTATTTGATTACAATGGGAGAAATTACTAGAAAATGGCATAAGTGACTTAAAGAATGATCAGAAAAATGACTATAGTCGAATAAAACCAATCATAAAAACATATTTTAACATTGTGATGATAACAAAATATTTCATTATTAGTCAACATGATGACTCATATACTATTTTGCATAAAATAAAGCATTTATTAGTTGGTCATTATGTTAGTGATGATGTCCAATCCCTTAATGTAGCACTTTGCATCAAAACACAAGTCCAAAAACTTTACCCTCGCTACAACACAAAAATGATTATTATTTTTTCAATTACATTTATAACTACGTAGTCATAACAATCACTAAATAATGGCAAAAGACATCAACATGACACATGGCATCATAGTTTTGCAATTGTAATCAATAAGAAAACTTGTTGATTTTTTGGTAAATTATCATATTTTTTTCCTTTTTTGTTCATTAGTTAGTTAGTTGTAAAAATCACCCACCTTTGTGACTAATAACAACTCAATCTCCCATGATGATGACATGACATGCTATATGCCAATAAGATGATGTGGTCATATTTGTCAACATCATGATTCATGTCATTGATTTAATGAATTAATCTCATTTATTAGCTAGTTGAAAATATTATTGTCTTTTGCGATTAATAACCCCTAATGTGAAAATCCATTTGAGAACATTAAAATTCGTTATTCCACACTTGTGAGGTGTTTAAATCTTAAAACATTTTTTCAATTCACTTGCTTTGTGAAACATTGACTTTGGTTGTTAGCCAAAACTTACAATGTCAACAACACCTCAAATCAAAGGTGAAATTGCAAATTGGATTCAATTGATCATAACACAATATTTAAAATTAAAATTTTATTTATCAATGTTTTAATGGGTGTTGTTTCACTCCAACCTTATTGACCATGTTTGCCATAATAAATAAATATTGCAAAACTTTAAAAAACATTATTTAAATTTTTAGTTTAAATATTCAAAATAATTGAAACATTGTTCAAAAAAATATTGTGTGTTTATAAATTAATCTTAACATGTTCAAGAGTTCATCATGTCAAAGATACCCTAAAGATGTTTCAAGTTTCAACCTATTGAGAAAAGATATTTTGGGCCATGTAGAATTTGTGGTTATAAGCTCCAAATGGCAACAACCTAGGAGGGGTTTGTTTTTTGGCTAAAGGCAACACAAAGGGAATTAGGTGAAAGATAGTATAAGTGGCTATTTCATTTTGTAATTGGCTACATTTCTTGTCAAATACAAAGCTCCACCAATGGATGTAAATATTAGAAGCAAATGACTTATTACCCCCATCATGAAATTTTTTTAATTTAAAAAAAAATTTAAGATCAAAAGGGTTACACACTAGAACATGCTAAAGGTTGCAAGCATTACAATTAGGAATTCTTTTTTCAATTTTGTGATATTGAAATATTGGTGAAAATTTCCAAAAAATAGCAAAATAGTTGAATTTACACTATTCAAAAAAATCTCCAGAAATTTCCCAAAAACATTTGTCCAAAAAAAAAATTGTGCCTCACAAAAAATATATAATTAAATTAATTTTTAATTAAAAATTTTAAAAATTAATTTTTAATTTTTAATTTTAAAAATTTTGATTTTTAATTTTTAATTTTAAAATTTTTGATTTTTAATTTTTAATTTTAAAAATTTTGATTATATTTTTTTTAAAATGATTACAATGTTCCATATAAGGAAACACCAAATCCCATCAAAATACGAGTGGGAACACCAACATCCACATGGATGAAAACATGTGGCTTCATCCTGTTCTTGCCTTTCATCCCTTGCTTTTGAAGAATACGCATTGAATAATGTTCACATGGATGGGAAATAACATCGACCTTCATCCTTTTCTTGCTTGTCATCCCAATTGATGGAACATACTTGGTGCGGGCACATAGATGAAGAACCTAGCTTCATCCGTCACTTGCTTCTAGTCCACCTGGATGGTAAATGTAACGTCATCCATTTTCTTATATCTCATTCTACTTATCGAGGATATGAGGAGTACTGAACTTCCGTATGAATGATAAAATCTATCATCATCCGTTTCCTGCTTCTCATCCCTGTTTATGGAACATAAGAGCTAGAATGCTGACGTCCATCTGGATGATAAAATATATATTCATCCCTTTCTTGCCTCTCGTACACATGGATGGATGATTTGATGTTATCCGTTTTCTTGTTTCCTCATTTCTGCTAATGGAAAACACCTTGCTGAATATTGCCGTCCACATGGATGATAAAATATACCTTCATCCGTTTTCTTTCCCGCTTTCGTATACATGGATGGAAGATATAACGTCATCCGTTTTCTTGTTTCCTAATACTGCTCATGGAAAACAAGGGGCTGAACACTGACATCCACATGGATGATAAACTAGACTTTCATCGTTTCTTTATACTCATACCTTCATCCGTCTCTCGCATCTGGATGGAAGATATAACATTATCTGTTTTCTCGTTTCGTAGTTCTGGGAATGGAAAACAAGGGCCTGAAAACTGACATCCCACATGGATGATAAAAAATAACTTCATCGGTCTTCTTTCCGGCTTTCGTCTGTATGGATGGAAAATATAACGTCATCCGTTTTCATGTTTCCTAAAATCCAGCTGATGGAAAAATACGGGGCTGAAGACTGACGTCCGTATGGATGATAAAATAAACTTTCATCCGTGTCTTGATATTCATAACTGTTAATGGATACCATAAAATATAATTTCATCCCTGTCTTCATATTCATCCATGTCAATGGAAAGCACTGACGTCCATATGGATGATAAAATATAATTCCATCCATGTATTTATTTTCATCCATGTCAATGCAAAGCACAGACGTGCATATGGATGATAAAATATGATTTCATCCTTTTCTTGATATTCATCCCTGTTAATTTTTAAAAACGAAGTTGAATAGTGACGTCCACATGGATGAAATTTCTAGATTCATCTGTCTCTTGAGAAGTGTGAGGCGGGGCCGAGTGGGTGTTGTGGGGGGGGGAGAATGAGGGATGTGCGCGAGAGAGAGAGAGAGAGACGGGAGCGAGGGTTTGCAGTGTTGGCGGTTATTCGAATCGCAGTGACGACGCTTTGTCTAATCCCAAGCCATTGCTCTGCTTTGCTAGATCTGAGATCGTCTTAGGAGCATCCTCGTTGTGAAACAACACCTTGTTTTTGCTTTAATTATTTTAAAAGCTTGTCAGTTTTGCTTTTGCGTTCTCCGTTTTTCTTTTTTCTGTAACCTCAAGTTTTCATCGCAACATGACTTCGACGGCTGCGCAACCCCAGTTCCGGTACACGCAGCCGCCGTCTAGGGTGCTGCACATGCGAAACTTGCCGTGGGAGTGCAGCGAGGAGGAGCTTATTGAACTCTGTAAGCCGTTCGGTAAGGTGGTGAATACCAAGGTCAATGTCGGGGCCAACCACAACCAGGCGTTCGTTGAGTTTGTAAGCACGCGCACGAAAAAAACCTTTTTTACTTATTTCTTTCCAAAATCTGGGAGCTGCAAGCCTTTGATGAAAAATAGAGAACTGGCTTGAACAATATCAGGGACATTACACACGCATAGTAAAGCTTAGTCTTCCATGTCCCCGTATGGAGCCTGGGTTTGCACTGATGTGTGAGGTTAATCTCTTTGAAAAGCATTTTTCCAGGGGATAACACGTCAAGATGCAGCAAGTTGAGGAAAACCTCAGCCGGAAACTTGTCCTGTACGATATTATCACAGTTCATAGCTTCAATGTCTGTACCTTCTTTGGTTTTCAGTGATTTCTGCATCACACCATGCCAATGCTTGTTGGTGATGAACAAAGCTGGCTAGGTACTTATCATGTGTTCCATACATGCAGGCTGATTTGAACCAAGCAATTTCCATGGTGTCCTACTATGCCTCATCATCTGAACCAGCTCAAGTGCGAGGAAAGACTGTTTACCTGCAGTACTCTAACAGGCAAGAGATTGTTACCAGTAAGAACTCTGGGGATGTTGCAAGCAATGTCCTCCTGGTAACAATTGAGGGCATAGAGGCTGGCGATGTCAGCATTGACGTCTTGCATCTGGTAAGCTTTCAGATAATGGTGACACACACTAATGGCAGTCATTCATGTCAGGGCACTGGTATTATCAAGGGATTTGAAGGTGGTGCTGCAAGTGATGTAATTTCACATACAGTGTGACAAGAGATCCGTTCAAGTTTTTAGGGCTTCAAGCCAATATATGAGTTGGGATCCTCAAGGCTTCAGTTAGCTTGATTATGTGAAATTTCAGCTGTTCTTCATGGGGTTTTTGTGGACGCATGGATTGAGTTTGACTGAAAGCTACATGGATTAGCAGGTCCATGTGACGGCCACATCCTCGATGGCAGCCTGGTGCATGGGAGAAAGCGCATGTGTGTTTGTTTCCCTTCCCTCGCCACCCTAACCCCGCCTCTTGACCCTACTCCTCTTTACCCTATCCCCTGGCAATGTGAGATTGATGTGAATTCATCTCAGTCCTCTCTCCATTGTCTCTCCTTCAAAGCCCGCAAACCCACTTTACATGGCTCTTGTGCCTACACTTTATGAAGCGTTTTACTGCGTTGAAGCTAATTGCTGAGGGCTAACATTGTTGGGTGTGCCTTTCACCTCTGGCAGTGCCACTCTCTCTAGGTCCTTGGTAGAGCCCATAGTGAGAATCTGAGGAGTGCACAGGATGTGTGACAACACTAATTCCAGTGTCACTCAAAGGGTTGTAGCTTATTTGAGATGTAACTCTCTGTGTATTTACCCATTCAGGCCACACTTTGTACTTGGGTCTGACATAGGATCCAGTTGGGACTGATTTGGAATGGTTTGATGAGATCAAAAGGACTGAGAGTGTTATGACAAAACAAAATTTATCTCGAGGCAAATTTCTGACCATAGATATCTCAGATGGTTTTTTATAGCATTTTGTTGGTTTTACATGTGCTTGTTGTATGCTTGAAGAGAAGCTCAAACCAATTGCATGAGATGGTTTTCTGTATGTGGTGTCATCTTATGCTGATGCTGTGCTGTGTAACACATATATGTCCTCCAGTTTGAATTTTTGTATTTTAAAAAAGTTATTAAATAAATTCAGGCAATGTGGCATCTAGTGAAGGTTATTGTTGTTGGATTTGCAGCTAAGTTTTCCATTGTATCTGCAATTTAAGATCAGTTTGAATTTTCTTTTTAGTGAGCCAATATATGTGAACTGAGGGTGGTCTGACTCTGTTCTTGTTGCAGGTATTTTCTGCTTTTGGCTTTGTTCATAAGATTGCAACGTTTGAAAAAAGCGCTGGCTTCCAGGTGTGTATTATGGTGAGAGTAACTTGGCTTTCACTGGTCATTGGTTTGTACTCTACTCTATCCTGTGGCCCTGCTCCAGAACAGCATCTACCCTCTGCTGGGCACCACATACGATTCCTTTGTATATGTAGGTGGCCATATCTCCAGCCATTCCTGGTAGGATTTGCTTTTCCATTTTTTTTTGGCTTAGATCTGGATGGTATCTTCTGAATAATGTCTTGTGTCTCCAGGCTCTGGTGCAGTTCAGTGATGCCAATACAGCCTCAGCTGCTAGATCTGCCCTTGATGGGCGAAGCATCCCCAGGTCTCTTGTTCTCTTGATACCTATTTTCAGAACCATTGACTGGTCTATAGAGATTATTTTTAAATGTCATGTTTGGATGTGACATGACATACTCAGCTTGATCCATTTGTGTTTCTTGGCAAGATTGCAAGTCTGTCATTCCAAGATGGTTTCTAATCTGCAGAGTGAACATCTCCAGGATGTTCTGATAAAGCTTTTTTTTTAACTGTAATTTTTGTGCTGTTCCCATGTTTTATGTGCCAAATGGTAGCTTGTTATGTTGGACTTGAGACTGCAAGCCAGAATATTGTTTTATCTCTCAGACTGGATGTTCATGGGCAAAATTCACTAAACACAGGATTGTTCTTTTATGCAAATCTCATCAGACTTGAGTGTCTCCAGTATGGTCTATGAAGCACAAGGGAAAGAAAGTACTGAGCTAATTTTGTGCTTTTCCTGGTACTACAGATACCTGCTGCCAGATCATGTGGGTACTTGCCACTTACGCATATCCTTTTCTGCTCACAATGATCTCAATGTGAAGTTTCAGAGTCATCGTAGCAGGTAGGCAATCCTGGCAGATTGGTTGGTTGAACTCAAAAAATTTATTCTGTTGAGATTGCATGTTCTTTTCTTCTATTGTTGGAGTGGTTGTTGGTTTCAGTTTGTTATTCAAAGGCACAATGTAAACAGTACCCTGTTGTGTCATAATAGCTTGACCTGTTAAACTTGCAGGGACTACACTAATCCGTACCTACCAGTCGCTCCATCAGCCATCGATGGCAGTGGCCAGGTAAAGTGTCTCCACCCCTCCAGATGCTTCTCTCTCTTCATACAACTATCTGGATCCTCAGTATCATGTATGTTGGTCACAGGCATTACATGTATGCACTAAACATTTGTTGCCTTCTCTACTTTCTGGCAACAGTTTGGCATTGGTCCTGATGGAAAGAGAAGGGAGCCTGAGAGCAATGTGTTGCTGGTGTCTATTGAGAATATGCAATATGCTGTAACCATTGATGTCCTACATACGGTAAGTAGATGTAGAAGCTGTTTCCACTCTTGAAATTGGATATATCTTTAGCTTTCTGGCATGGTGTCCATTGACTACTCGCTATTACTGTTCATCTTTTAAACTTGAATTGAGAAAGTTTCAGGATGGCATTATTCAGGGTTGATAGAGATGGTTACACTGCCATATCAGCTGTGCCCATAATAATTAAGTCTAAGAGCTCATAGGCAATATCTGTGATGTGTGTACCCATCCCATCTGGTATGATGTTTTTATGAATTGTGTATGATGAGACCTCTCTTCACAGTATTTCTGAACTCTTATGCAGGTCTTCTCGGCCTTTGGGACTGTGCAGAAGATTGCCATATTTGAAAAAAGTGCTGGCCTCCAAGCACTGGTACAATACCCAGGTACTTCATCTGGAACATCTTAATTCAGAGGGGTTTTTGTACTGTGTAGTCTCCAATCATTCTCTGTCTTTCAATTGGTTAACACTTTATACGAGCTGAGTTTTCTGACTCAGTCATATCTATATAGGCTTCTTCTCTTGATTCTGCATTGGAGTGCTTCAAAATTTTGTTGCATGTCAAGTAAAAGCAACAGAGGTCATCATGTAAGTTCAGCAATGAGGGTTTTTTTAACTGTATTCTCATGTGCCTGGGGTTGTGGTTGTGTTCAACAGATGTGCCAACAGCTGTGGTGGCAAAGGAGGCACTGGAAGGGCATTGTATCTACGATGGTGGCTTCTGCAAACTGCATCTCTCATATTCTCGACATACTGACCTAAATGTAAAGGTATTGTGCCCCCTGGTATAGGTTGATGTGTTAGAATGCATGAGTGGCTTTTCAGTGTGGGGCAGAGATTTGCAAAGACTGTCTTAATTGGGTCTTAATTAGGTGATCTTCACTGTGCCCAAATGCTCCACACTGCAAAGTCACTCATGCATGGGGAAACCTAAGGATAGTGAAACCAAATAGCAAGCCCCAAAACAATTATCCAGAGGCACCTTTAGAGAAGTCTTCAGCTCTTGTGATTTTAGGACCCACCAAGTAAATTCCTCCTCTGGCCACCACTTCTCACAGTCTTTCAGGGCCTCCCTAAGATTGTTGTCTGTTTATGGTCTTGTGATCCATCATCTCTACAGCCACACCAGGAAACTAAATGTTGAAACAAGACTGAAAAGTTTTAACTCGAGTGGATACACTTTCTGCAAGTTCCAAAAAATGTGTACTAGTAGCCTATTTTGTTCTGAGAATGTTCTAAGATTCCTTGTAAAACCAAGAAGAAACATCTGTAGCATTAGAAGATTTGTGATACGAATTTTTTGGTTGGAGAATTGTTCCTGTCTTGGGTCTGGTTGTGACTTGTGACATGATTGTAACCCCATATTATTGTACCTCACTTTAGACCGTCAAAGGGGTATTGAGAACTTGGGCAGCTTCTTGCTGGTATGAGTCTAGTAATTCTTTGGTTTGAATTTGGGGTCCTCACTCCTCATTTCAAACCACTTGAAAGTGGGACTAATGAGGGCAACCTTTGTTCACAAAGCTTTTCAGGGAATCAAAAGAATGTGTAGGGGAAGTTGGATAGCAAATCAATAATTGGAATTTCGACAGTACAATGGTAAGGTCATAGCCAGCAGCATGCTTTCCTGACCTGGACACCTTGTTCATTTTGCAGGTGAACAATGACAGAAGTCGTGATTACACCAATCCAGGGCTACCACCAACACAGCCTCCTGTCCTGGGCCAAGCACCTGGTACGGGCACCCTTGGAAACCTCCAAGCATCCCCAACAGGTGCAACTGGGTATCCTGGAAGCCAGTACGGAACTGTCCCAGGTCAACCTGATGCTGGGGCAGGGCAACAAATGTGGGAATATGACCAGACCCCTAAGGTTCAACCAGGCTCCGGCCAGCTTGTAGGACAACCAATGCCAGGGCAGCAGCAAATGTACATGAGCCACCAACCTCCAGGGAATGTACCAGTGCAACCTGGCCATCATGGCCCTCCAGTTCCTGCTTCTCACTACCAGGGACTTCCAGCACCCCCCTCTCCAATGCAGCAAATGGGCATGCCACCCCCTGGCCACATGGGAGCAGGCATGATGCCTGGAGGTGGGCCAAATTCTCATCACGTTCCTCCACCTCCTGGTCACTCTATGCCTCCATATCAGCAGCAGATGCCTCCACAGCAGGTACATGGACCTGGTCCCCAGCAGGGCATGCCTGCCAGCAATGGTGGCACCCCTGTCTATTATATGTGATGTAGTACAGAACTTGTCTGACTGAAAATGCATAAGGCTCATTACAGGCTCAGACTTGATTTGTGGTGGTTGAGAAAAATGCCTTCAATTTTACTCTTTCAGGAAAAAAATTCCAATCGGTTTCCTCTGTGGTTAGATGCCCTTCTCTCTTGGCTTAAACTTCACTGAATCTGAGTCCTTTATATGCTGCCTTCACCCATTAAGGGGTTGAGTCCATGTATATGAGACTACAATGCATGGGCTCTCAACAACCTCCTTCCCTGGAGCTTTCTTAATATCTGGATCTTAATACCTTCCATCTGTGCTTGCATTTTTGCTGGATATGTGAATTCCTGTCCAGTCCCTCTCTCTCTTTATTATGTGGATAGAATGCTTTGCTATCAATTTCCATATAGATTTCCATTGATGAGTCCAAAGTTCCTAGACAAAGTTCTCAAGTTTACTGATCACATCTATGAAAGTGTTGCAAAGTGAATGTTCCCAAGGAACTTGAACGAGAACCCCCTAAAAGGGATTCTCAAATGTCTAAGCTTAATCAATGAGGTTCCCCAAGGTCTCCAAATTCCTTGAACTACAAAGTTGTTGATTGTTGATTGTTACAAAGTTATATTCTGTAACTATGTTCCATGTCTAGTTGTGTGATGAATATATGCAATTTTAGGAGTGATATTTTCAATATCTTAAATGGTGGATTTAGGTATGATATGAAAATTCGGGATGGGATTAGTTATAAAAACAATTATAGCCAGTCAAGGTTATAGAAAAGAGAAAGTTGAATGGCAGGTTGCATTTTATATGGATTTCTTATGTGAAATTTGGTGCTTCAATAAATATTTCAATGGTTCTGGGACAGTGACACTAGTTGAATGGACATTGGGTTCAACTATTTCTTTGAGAAAGGAGTTACATCATAAATGTATCACATTAATATTGCACAGACAAACAACAAAAGCATATGCAAGAAGAGGATACTAGAGTGATGATTGGAACTTGTCTCTCAATGATTATACATGAAAAGTCCAGAATCAAATTCTCTTCCAGCAATGACATATATAAAACATGTAAGAGTGACATGCATAGTACTAGCTAAACATGGACTGAGGATATAAAATGTACACGAAGATAATAACGTGATATCAATAGGTTACAATCCATACTTAGACATTATAGTAAGACAATATGCATGTTACAACAAAAACATATACATGTTACAAAATATCATTAGGTGTGCATATGGAAAAAATATTATGGAATCAGAAGTTACACACCAATGTAGCCAAGGTGAGGATATATTATATATGTACATGACAAAGTATCATTACATATAGTAAAGGAAGGATGGTACCGACGATGGTCCCGACAAATGAAGCCGCCCCTGAACCCGCGCGCGTCCAGTCATCCAGCCGGACGGACGGTCGCTTCACGGGCGGCTTCATTTGGTCGGCCTAGAAGCTGCCCGTGAAGCCGGACGGACAGTATGAAGAGAACAGACACACATGGAGGCAAAAGAGCAGATGATCAAGGAAGAAAAAAAATGTAGCAGGTTCTTAACTCCGCTCACACAGTCGCCACAAACTGTACCATTGACGGACAGTTTACTTGGTGACTGTGTGCTTACTGAGCAGCTTTTTACTGGTTAGGGCGGCCAAGGCAGCCGCTGGGGGGGGGGGGGTCCGCAGGGGGGGCGGGCCAGCAGGGATGGGGGGAACGGCAGTCGGATTCTGCCGGTGAATAGGTACCCTATTAAACTGGATTTTTACTGCTGCATTTATGGGGCACCGGTGAAGGCGTGCTGCATTTTCTGGGGCAGGGGCAGGGGGGCAGGACGGGGCAAGGCAGGGGCAGGGGCAGGGCGGCCAGACAGGGTAAGGGAGGGCAGGGCAGGGGGGGGAGGGCAGGGGCAGGGCAGGGAGGGCAAGGCAGGGGGGGAGGGGGGGAGGGCAGGGCAAGGGAGGGGCAAGGGCAGGGCAGGGTAGGGTTTTAGGGGGGGGGGGTCCGCAGGGGGGGCGGGGAACGGACGGGGGGACGAACACCTGTGCCTTAGGCACGGGGCACACACTAGTAATAATATGAAACTAACGTGTTACAAAAAGCCTTCACAAGGTAGGAGAAACTATCAAATGTTACAAAAATTTGAGATTACCATATTATCAAGGTAAAGGGGTCTAGTTACAACAACATCAAACAAGCTTCCTCGTACAACTAAAAGCTACGTTACAAGATAGGATTGACATTATCTAGTGATCCATGTTACACCTAGGATGATGTACACAGATTTTAAGCATTTATAGAGGATTGATTAAATACCTTATTGAGATGAGTTGCAAGTTACAAATTGTGGCTCAATGGACCTACATGGAAAACACTAAAACATTGTTAGATGTCACATCAAATAATTAGGGTGACCACAACAAGGCAAGTGGGAGTGGTTACAGGAGAAGGCAAGGCAAATTATGTACCCTAACTAACAAGGTATAGGAACAATTCATGAGTAAGGACATGTTCCAAAACATGTTGTGAATTGTTACATGAAATTGGGATCATTGTATTATCTAAGCAAGTGGGCCTAGTTATAACACCATCAAACAAGTTCCATCAAATTACTCACAAGGTGGGAGGAAACACATGGAATCACATGGAATTAAAAGCTACATACCAATTTTACAACAAATTGGGATTATCATATTATTAAGGTAAATGGGACTAATTACAACAACATCAAACAAGTTTCCCCAAACATCTAATGATCCATGTTACACCTAGGATATTATACATAGATTGTGGGCATGTTATTAAAGATAGATTGAACACCTTGTTAAAATGAGTTGTAGGTTACAAACTATGGGTCAATGGACCTGTAGAGACTACATTGGAATATTGTCAGATGTCACATGAAATAATTGGGGTGACCACATCAAGGTAAGTGGGAGTGATTACAGGAAAGGGCAAAGCAAATTACATACCTTAACAAACAAGGTATAGGATCAACAATTCATGAATAAGGACATGTTCCAAGATATGTTGTGAGATGAAATTGGGATCATTGTATTATTTGAGCAAATGGACTTAATTACAACACCATCAAACAAGTTCCATCAAATGATTCACAAGGTAAAATATTGTAGAAAGGGGCTTGTTATAAGGCATGGACATATGACTTAGAATTAAAATCATTTAGTTAATCATATTTCAATTAGGATTGAATTGACATAATATGCCAATTTAAGTAAGATAGCGAATTAAACATAGTTTGTGGGCATGTTACAGAGGATAGATTGAGGTTGCTTGGAATGAATACCTTGTTGAAAGGAATTGTAGGTTACACAATGTGGTTCAAGTGATCTACAAAAGCACCACAAAAACATTGTCAACACAAAATGGGGACAATTCGTGGGCATGCATGTTACAAGGGAAAGCCTACAACTGTAATATGATTGAATGCCTTGTTTCAAATGAATTGTAGGTTATAAAGGATAAGAAACCAAAAAAAACCATGGAAACAAGAAGATTTAATGGTGTGTACATGTTATTAAAAAAACTCTTGAACAATGCATACATTTTCAACTCTAGGGACCACAAAAAAAAAGCTAGATCTTCCATAGAATGTCATCAAGCATAGTTGAAATCAAATGAAGGAATAGTGCTTACAATAAACATGCGATCAAGGAATTACTATCTATTTAATCAAGAAGGGGGAACTAAGATCACTTTGGGAGATGCAAAATGTTGAAGACTTTGACCAAACTAATAAAGGTAACGATGAAGAAAGAAGGAAAAAAACATCTCCATGGAGGCACACAACATTCATATAAAATTATGCACCTAGCAACTTTGGAATGGGACTAAAAAGCGTTCTTCCACTTGTAATTTGTGCATCCAAGCTTACTAAACAAATGTAACTTCCTCTACATCTAATTTTTACAATGAAGCTGATAACATGTAATTTCTATAAGCAAACTACAAGCAATGGAAGACCTCCAAATTGGGCGATGCATGCACATCAATAGGGTGTTGTAAAAATACATGCAATAGTTGTATTGATGAAATCGATCAATGACAAAGGTGCCAAAGAAGAACCAAAGCTATTGTGAAAACATTCAACAATGGGTGCAAGTGAATAAAAAAATGATGGTGGGAGATGTTATAGGATTGCGCAATGACAAAGGACAATGACGATGCCCTAAAGCAAAAAGGTATGTCATCATGTGTGGCATGGGGAGGGGGATGTCGATGGTCCATTACACAAAATAGGTAATGTGAGCGTAATTGATATCAATGAATGGAAGGCTTGTTACGCAGGGAAGGAAATGGAGGACCTTGAAGTTACAAGCATGAGGGGAAGGATGATGTCATGGTGACGTGGGGTAGTCCTTTTGTATTAATAACATTCAAGACCATGGCATGTTTAACATTTTCCGTACCATATCACTAAACTCTAAAATATACCATGTGTTTCATCTAGTTAGCTTGTGTTTCAGGATGAGTTGGTTAAATGCATGTTCTTAAAACAAATGCATTGCCATGTGAGGAAATTCGTGATATTTTTCGTGATGAAAATTGGCAAGTATATGCAAGGTACAATTTAATATTTAACAACAATTTATTGAATATTAATTGATAATTGATAATTTATAGTAAATAATTAGTTGGATAAAGTCAATTTTTTTATTATTCCATATTTAATAATTTTGAAACATTTCATTCATTGAATTTTTTAAATAATATGATTTAATTACTTCATCAAAAGTTAAATTTAATAGCTAATGAGTATTAATTAGCAAATATTAAATCAACCAATAAATTATTATTTTTAATTCAAAATTAATTTTTTAAATAATTATCAACCATTAATTAAAACCCATTAAATATTTAAAAAATGAATCAATCTTTTTTTTTTAAATCAGTTGATATTTTATATATAAGTTAATAAGTTAATTAATAATTTATTATTAATAATAAAACTATGTGATAGTTATATTTATCAATAAAAAAATTACCCAAAAGCATATAGAGGAATTATGGAAATAAATGTTGTGAAACTAAGGGCGACTTTTAGATGAGGGTCCAAGGTGCAAAGATCGATGACTTCAAAAAATCTTATTGATGGAAAGTTTTAAATTTGTCCCAAGGCCTTTAGACAAAGGTCCAAGACCAAAAAGTGGCAAATTAAAACTAACATGGCACCTATTTTGGAGGAAAAATCAATTGGTTCAGACCAAAAGACAATGCTAAAAGGAGAGCTCTTGATTTGGAGAACTAAGAATCAAGTTGGGGACCAAGGAACACTCCAACTCAAGGATTCAATTTGTTTTACATGAGTCCAAATTGGTTCCTAGGAAATTGGTCCTTGGACCTTCGTCTAAAGTGGACAACATTAAATAGCCCAAAGGAAATGAATGTAGCTTGTACAAAAGTATTGTGCCAATTTTTTTCCTTTAATCTTCCCATTTGCGCAATTTATTTTCACCTTATCATGCTTAGGCATGTTTTGAGTCCATGTTATGCACATTATGAACACATTATGGGTATAAAGGGGTATGTAACATATTACTTAGCATGTTATGTGAAGTTACAAGTGCAAAACATGCTTAGATGACACTTGAAAAAATATGGATGGGGGCAAATGGGCAGATTGGAAGAAAAAATCGTAGGAGTAGTTTTGTATTGATTACATTCATTTCCTTTGGCCTATTTTATACTTTCCATCTAAAGTGGGCCTAATGGTGTTTTAAGTGCAAGACCTTTTTGACTCTCGATGTGGAGAACCACAATCACCACAATTGACATCTAGCGTAAAATGCAAACATGTTGGAATTCAAAATCTCAAGCCTTAGCCTATTAAAAGTTATTTATTTTTTGCCCATTTTTGGTTTTATGACTTGCTTTATGTTATGGTACCCACAACCAAGTTTGTTGTTTGTGAAGGAATTGGGGAAACTTGTAATTAATGGCTACGCTAATCTTGCACCCACATTAATACATTCACCTTTTTAAATGAACCTTTTCTTCAATAATAACTCCAAGATGCATCAAGGAAATGTTAAATTTGAACACAAAGACCCTAATTTTGTCTAAGGTTCACAGGTTCACTTTACACTAAGAGTCAAGGCTAAAAAAACTCGAGGTCAACTTTGAGCATTTTTGGTTTTTTGTTTAGCCCCAAATTACTAATAAATGTTATAACATTGGCAACAAGGGTTGCAAATTGGCTTCCCAAATTTGATGGTATCCTTTTCTTCCGCCTTGGGGTTACTACAAGGCCATAAAGTTCAACATTTATTAGTAACTGGGGGCAAATTGAAAAGATTTTTTCTATTTCAACCTTGATTCCTAGTGTAATTTAGCCCTTGAGGCTGATTTCAACTTTTGCACCAATAGGAACGTGTGATTTGAATTGAACATCAACCTCAACTCCTAGTGTAAAGTGGGCGTAAGAGTAATTCCACGAGTGCTAGGTATATGGCCTTGGACAATAAATTTTGGCTCAGCACAATGGCTTTGGAATGGACATTTTCCTTAAGAATACGAAAGCAAGCAAAAGGCTTAAGAAACGACAATGTTTGCTATTGATTGTTGGATAGATTGTTAGACATGTGGTTGGTCCAAGTGGTTTGCTAATAATTATTATTGGTTATCAATCATTTGTAGTGTTAGTTTTAGAGCGGGGTTGGGAAAAAAAGAAACGAAATTAATCCTAGTTTTGGGAAATATTGTGTTTCATTGCCACATACTCAAAGCACCTCTGGAGTTGCTATAAAAGATGATTTTAGCTACAATAAAAGGTGTCTTTCTACGTCAATCGATTTCATTAGATTTTGAATGAAAAACTAATGCTAATAATAGATGGAAGTCATTGTATGGGACCAAATCAATTCACAAAACAAAACAAAAAAACCTTTAAAATACCCTAGACTCATTATAAATATAACATGCATACTAAAAGTATGATCTATCAAAAGGATGAATGATATTTAGCTGAGAATATATCGATTCCAACACCCCTTCGTCCGCTTAACATACACAAACACTTTTGATCAACAAGATATGGTGGATGAAGGAGATCAAACAATGAAGCAACATAGATTTACTTTTTCAACATTATCTCCTAACAAGATGTCAACAATCTTTTTTGGTCAACAGTGTCTTCATTAACAAGATTTAAACATCTTTTTCGTCAACTAACAACATCTTCTTCATCATTCGTATGTCGTCACCAACATCTTCCTTCACACTTTATTAGAAGAAGTCATTCCATTCGTAATGTAATTACACATGCACACATTTGAATTTTGCTGATCCCAATCAAATTTTTAGGAAACCACTTAAATAGAGATTTTCTAGATCATTATATAACTTTTAGACTTAACATTCTTTAGATTGAGTCTACTTCTACATGCTTCAAATTTAATTCAACCTAAGGCTTTCGTGAACATTTCAGCAAGTTGTTTTGTTGTATTGATAAAATCAACCTGAACTATTTTCTCTTCTACTTTCTTTTGTATAAAATG
This sequence comes from Sphagnum tenellum, assembly GCA_963921925.1. Taxonomy (NCBI): domain Eukaryota; kingdom Viridiplantae; phylum Streptophyta; class Sphagnopsida; order Sphagnales; family Sphagnaceae; genus Sphagnum; species Sphagnum tenellum. The sequence goes on along the minus strand of OY998159.1, from coordinate 11,622,979 downwards.
CAAGTCTGTTTCAAAGTGTTTTGTTTTATCATGAAAGTACAATTTCTTGGAGCGTTTAATGGTGTTTTGATTGTGACACATGATTGTGCATTCATGTCTAATCTTGGTTCGTGCAATAGCCAATGAATCGATATAGTTTCACAACAACAGTTAGCTAACAATCAATACCCCATTCACATGACAATCGTGAAATTGAATTTTGTTTCTGACAACACCATGAGATGGGTGTAGATCCAACGAGGAAAATGTTAGTTGTTGTGGAAGTTCAATCATCTAAATCAAATGTGTAATTTGCATTAGAAATCCCGAGAGTTGGGTATCCTTCCCCTTGCCAAAGAAAATGCCAAGTGACGAATATTTTTGGATGTAGCAAAAAAATTGTCAAATGGCATGAAGATGCTTAGTTTGAGATGTGTGCATGTGTCAACTGACGATGTTGACGACATATTGAAGGTCAAGTTAGATCTTAATTAGATAATGAAGTTTACTTACCATCTGCTGGTAAGGAGCAACATTAACTGGTTCAATGCTGATATCACATCAAAGATAGGTGCTTTCATGCATGGGAATGTGAGTTGGTGTGGAATTAGCCATGTGGAATTCATTAAGGAGATTGTAAGCATAAGATGTCTAGTGAAGCAGGAAATTGTGTGTGGTGCACTTCAATTTGAAACCAAAATATTTTTACACAAGGCCCAAGACATTCATAATTTTTTTTGCCATCAATTGAGAGTTGTGTTGGGCTACTCCTTGTTTGTCATTCCCTATGATAAATAAGTGATCAACATACATGACCATAATAACCTCTAAATCCTATCTTTTGATAATTATCTTTTCTTCTTGGATCTCCAATAAAGAGGACCCAAGGTTTGATTTGAATGCTAGAATTTAGACAAGAAGCATGAGGAGCAAGCTTTGAGTGCAAATTTTGAAACCTTGCATTGAAGAAAATCAAATGCATTGCAATTTTATATTCAAAAACCAAGGAGGCTAAAACTAACCTTTCATTCCCAACAACTTTTCTTTCTCCTTTTTATTTGAGAACACTAAAGATTGAAGCATGAAGGGAGCTATACATGTTTGTGGCCCATGAAGTTGCTTCTACCTTGAGTTTCTTCTTCATTGGAGAGGTATCCATTACCCACCCATAACTTTTTTTCTATATAAAAAATTATAGCAAATTCCCATCATTTCCACTTTTCGAACTTCTTACATAAATAGTTGGCAACTTGGTTTCTTGCAAAATTTTAGGAATAATTCTTCAACTGGGGTTCTTGTAACTCTATTTGGATTATCTAGTGAGGAGTTCCTATGACAATACTGACCTAATTATGTATCGAACTAAAAGACATTGAGGTTTTCACATTGAATGTGTCAAACTTAAAAATATATAAACAAACTTACAAAGCATAAAACAATAATGCAAGATTAGTATCCATCCATGAAAACTTAAACCCTAATCAACTAATCTTCTATTATGTTAATGTTTGAGAGAAACCCTAGTCAAACATTACTTTGAGGAGTTTAATCACTGATTCTAACCAATTGTTGCAAGCAAGGAAAATAAGAACAAGTATTTGGAAGATGGAAATTATGACCCCCTTGGGTAACATTAACTTAAACAAGATACTTGAAAAAATTGCACATATGTTCATGAAGCAAAATTGTGGACAAGCATTTCAACTACTCAAAGGGTGTTTATGCTTTAATATATATTAAGTACTATGAACTTAACAAAAAAGTATCCAATATTGTAATAGATGGGAAAGGAGAAGAAGCAAATGTGCCAAGGCTCATGCTCAATGGGATTTTCATTTGATCATAAGAGCTTGAAAATTGGAGCTCCTAATGTGTCGCAACCCTAGCTTTGGGTTCACGACCAAGGCAAAGGGGTTGCAGAGGTGTGGGCCAAAAGGAAGCCCGGGAGTCACATCACACTCCCGGGAGTGTAGGAAAGTGTGAGGGAGTGAACCCTCACACTCCCAAGGCAACTCCCACTTTGGGAGATGGAGTCCTCGTGGACTCCCGAAACTTTAGAGAGCAATTTGAAGGGACAAACTCAATGTCTTGTGACGTTCTTTATATCATTGAAAAGCTCATAGAACGTAGATGTCTAAAATGGGCTCTCATTGTTCATTTGGACATCTGAAACACAAGTTATGGCCAAAATAAGGGCCGGGACTCAAACTGCCAGTTTGATTCCCGACCAGAAAAAGTCGGGAATCGACCCGATTTACTTGGCTACAAACAACATGCTACATACCATTGAAAAGCTCTCAACAAGAGCTATAACTTTTCTTTAGACTGTATTTCGATCCGAGGTCTGTTCGCAAAGTTATGGGGCTCCAAAATCCCGGGAGTCCCCGCTGGTGGGATTTCTGGACTCCCACACGGGAATCCCGGCAGAGGAAAGCCATTTGGATGTGGGTCCCGTGAAGAGGTCCAAAGTATAGTATAAGGGGGAAGGTGGTGGCTTCCTTCAAGTCCGGGCCGTGGTGAGTCTTGTGTGTCTATGTTGCCCGTGGTTCGTCCTAGCACCAAAGGTGTTCCAACTATGCACTAACCACTTTGTGTGGGTTGTGTGCACGCCCGTGTGAGTGAGTAAGCTTGTCAGTTCTTTCTAGTCCCATCCCGGAGCTCCAACACGCCCCTCTACCCCTCAAAGTGTTGTGAGCTAGGGAGCGTGTCCCAACTCCTCCCTCTTCCACTGTCTTTCACTTGGACTCACATTTGAGTCCTTTAAGGAGTTGGGAGTGCATCATAATGTGGAGAAAAGTTTCACATGTCATCAACTTGCAAAGCTTTGGCAAGAGGTTATGAACCTCAAAAATGAGGTCGACAAAAAAAACACCTAGGCTATTTGGTGAGGAGTTTCATACCCTGATCCACATCTTTTTGTGCATTGAAAATGTGAACGATCTACAAGTGCAAAATGGACACATTGAATTTTCAATGGCTCTTGCAAAATTAATAGGCATCGTTCCTATTTTAGTATGTCAAATTCCATTCTATAAAACCTCAAGCATTCCAAAGTTGTGAAGCTGGCATATTCCCCTTTTTTATATCATAACAATGTTGTTTGGTTGTTTCATGGGCTTGTTGATGGTGTTTATTGATTTCAATTTATTTTGAATTAAATATGACAAATGGGGTCATTTCATAATGAGATTGGTTGGGCCTTTTCACATTCCACAAGGGCTTACAATTTGATATAACTTGTATTGATTTGTAAATGTCATGTAAATGTAGAAATGGTTTAGGACCTTGAACCTTGACTAAATGTGGATGATCCAATGAGGAATATTTGTATTTGTTAGTGGATACACAATTCGAATCAACAACATCAATTGGACAAGTATGTTGAATGCTAGTAGTTGCGTAAGATTTTCTTCATGCGGATGGGTGAAATTTTGTCTGGTTTGCCTTTAGGTTGGGTGTGTCATTTTATGCAAGGATGGTGAAAATTGTGGGACACTACCATTAAAGGCAACTAGAGCTTGAACATCAAGAAAAAAATATCCCTTTTTTAATTGGGCTAAATGTTATCAAGGCTCTATCATGGTTTCAGAGCAAAATTTTAACCATTTGAAAGTCCCAAAAACATGAACTATGTTGTATTAGATTGTCAAAAAAATTTGCAGAGAGAGGTGAATAATTTATTCGTTTGAAATATGGGTTGAAAATCATGGAATCAAAAATTTGAAAATGCTTGATTAGTGTGGGTGGTGACTTTGTGTGGATGATTTATTGGAACTGTTACATTTGAAGTTTGAGTTACTTAGTCATGGCAATGATTTCAAAGTTTGGGAAAAACAAAATCTAACAAAATCTTGTTAAGATGTCTAATGATATTCACAAAGGACTTTCATGAGACAATTTACCAATAAAAAGATAACAGTAGTTGCTTATTATTAGAACCATCTTGATAGAATATTATTTTGGGAAACAATTGTAACCATGACTTGCAATGAAGTTGAGTATGTTAGGTAGTGCATTTATTGAATGGTTGTCATAAAGGCCTTTAGGGGCCAAAAGCATCCACACTTGCCCACAATGTTAGTTGAATTTTTGTCATTAAATTTGAGTTATATGATTGTCGGTAGATGTTATATCAAGTGGATCACAAAGTTGGTCCATCAAGGATGAAGGCTAAAAATGGTGATGAAGATATTTCTTTTGTGAAAATAAAAAAATTTAAGTGATGATTTCTTGGTGCAACAAAAGTCGATAGATCTATTCCCTCTTGTGATGATCTTCTTGCATCCAAAGGTCACAATCATAAGATGTTATTAACCTTTCCAATGGCCTTAAATCCCTTTGCTACAATGCAGGAAAAATGTTTTTCCATGTCATACCTAATCGTTATTAATGCAAAATTGAATTTGCTTATATATTTTTCACTTGCAATGTTTGACATGGTTTCAAATGAAGGTTGTTTTTCCCAAGTTACAACACCCATTTAAATGAAGCTTTTGGAGTTCATTCAATTGGCCAATAGATGAAGGTAGTTCTTTCAAGTTACAACACCATGACAAATCAAACTCTTGAAGTGCATTCAATTGGCCAATAGATGAAGGTAGTTCTTTCAAGTTGCAACACCATGACAAATGAAACTTTTGGAGTGCATCCAATTGGCCAATAGATGAAGGTAATAATTTCAAGTTGGAACACCATGACAAATCAAACTCTTGGAGTGCATCTAATTAGCCAATAGATGAAGGTAGTTATGTTGGCTAGTTATGTTGGGACACTCTGTCAAATCAAGCTTTTGGAGTGCACTCAATTGGCCAATAGATGAAGGTAGTTCTTTCAAATTAGAACAACCCCATAATTTAAGCTCTTGGAGTGCATTCAATTGACCAATAAATGAAGGTAGTTCTTTCAAGTTGGAACACTCACGCAAATCAATCTCTTGGAGTGCATTCAATTGGCCAATAAATGAAGGTAGTTTTTTCAAGTTGGAACACTCAGACAAATCAATCTTTTGAAGTGCATTCAATTGGCCAATAGATGAAGGTAGTTCTTTCAGGTTCTCACACCCCCACAATTCAAGCTCTTGGAGTGCATTCAATTGGCCAATAGATGAAGGTAGTTCTTTCAACTCGGAACATTTTGACAAATGAAGCTTTTGGAGTGCATTCAATTGGCCAATAGATGAAGGTAGTTCTTTCAAGTTAGAACACCCCCACAATTTAAGCTCTTGGAGTGCATTCAATATGCCAATAGATGAAGGTAGTTCTTTCAAGTTCTCACACCTTGACAAATCAAGCTTTTGCAGTGCATTCAATTGGCCAATAGATGAAGGTAGTTTTTTCAACTTGGAACACCATGACAAATCAATCTCTTGGAGTGTATTCAATTGGCCAATAGATGAAGGTAGTTCTTTCAAGTTCTCACACCTTGACAAATCAAGCTTTTGGAGTGCATTCAATTGGCCAATAGATGAAGGTAGTTTTTTCAACTTGGAACACCATGACAAATTAATCTCTTGGAATGCATTCAATTGGCTAATAGATGAAGGTAGTTTTTTCAACTTGGAACACCTTGACAAATCAAACTTTTGGAGTGCATTCAATTGGCCAATAGATGTAGGCAATTTTTGTAAGTTCTCACACCCTGCCAAATCAAATTCTTGGAGTGTTTTTAATCGACCAATAGATGAAGGTATTTTTTTAAAACTTTGGCATTGTGCCAAATCAAGTACTTGTAATTGTAAACAATAAAACAAATTGGTTGGCAACTTTCAAATCATGCATTTTTTGAGGCACAACCATTTAACGTTACTCAAATTTCGCCCTTGGATGAAAATTTTCACTATAGTTGGTGAAGCTTCTGTTAGGTCAACCAACCTAAAGTTATGAAATCTTTTTGAACCGATTTGGGACAATGTAGGCAAATTGACACATTTTTTCAATGAGATGCCTTCTAAATTTTTCACCACCTGTCACATGAAATGAAAACAAAAAGGATTATGAATATATATATAAATTTCATCAAAATGCCAATTTTTATTCAAAAAACATGTATTTATAGAATAAAAACCCAAAGTTAAAACATTTCATTATGGACATGAAAAAAAATCATAAGAAATACAAATAAAATTATAGGATTGAAATAGTATGGTGACAACCTCATCTTTTTGTAAAAGAAAAGTTGACTCATTTGATCTCCATATAAATCGATTCATAATTGGAAGTTCCATTGCAATATTTTGACCCATGTCTTGTAATTGTTCATGCATGTACAAGATTCCATCTTGTGCCAACTCCACTAAAGATCTATGTTGTAAATTTTGTAATTCAAACTGGGTTTAAATCATTTCCATTCCATATTCGACAAATTGTACTTATTTTCAAACCGCCCAAAAAACAAGAAATATCCAAAAACATGTTTTGATGTCGTTTATCCAAATGGTCGTAAGAAATCTTCAATACATTCCAAAGCTCTTCATTATCATTGCCCCCCGTGAAATTTTGCCCACTTTTCAATTTTCTCAATGCACCTTCCCAGGTTTTCAATTCTTTAGTATTGCACAAAAAAGAACCCAATACTTTAAGACTTAAAGGGAGCCCCCCACAAGCTTTTATAATCTTCATACATATATATTCGAAATCCTTTGTTGGAACATGATTTGCATTACCAAATGCATAAAACATAAATAGTTCCCTGGCTTGCTCTTCTTCCAAAGATTTCATGGCCACTTTTCCATCTTCACTTACATGAGATTTTAGAATTTGCCAATTTCGACAATTCACAAGTACTTTGCTTTTAAAAGTTACATTCTTGGTATCAATGAGAAGTTGCAAGGATGTAAGGTTCTCTGCTTTACCAACATCATCCACCACTACTAACACTTTTTTCGACATCATACATTGCCTAATTTGATCAAGGTCATCTTGATTCACATTTTCATCCTTGCATAACCTTTTGCCACACAAATCATGTAGGAGTTGTTTTATGACATCGTTGATATTATCCTTTGATTTCACATCCTCCAAAAAACTAGATTTGTCATATTGGTCGTGGAACAAATGATAGAATTTTTTACTCAAAGTGGTTTTCCCAATCCCACCCATTCCAACCAAACCAACAATAGATTGCTTTTGTAACAAGATGTTTATGTCTTTTGCTTTGTCAATCAATGCCACCTCATGACATGGCAAACGTGGAAGCAATGTATTTTTCGGTCAAAATTCACAAAATACATGTCATTTATATGTTTTTTTATTTATTTGATAACTAGTATCTATGACATTGCATATGCAATACACATCAAGTGTACTATGACCTAATGTGTATCAAATTACATGAACATATATGAAATCAAAAGACTTAGATTTGATGTTTTTACCTCCATACATACTTTCAAACATTTTAACAATAAAAAATAACTTGGATGATTTTTGTTTGGTGGCTTGCAAATTGTCAAGTGATTAGCATCCTCAATTTTGTAATGGTTGTTGTTTGACAATTGAATAGCTGAAGCATATGGCACTAAAATGTCCTGCATTTGCAAAAGATTAAGTTAATGGAATTCATTGACTTGTTTGTTCATTTATGCTTTAACTTATAAATAATATAATAATTCCAAATGCCAGTGGAAACTAAGTTTAATAACTATTGATGTTTGAATCAAAGTGAAATATTTTGTGTAGAGATAATTTCCTTCAACCCTTTTGCAAGCAAATCATATAAATAGAACACAAAGTTATTGGTTTTTAATCTCATTAATCTTACATGTTTTAATGATGTTATGATTTTCCTTTAAAATATTAACATGGAATTGATTTGATGAAAGGAAAATTTAAACCTATTACCTGATGTTTGAAATCAATCCAATTTCCTTTCCATCAATAGGAATTCATGAAACAAAGTTCATAAAACACATGATCCAATCACCACATTAATGTATTAAGAAATATTGAGCCCTTAATCCCAAACAAGTTTTGACAATGTAAAAAATGTTCAACTATTGAACCAAGTTGGATAACTTTCAATGTGGTGTAATGAAAATCTTACCCAATTTTCGTCGATTGGTAATCCTTTGCCAAATGCATAAATGTTGAGGTCTTCACGGACGGCACTTTTAAAATCCGTTGAAAGGTGTTCCATTTGTGGGTTGAAAGATTCTAAATTTTTTTGAAAACTAGATTTTGTTGCATACCCACTCAATGTCTTGATTTGTTGATGTTTCCAAATGAAATAATTTGATAAAGATTGGGTACCACCAGCATGTGGTACACTATAAAATATTACACCTTTAACATTGTTCAAAAGTGTTTTACAACATTTGTGTACTTTATCATCCAAATCATTTATTCGCCTTTGATGTACATGTTTGTGAGCTTCAACCACCAAGCTTTTGAGTACAAAACCTCCAAAACTATAAGCAACTAATGCCACTGGTTCATCCCAAAGGGATTGATAACTACAAAATATTCAACAATGCACCAAAATTTTGTTATCAACATTGTATTAGCATGTACAAATTTATTTTATTATATTTGAGGCAATTTTCCAATTCACTCATGACCTAAACCCTAAGTTCATAATTGATTTGCTCGTCATTTGTCATTTTTCATTTATCGATTCCATTAATCTACCTAAAAATTGTGACAACCATGTTTTGATAAAACTATTATTATGTGTTAGTATATAGGTGTTTACATCCTTGTGTTTATGTATAACTCATCTTCTATATTACTTTAAAAATAAAGTTGAAATAAACAAAAAATTAAATTAAAAAAAAACTTTGCTTTCAATATATTTTTTGCAATGAAATGGATGCAAATTTTCTACACATATATTAATTTAATTTAATTTAATTCAATTGTAGTTCCATGGATAAAACTTCAAAAAATGTGAATTAAAAATTGTCAGTAAAACCAAACTAGTTGTACCATGAACTTATAATATGAACATAAGCTTTGTTATAATCTTCAAACAAGAACATTTGCATTTTAGCCCCATTTTACGTTCTTGTACATGAATCTAATGATTCAAATAAATTGAAACTTATCGGTGTGTATCACAATACTAACACACATGAACAATTAACTTGAGCAAAACATTTTAAAAATTCTAAAGTTATAAACAAATATCTTTAATGTACATAAGGAGTAGCAATTAATGTGTCCATAAATAGAGGAGATTGTCACACCTTGAATTTGTAACCAAACTTTGAATGAGGTTTTTGCCAATTTCAGTCACATCATTGTGAACACTTGCCACAATGTTAGAATCATAGGACAATGATAAAATTCGAACATTGTTGTTAAAGTCTTCGGGTAGCCACTTTTTTGGCCAACATATGCACTCTTCTATATTGTTGGTGTGGCATGTTGTCCATGTTTCCTTCCATTCATCATTTGTGCCAAAAGCAATCCCATGAAAAAAAATGATGGTCAAGTTTGGATTATTGGAATTGCAAGTGGGATTTAAATCATGCACTAAATATTTCTGCAAAGAAAATGAAAACGTGTCAACACAATTCTTCAAATGTCTCTTGAAATTATTTGACTATACATGAAATAAAAGAACTGCAATATACAAATTATAGTAGTTAGCTAAAGGCAATAATTAATTGAAAATGTTAAGTTTAACAAGAAGACAATAATAGATGAATTGGAGAATACCAATTTTTTCTTGCATGACTAACAAATGAAGATCATTCACGCATGTGATAGACCTCAAAGTTTCAAAAAATAGTTCAATTAAGTAAATATTGTTACATAGTAAGTGGAACATGTGCCAATCAATAAAGGTTAATGCTAAGAATTGGATTCTTTCAAGTTTGGGTTGATTAGCTTAGCCATCTAGTTTGGTTCATTTGTATTGCATGACATTTTCCCCAAAATTTGGGCCACTAAGGCCTCCAACTCCTAAGGAACTGGGACACAAACCCAATAAGAATGTCCAAGACCATTTTAATCATTTGCTTTAGGTTGCTGGAGTAAGACTACACATTGAACTTAATTCATAATCTATATTGAGAATCCCAATCCTTACAAGTTCAATATATTCTTAGTCAATGCCAATTGACAAATTTCCCTTTCATCAATTCTACTTGTTATAGCAACTGAGTCGCTGGCCTAATCGAAGAGGCTATAATGAGGACTCCATTTCTTATGGTTTGAAACATCATTTCATATTGTTTTTATCTAAACAAACAAACTGGAAAGTAGGCAAAGTGAAAATGTATGACAAGGAAGCTTGTAAATGATTCAGGACATTCGGGTACCCTGGTGGCTAAAGGGTATGGTTGTGAAGCTGCTGGTCGGGAGTTCAAATCTGGACTAGACTTCCTTCTCCTGATGCTCTGTGAGGACAATAAGCTATCATGGTTTTAAGGGTCAAGGAAAATTGTTGACACCCAAACAAAATTAAAAAAAAGTAAAGAAAAACCAAACTTCAACATGTAACTTGGGAAAGCCCAAGAAAAAACAGTGCAAAGAAAGCTCATGATAAGATCAAGAAGAAGCACCATATTGCTGTGACATCCAGAGGTTGAAGGAGCATTTTCAGTGGGGACCAAAGGTGTCTCAATCACAGCAGGGATCTGCACAACATCTCTCTTTCTTTTTGGTGGCCCTTGTGAAAGATCGAGTCCTTTTTCCTTGAGGCCATATGAATTTACCATATTTCGCACTACTGAAATTCTTCTTGCTCACTGCTCTCATAAAACAAATCCTTTGCCATCCCAATAGCATACACAGGTATATGGGTGTCCCTCACATCACAGATTCCCACAAGCTTAGCTGATATTTTCACTATATCTCCCCAAAAAACATCAACCCCTTTCCTCTTCACGATGAAACTCCCCGGAACTCTCACACTCTTCTCTCACTCCTTTTCGACTTTTCTTGCAGATGTTTCTTCATCTTCATTTTCTCCTCGCCCGGAAACTTCTAGAAGGGTTTTGCCGTGATTCTTCAGACTCTAGCATACGCGGTTTACCGATTTCTTGGCGACTGAACTTTTCTGGAACACGTCTCTATTTTCTACTCATAATTGAGGATGGAGTACACAATGTTAGCTTGAGACTTGTTAAACACGCTTTATTTTTTCCCTCCGGCCTCCTGCATTCTTAGCATCATGTGTGTGGAGATGAACAGAAGTCATGATGATAAGAAATCGGTAAGATAAGAAATGATGATGATAAGAAATGTGTGGACATTTCTTTTACCGAAAAACTGTAGCGGACAAAAAGCTAAGTCATAAATTTAAGAAGTGCTAAAATCTTTTTTTTTTTGAGATTCTCAATAGCCGAAATTCAACCAAATTCAAAAGAAAAATCGTCAGATTTCATTACATGGTTTCCAAGTAGATAGCCATTAAGAGAAATATGTTTAAAATTTTCTAATGCCATATTTAGCTCATAGCTTAATCTGACTAATCTTCCTACCGATGACAGCCACTTGGGCTATATCTCAAAACTGACCCAAAAAATTATTCATCCACATGTTTCCTGCTGTTGGCTGATTTCACCCAGTGCATTATTGAAGCGCTCTGCCAGAGCTCATGTTGCAGGCAATGCATGATTCATTGGGCCTTGGGCGAACCGGCCATGATGAATTGACCCCCACATTGGGATCACTGTATAAACCCCCAAAACCCATTTAATTGGCCGTATTAGGCCCCAAAATTTATAGATTTGGACTTTGGGACCCTGATTTAGTCTAGGGTAATGATGTTTAGAAATATTTAGACTATTTACGAGCAATTTAAATGAGCATTGTGGCATTTACCATGATCCCAATGTTGGGGTCAATTTGCCTTGGTCGGGTGAACCTGGCCTACACTAGAGCCACCATGAAAATCCCAAAGTTCTTGGGGGTAGCTTCAAAACATTAGAGATACATGTAGTTTCCTTAGAGCACCTCCACCCCGCACCTGCAAACACCTCTTTTCATCTTTGGAGCGGGGTAGTGTAACTCATGTTTCTCTCCAGTATTTATGTCGATCTGCAGTGGTCATATTAGCCGCTTTAAAATCTACCATGGATTTGGACGGTGACTATTACAGGTCCAGATGTGAAGACATAAATGGTCTTTGAGTGTTTAAAGGGAATTTTGATGATGTTTCTGGGTGCTTGTTCGCCCTGGCCAGTGGCTATGATTGGAGCAGCCTGGGTGGAGAAGGAAACATTACATGGACGGTCATAGCGAATAAATCCAGAGTGGAAAAACAAAATAAATTCTGTACAAAGGAATGATTTTCTTGGTGAATTTTCGCACTGTGGCTGCAAAGAAAAATTGAAGAAATTGGGAAAATTCGTTTTTAATAGTGTGAATTCGAGAAAAAAATGCACATAAAATGGAAAAAATCGACAAAGTTTACAAACCACAAAATTTATAAAAGAAGGAAAGGAAAAAAAACACTGGTACAGAGGTATATATGTGTGCACCCTAAATAAAATATGGAAAAACATGTTGTGAAACTAAGGGCGACTTTCGATGAGGGTCCAAGGTCCAGGGACCAATGAATTCAAGCAATCTTATTGGTCGGAAGCTTTAAATTGGTCCCAAGGCCTTTAGAGGAGGGTCCAAGACCAAAAAAGAAACAAATGGAGGCTAATATGGCACCTTTTTTAGAGGGAAAATCAACTGGTTCAGACCAAAAGACAGTGCTAAAAAGAGAGCTCCTGATTTGGAGAACCAAGAATCAGGCTAGGGACCCAGGTACACTCCAACTCAAGGATTCAATTTGCTTCACATGAGTCCAAATTGGTTCCTATAGGAAATTGGACGCTGGAGCCTCGTCTAAAGCGGGCCTAATGGTGTTTTACTGCAAGACCGTTTTGACTCCTTATGTAGAGAACCACAATCAGCACGAATTGACATCTGGTGCAAAGTGCAAACATCTTGGATCCGAGATCTGAGGCCTTAGCCTAGTGAAAGCCAGTAAGTTTTTGCTCATACTTGGTTTTTTGAGTTGCTTTGTGTTATGGTGCCCACAACCGGCTCCGTTGTTTGTGAAGGAATTGGGGAAACCTGTAATTAATGGCCAGGCTGAACATGCAGCTACATCAATACATTCACCTTCATGAATGAGCCCTTTCATCAATATTTACTGCAAGACGCATCAAAGAAATGTTAAATTTGAACTCAGAGACCCTGATTTAGTCTAGGGCCTGCTTTACACTAGGAGTCAGGGCTGAAAAGCATTTTTGGCTTTTTGTCTGGCCCCAAGTTACTAATAAATGCTACAACATTGGCCACAAGGGTTGCAAATTGGCATCGTGACATCAAAGGGGGCAATCATCCTGGTTGATAACAGGGGATGTATCAAGCCTGCACACTTGGGTGCATCCAAAAAGGTAGTTAAACTTGGAACGATTTCTGAAGCCAAGTGCATGAAAGGCACCCCTTACTGGATGGCTCCTGAGGTCATTCGTCAGACGGGTCATAACTGGCAAGCTGATATGTCGAGTGTTGGCTGCAGTGTGATTGAAATGGCGACTGGTAAACGTCCCTGGAGCCAGCAGTTCCAAGAGGTAGTTGAATTGTTCCACATTGGAACTACAAACTCACGCCCTCCCATCCCTGACCATCTTTCTCATCAAGGCAAGGATTTTCTCCTCAAGTGTCTCCAGAGGGAGCCCACACTGATGCCTAGTGCAACTGAGCTTCTGAAGCATCCCTTCGTTCTCACCTGTGAGATTCAAGTAGGATTAGATGGATCTGAGGACATACAACAACAACAAGCAGCTGATGGTCATTTGCAGCAGTAGCTGCCAAATCGGGGAAACACGGAGTTGCGATCTGTGAAAGGTACACGGAGACAGATTGGCCAGGACAGCTGGAAGCCAACTGGGTGCTTGGGAAGGGTTCCTCCTTTTCTTTCAGAGGCTCCCCATACCCCGTGAAGAATTCTGATGACATCAACTGGGCTTCCAGAAGGGCTGGGAATTCAGACATAGACGACCTTAATTGTTCTGTGAGGTTGGACTCTGTAAGGTTCGATTCTATCCAACATGATACTTGGAATGAAAGCTATAATCCGGTGTCACAGCCCTCATTTGCGGATGACAACAACTGGAGGCTTCATCTGACAGCGAATGGAGTATTCTCTGTAGGAGGACCTGTTGCTAATGGAGATCTTGCAAGCATGGGGACCCCAGAATGTGAGCGTAGTCTCGGGGAGAGGGGATGGTCTCTGCAGCAGCGGGAGGAAGATGGTGACAGAATCCAAGATTCATGCCTTCTTGGATGAGAAGGCTTCGGAGCTCAAAAGGCTCCAGACACCACTCCAGGAGGAACTTTATGAGACCTCAATGAGGAGCTCAAATTCCTGCATCAACTATGCCTGCAGAGAGCTTCATTGCACCTTTGAACCCTGCTATTGTGAAACAACAAACGCACAGCCCCAGCAAATCACCGGGCAGTCTCAGTGGAAGGTCAATTGGAATCAGAAGCAGCCAAGAGAGTGAGACGAGTGTGAGTTCTGGGAGCCCCAGTGGAACTGGAGCACCTTCTCCCAGTGTCAATTGTTCCCTTCTTTTTGAAATTCCATCTGCAAGGTTGAATGAATTGAAAGGTCTTATTTAAAACACACAGTAACCCCTACCAAGCCCTAGTCTGAGTTCTAGTGAGCGTCAAAGGCTGTGGAAAGAGGAGCTTGAGCAGGAGCTTAGAATGAAGCAAGAGGAGAAATGAAAGCAATTGGCTAAACAGGGCTCTCCAATGTCTCCACCCAACTCCAAGGGGCTTCAACGACCTACATGTCGTCTAGCTACTCCATGGATGCAAAAGTCATCACCAACATTTGTCCAAGTGAAACAATCATGTATCCAATCTATCTTAATTAACAAACTATTAACAAGCTTTTCTATTCCTATTAAAATTGTTCAACTTTTGAATTATCTAGCAACATGTTCTTTTACAACAATAGGTACATGCAAAAAACTAATGAAACTAAAACTAATTACAAATCTTAAACTAACATTTACACAAATTATTAAAAACTTTGAAGAAAGTTGGTTGAAAGAGAATGATTCATGTTTCAAAATCAAAGAATGAAACACATAACCAAAAATGAATTCAAAAGTCTCTAAAACAAGAATGTCCTCCTAGTCTTATACTAGCTATTTTAAAATACAATAGTCATAACTAACCATTATAAATAGTCATTTAGCCAATACCTAGACCAACACTCCAAATTTTCAAAAATCTACACCTTGTTTAACTACCTATTCAATTACTCGTTCCACCAAGTACAAGTTCTACAAACTACTTGTTGACTAATTTATTAACCTATCTTTTTAACATAGTATAATATTACCTATTAGGTTCAGTAATCAATTAGGTTAATGCTACATGTTAGGTTAACTAACATGTTAAGTTACATGTAAGGTTTAACAACCTACTTACATTTTCAACCTATTAGGTCACATGTTAAATTTGGGTAATATTATCCCCCCTTGAAAATTACATTTTGTTCTTGAAATGTTAGTTCAAAGTCTTAGGTTAGCTTAGTCTTATGCAATCGGTTGGTTGATGGTTCCTTCGACATGTTCAACGTCTACTTCCTCCACATGTTTAGTTTGGCTTAAATTTGAAGACCTGTTAGTGCTATAGTATTATGTGGATCTAATGTTTTTTCAAAGGTTGTTATGGGTGTCATGAATACCTTTAAGGCATGTAGGGTACTTGAAATTAGAGTAATCTTTTGACATATACCTATTTGGTGTGGGGTTAGAAGTAAACTAGTAAAAAAGAATTCCAAATATTTTACTCTACTATTTAATACAATGAATGAATTAGGATTAACAAGTTCAACATGTTTTTTAGAGGATCTTTCACTATCTCTCACATGTTCATAAGTAATAGTGGCAACTTAAACAAGTATGGAAAAAGTTCGAACAGGTAAGGGTATGATCTCTAAACTTATTCCACCCCTTAGTGGGCTAATTGCTTTGGTAATGGCAATAGGTTGTACCATAGATGGCTTTGCTGGAACTCTCCAACTAATTCCAATATCCATAAATATGAAATTGAAAAGTTCGTACTTGAAATCAAGGAAAGTGGTTCAATATGCGTGTAACTCAAGTTTATAACTTTGTTCATCAAAATGGGCTAATTCCATATTTTTTCAAATCTATTCCTCTATGAACTCTTGAACAATTTGCCACCACTCCTTCCATTTGGGGTTTCTATCTCCCAAGGCTTAATTCTACACTTTGAATAATGTATTGTCCAGTAATAACTCTTCAAACTCCTTCAACCTATTATTTATCCTAACATGTATAGAGGGGTTGGGTTTATTCAATTGTACCTTGGTTGTTTCATACTAACATTTCCAGTACTAGATTTGGGTAGTTAGATTTTATTTTTCATTTTCAAACTCTATGTGGGTAGCCTATTACTTTCAAAAGTTTTGACATGTTTGTTCCAAACCGATTATGTTATTATGTTGTTGCATATTGGACTCCTCCATTTTGGTGTAGTCTTGCATCATTCACTCTAAATAAGCTTAGAAACACTTCAAATTGTTGTGGGTTTTTTAGTTGAGCTTATTGAACTCAACATATATTCTTGTTGTAGGTCCTTAGTTTTCCTAATATCTTGTTCTAGCTCTTTCAACTTATTGGACAAGTTTTCATTCTGATGTTAAACTCTATTCATTTGCCCTTTGATTATGACCAGTTATTTGTCACGATTTTTCATAATTTTTTGCATTGTCTTTAACTCTAGGCTATAGGTTTGCAGGGAGTTCTGGGTCTTAAACATGGTTTTTTTTACTTGTTCAAACTCAATTCTAAGGTTTGAAAGTTATTACAATGTCCCTGACTAAGTTGTGGCATTTTGAACAACTTGTTTTAAAAACATATTAATTTGTCTTAGATTTTTTGTAGAATGACCAAAAATTAAGACAAGTTGGAATTTATAAAACTATGGGTTTTCATTTGTATAGGTTCAACAGTAGGTTAAACAAGTTGGGATGATTTTGTAACTATAACTACAAGTTGTGTAGGTTTTACAATGGATATTATAAATTTAATAGACTCAATAGGCTTAACTTAGATGTTGTCAATTACCTTATCCAAATTAGGTTCAAGTTCTTCTTCAATGTTGTCATGTGTAGCTATTATATAAAGTTATTATCCTCCTCCACCTCTAATTTCATTTGAACATGTTCATTCCTCAAATTCTTCTATGTCAACAATCTATGACCTGAAAATAGTTTTAGATTTTTTTTTCAATGGTGAAGAATTAGGTTCAGGATTTAACTTGTCATGAGGTGACTTTTTGTCCCTTTCACTCGATTCTATGAGGTGATTATACTCGGAGGTACATATGCTATTGATGAAAAAAAATGCAAAGTATATCTTTAAATGTTAAGTTGCGTTTGTAATTGAAACCAAATAATTTGCCTCCTATGCATCATTTATGATTTAGAATTGATAGATATATATTTTAAGCTCAAACACTCCAAATCCTAGAACTTTATGTTAAATTTGTCATCCACTTAAACTAGTTTTTAAGGATTCAACACCATGCTCAATTTGGCAACAGACCTTTAGTCACTTAAAATATTTTTCCTATCACATATGTTATCCAAATCTAATTTTCCTTAGCTCATTAAAAAGTTAATTACAAGGTGTAGTTGTTTACTAAATTCCAAGCTCTGCACCCAAATCAGTAAAAAGTTGTGCTACAAAATTCGAAAAGGTTTCACAAAGGTAAAAAGTTCAACTTGGCAACAAACCTTTGGTCACTTAAAGTATTGTTCCTATCACATACATTATCCAAATCTAACTTGCCTTAGCTCATTAAAAAGTTACCTACAAGGCATATGCACCTACCAAATTCCAAGTTTTACACCCAAATTAGTTAAAAGTTGTGTTACAAAACCCAAGAGGTCTTGTGAAATTTCTCTAAGATTTCAAACTCTCAAAACTATCCCTACTCGTTTCCATTCTTTAAAAAGTACCACTATCATCCAATTTATTTTCCCTCTTTCCACCATCTACTAAAACTAATCGTTCTTTTCCTCCCAAGGAAAGTTATAGCAACAAGTTTCCTTAAGATTCAAATCAAAAGTTATATTTTAAAAAAAGAATCCCAAAATGATTTTGTGCCTTTAAAGAAAAGGAGAAGGAAAGAAATGAAGGAAAACCCCAACTTGGTGGGCAATGGAAGGTTCCAATGCCTGGTGGCCCTTGAAGGAAAAACATCCTTTTCACCAGGCTCTTCTCACTTTCCTCCCAACAAATTTTATTTAAACCTTTTTCTTTCCATTGATCTTAAAGTTGTACTTTACCATGGTTCTAGACCATTATTTATGATTTTCTTTCATTTTCCTTGACCTATAAATTATAACCACACATCTTAATGTAACAAGTCTTCCACACATTCATCATTGATTTGATTAAAAATTGAAGATTTTTTTCATTTCCTTGAATTCATGGCATTATGTATGACCATGTTTTACGAACCTTAAGTTACACAAGTGAATGAAAAATTGCCTCGGGAATCATCCATAAATTTGATGTTGATGCAACATCTTTGTGATGAAGATCTCAAACTACGAAAGGTGCCCCCTTGTCTTGAGGTTGAACCCTTTCAAGTTTGGTGATTTGTTACAAGTTGACTTCATTTCTAGTGATGAACTTAAAACTTTCTTTGAACATTTTTACGAAATTAAAGACACCTCCATCTTCGCATAGTCTTTAATTCTTCGCGTTGGACATTATCATTGGTTGTACGGTTTGATTCATTGATTACCTTTTAATAACAAGGTAGATTATTTAATTTGCACCATTTAACACATCCTAAACTTTCTATAGTTGTGAACTATCACTATGGCATAGCTCGAGATTCAACATGTAATTGTAGCTTCTTGTTAAGCTTATCCAAAACCTAAATAAAAACTTCATTCATCATGAAATCCATGTTGCCATTGTCACCCAATCACATTATTTATTTTCATTACAACAAATAATTACACTGGATTTTCAGTGAATTCATTGGTTGTAGTGAATGGGGACCAATGAAGAAGCAGTGAATTCATTAGTCTAATGAACATGGAAGAATGAACTATACCCACATTTTGTAGTAATGTTTAATTGTTATGTTATTTCAAATTAATTTCATGTTTACAATGTTTGAAGATTATTATATTTCCATTAGACCCTTCATTGACACTCCTTCAACTCCTTCACAAATCTCAAACATCTTCGCTTACACAACTATCCCCTAAATACCATAACAAAACCAATGTTTTGTTAAACATTACGAATTTTTGTGTCTGCTTTTAACCCCAACCCTCTACATATTTCTCACCCTTAATCACATAACTAAACTTCTAAAACTATGATTACTAGCTTTTGTTGAAGAAAAAAATTAACCCTACACCTCATTCATCTAATATCGAATTTTTTAAAAAAACAACCCCCATGGAACCATGCGCACACATCATTCCTTATTCTAACATGAAGTTGTTGAAAGCCCTTAATAACCTTACCACACCCAAATAACCTTGATGCAATTCTTAAAAAATTGAGACTACCGCACATGGTTATTAATATAATTCACATTTGTCCCTTGGTGTAGGCAATTATGTGCGCATCTTCAGTCGATGAGACTAACATGTTGGTAAAAGCGATGTAATTGTTGAGAATGTTAGTAGTTTCTCCTTCAAGAATTGTTCCCTTGTAACAAGTTCATATGAAACATGTTGTTGCTACATAACCTATTGTTTTTAGCTAGTTAGTGATATAGGTTCTTCTATGGTTGTGTTTTTGGTGAAGGCACCTTAGATAAAGGGAATCGTTTCTTAAACAAAATATCTAGGATAGGCCTTAATAACAATTATCTACCTTGGTTTTGCAAGAAATTAGGTTAAATGTTGTTTTTTTCTAATGTCTATCCAACAAATTAATTCAACGAATAACTAAGTCAACACTATGGAACACTAGTTAATAGGTTGCCCCTTATTGGCTAGGTCAAAATAATAGCATTCTTGTTGCTAAAATATGTTAACCACTCTCTTTGGTAAAAATTTTACAAAATAGCTACAAATCTAACATGAAATTCCTCCTTCATGTGTACTACACTCCAATGTTCATTTTCAACAAAAGCATGTGGACCTGTAATCTTCTTTAAGGCGGTTTTGGCTTCATCAAAAGTTGCACTTGCAACATCCATTGTTCCTTCCTTGGAAATCCTAACTTTTTAATGAATAAGTACATGATCAATGAGAATTTCTTGACCACATACTCACCCTTGAATTCTTCCATCCTTTGTTGCTTCCTAGGTTCATAAAAAATCTCGCAACAAGTTTTTGCGTAGTGTAGTGGGTTGAACAAGCCCTCCAAACTAGCTCATCAAGCCCATTTGAATTTGTTGGAATCCACCTTCATCAACAATAGGTTGTTACAACTCCTTTTTTCCCACAAGTGTTTAGGCAAGAACTTGCTTTAATTGTTCCTCAACAACAAGTTAAGGTAAAATTTCAACCTCCTCCTTTAAGTCTGAAATAATAATGACTCATGGTGTTGGTGCTATTGTAAAAGTAGTGGTTTTTTTTTTAAAACGAAAATATGCTTCTAATTCCTCTTTTAACTCCCTACTTTTATGTTCTTGCTCAAAAAAATTAGTCTCTTCTAGTATAAGTGCACGTGAAACTAGCGATTCTAGAGAGATTGCTCCAATCAATTTAACTTGTTCCACTTTTTCCCTCTCTATCTACTTTCTTTTAAAAGGTTCAACTTTTCTTTCAAGTTCTCTCTCCCTTGCTTCTCATTTTAACTTCTTTAAGGCCCTTTCACTCATGGCCTCTAATAGTTTGAAAAAGTAAACAAAGACAAAGAGACAAAATAAAGGTTACGGCGATTCTTTATATTGTTTCAAATTGTAACGACCTTGTAACTATGAATAGACATGACCTTTAGGGTTATAAACTTCTAGGATATAGATGTCAATAAGTGCTTCACTAAGTGCGTCGTTTTGGTCATTACGAATAGTTGCATTATTGTCTTAAACATGCACATCATGATAATAATGAACATGAACATCATTTCCTTTAATACTATAATGTGTCAAATGATTATTTACTGGTTCAAATTCTACATGTTGAAGATCTTCAAGTTCAATAGGTAATGGTTTAGGTTCCTTGGTTTGAACATGTTCATTAATAACCAAGTCACT
This sequence comes from Sphagnum tenellum, assembly GCA_963921925.1. NCBI lineage: Eukaryota > Viridiplantae > Streptophyta > Sphagnopsida > Sphagnales > Sphagnaceae > Sphagnum > Sphagnum tenellum. The sequence continues at coordinate 11,601,827 of OY998159.1, read as the reverse complement.
AGGTATTTGTCACAACCCTACTTCGGCCAAGTGTGGGGGTGAAGCCCAACACTTGGAAAAAGTGGGGATTTGGAGTCCTCCGGGACTCCCGAATGTTCAGAGCTCAACAGCAAGGGGCAAAACACCTTGCATTGGAGTGTTCTTGGTGTCATTGAAAAGGTTTTGAAACGTAGATATCGAAAATGCTCTCGCATTATCGATTTGGACATTTGTAGCCCAAGTTATGGGCAGAAGAAGGGCCGGGAGTCAAACTGGCAATTTGACTCCCGACCACTAAAAGTCGGGAATCGACCCGACCAGCTCCCAATGTCCGACTTGGGAGTGCGATACGTCGTTGGAAAGATCTTGACAAGGGCTACAACTTCGGTTTAGACTTTGTTGCAATCAAAATTCAGGGCGAGGAACTATGACCTCTCAAAGTCCCATAAGTCCAGAACCGGGACACTTGGGTGGATTTCGGGACTCCAACTTGGGAGTCCCGGGAGAAAGAACCACTTGAATGTGGGTGCGGCGGAGCGTCGCAGAGTATACTATATGGGGGATGGCAGTGGCATCCCCCGAGTCCGGGCCATGGTGAGTCTTGTGGTCCGAAGTGCCCGTGGCTTGTCCCAACACCAAAGGGTGTCCCGGAAAGTGAATTAACTACTTGGGTGGTTTGTTTTGGTGCAGATTCAAGCTTGATCAACTAATACCTCTTCCTAGTCTAATCTCGGGGCTCCCAACTCGACCCTCTACCCCTTTCTAGAGTTGGAAGCCGGGAGCGTGCCTCCAAGTCTCCACTTCCGCAACTTGACTATGTGAAACCCTCAAGTTGGTTTCACCTCGTGACTTGGGAGCGCGTCAATATAGCTAATACAGATTGTAAAGTTCGACAATATTCATGAACATCTTGATTCATCATCAGCCGCCAATACCCATCATTTAAGATTTTTTTCATAGTGATAATAGAAGAGGAATGGCTTCCTACAATTCCTCCATGTAATTTTTGCAAAATTGTGGGTCTAATTTTGTTGTAGAATTCAATAAAACCTATTATTTTGTCCAAATCTATATAGTATTCATTCTTGAAGCATAAATGGTTTCACTCTTTGGGCTAAATTTTGTTTTTGGGATATAGTAAATCTTTCTAGCATCACCCCCTCTAATAGATTTTCATAAACACTATGTAACCACTCACACTAGAAGAAATGAGCCAAAATGTAACCACTTCATTTGCAACTACATGCAACTTATAGTCATTTGTGACTAAGTTTGGGAATATTTACAACTATAAGATCAAATTTCAACTATTTTGCTCACTTTTACAACTATGATGCAACTATTGGAAACTTCATCTTATTGTTGGATGGCTTTTAAATTTGTTTTCATCCATGAATATATTGATATTCCCATTAGTTCCAATAGCCACCAAATTAGTCACATCCCAAATAGGGGTGTATTTTATGTATGTTTAAAATTATATTTATGATATATTACATATATCATCAATATATATTTGTGTGTATATTAGATATGTGTATGTATGTATATTGTTCATATAATGAATCAAAAATTTAATATTTTAGTTATGAAATGTATATGCATTTCATTTTTAAAATTGATATTTTAATTTAAGAAATATTTATGTGAATTGAATTTTTTGATTCACATTCTAATTTTTTGTCTAATTAAAAATCATTATTTGAATCTATAAATTGTTATTACAATTTTGAAACATTTTATTTGAATCTAAAAATCAATATTTCAACTCTAAACATTGTTATTCAAATTTGAAAACTGATATTTCAATACTGGAAAATCTTATTTCAATTCTGAAAATTATATTTGAACCTGAAAATTGTTATCCCAATTCTGAAACATTTTATTTGAATGTAAAAATCAATATTTGAATTTGAAGTTAAAAATATGAATTCATTAAATTATTTTTATTCAAGAATATATGTTTGAGGATAAAATTATAATTAAAATTATGAAAATTACATTTAAACATTAAAATTGATGTTTCAATTCTGAAAATTGTTATTGGAATTCGTTTTTTAATTATAAAATTAAAAAAATTGAATCTAAATTATTTTATTTTATTTTTAAAAAAATTATTGGAATTCTTTTAATTATTTGAATTTGTAAAAAAAATTGAATTTGAAAATCAATATTTCAATTCAGAAAATTATTAATTGAGTTTTAAAATGGACATTTCAATTCTGATTTTTTTTTTAAAAAAAAAAATCAAAGACTTATTTCATCTAAAAAATGATATTTGAATTCTGAATTTTTTTTTTGGAATCTAAAATTAATATTTCAAGTCCTAAAATTATTGATTGAGTTTTAAGGCTTTTTCTACTAGTATTATCCATAATGAATCATTTTATAAATAATTATAACTGATTATAGTTATTATTTATAAGTTATACAAAATATTTTTCTTAAAAAATATTTTATATTCTTACAGTAAAAGAAATTAATTACTGTAATGATTATAATTTCAGGAGTTATTATAAAGTAATTTAATTTTTTACTTAAGAAAATTCTGTAATTACTTATCTATGATAAACTTTCTTACAACAATAAATTAATTATATAATAATTAATATAAATATTTTAAGATTACATTTTCTTAAATCGTGTAGGAATTTTTTTAATAACAATTGTTTGTTTGTTATTTATAGTTTTTTAAAATTATATATATATAATTAAAGTAGATTATTTTCTTACATTAATTATATTATCTATAATTTGACTAAATATAAGAAAGTAATAAAATATTTTAGATGTTTATTTATCTTTGAGTTATGTATTAACAACTTATGAAAAACTAAATTGCTAGTTAATTAAATATTAAAAAGTTATTATTTATTTAAGTAGTTGATAATGAATACTTAATATTTTTATTTATAGTTTATATATTAAATATATGTTAAATTTAATAATTATTAATCAAATGGTTATCTAATTATTTAGTGAGCCATGTATTTAAATTGTTTATAAATTTAAAAACTAAAAACAAAAGGCATGAAGAAAATTTTGGAGTTGCAATTTAGTTTGTGAAGAAGGTGTTATTTCAAAATTCATCCCATATTGTTTATTTACCATTCCTGTTTTGAACATTATGTAAATGAAGGGTGTAGTCATCAAATTTCACATTAGGAAATTTATGCATATGGGATGAATCAATTGAAAGGTTTAACCCAAAACAAAATGAAAAGTTATGCACAATTTTAAGCTATCAACTTCCCCAACCTATTTTTTTTATCTAATTAGGTAGGTACATAGTATGACCTACTTACTTAGTCAACCTATGTACCTCCTACCTAAGCACCTACCAACCTAATATTAATATTTTTTTATTATATTCATCTTAAGGTGCCATGCGGCATATTCACATTAAACCACGTGTCAATATAAGATCATCCAAGCATTTGAATTGAACGTCCTAGATTATTTTCAAAATAATAATAATAATAATAATATACATAATTCAATATTAAAACACATGGCAACACATCATTTGCCTCCATTATGACCAAAATAGTTGCATCATATTCACATGTGATAGTACGTATACAATGCAATCAAAGGATGAACTTGTATTTCTTGATTTTTTCTTCATCCAATACACCTTGTCATTTGCAACTAATGTCTAATGCGACTTATCCAAGGCGACTAATGAGATTTTGATCACAAATGTCGCATATGATTAAATTTTAATCATAGAGTCTAATAAAAAATACATGTTTTTCTTCTAGTGATTAGGTTGTAAAGTGAACATGTGAGCATCACGAGTTTAATTAGGTACTCCAATAGGTTCAGTCTAGTTTGGTAATCTACCAAATGCATCTACTATTAGATGGAATGTACCAAATTTATATACAATCTTGAAATCATACTTTATAAATAATAAAAGCCATATAACTAACATGCCAAAAACCTATGGCTTGTTAACTAAATAAACTAAAACCATATGGTCTACATAAAATGTGAACTTGTTGCTTAACATGTAATGCATAAATTTGTGTAAGGCATAAACAATAGCTAAAACCTCTTTTTGTGTAATGGTGTAATTTATTTCAGCAGAATTAAGTAATCTTGATGAGTACAAAATAAGTTGATCTATTTTACCTATTAGGATGTGGGCCAGTATTGCCCTTATTGTTAGTTGAGATGCATCAATATGAACATGAAATTCTAGTTCCCAGTTAAAACTAATGAATACAAGAGTTTGAAAGTACTGATTTTTAATGTTTTCCCACGTGGTTTGACATTCAGTAGTCCACTTGAACATTTTAATTTTTTTGAATAACTTGGTGATTGGTGCCATAACAAAGGCAATTTTTTTGGTAAAACATTTATAAAATTATGCCATTCCATTGAAGACTTGAATCTTTTCGGGTGTTTTGGGTATTGGCATTTTGACTAAAGCCTCTACCTTCTTAGGATTAGGAATCTTTCCTTATTTGGAGACTATAAATCTTAAAATAATTCAAGAACAAAATTTGCATGTGGGCATTTAATTTTTCATTTTCTATACAAATTTCAAAAAGGGGGAAACAAATTGTCCCTTGTTTCTTTAAATATTTCCAAATTTTAATACATATTAATTAATATTACTACACAACTGGACCTTTAGTCGAGGTTTTTAATTTATATTAATTTTGGGTGAATACTTGTTTTAGTGGGTAAGAATCATTAATTCTTAGTATTGGTTCCTTTTAAATTCATACTTTTGTTTTAAAAAATTAAAATATTCATATCAAATGGATATGGGTTCGAAAAAAATGCACACATGACTCTATTTGCATTTTGAAAAGGAAAGAAACAAAGTTGTAAGGTTTAGAGAATGACAATAGGGGAAAACAATTGAGAGTTGTAACCCTTGGTATTATAAGGTCTTTACAAGGTGAGTAAAGGCCAATGCAACATAAAATACATAGCTCATCGAATCACCACTACTATAATTCCTATTTTTTCAAACTAACCAAGTTGACCAATTGGGTCTTTTGACTAGAAGACATGTAACTTTTACTAAAGGCCAAGGGCTTCAATGACAATGGGTATTTTTTTACCAATGAATTTGAGTAAAGTGACCAATTTGACAATTAATCAAATCAAACATCTAGTCAAATTAGATTTCAATATATCACCTAGTCAAATTGGTTAGTGGTCTAGTCAATAAAGCCACCCAATCTAGTCAAATTGGCAAGTGCCATAGTCAATAAATACGCCTATTATATTCAATTGATAGGGCTAACCAAGTAGGCTTAATCAAAGTGGCCAATGGTTTAGTCAAAAGGGCGAATTACAATTTTTAATACAAGTTGGGTATCTTGGGACTACATTTAACATTTTGATTATGTTTGACTAATTTGAAAAAAGTTGGAAAATGTAAAAGTTAATTAATCATAACTAAATGAATCATGACCAAATTATTATGATTAAATTAATTATATATATATGGTTTATCTAACTATGGTTAAATTGACTATATTGACATTAATTATGGTTCAACTTCCTATGAAAAAATAAAAATAAATTAAAACTAACCATAATTAATCTAACCATGATCAATTTAATCAGGTTCAATTAACCATAGTTTGTTTAGTTATATATGTATTAACCATGGTTAATTTAGCCATATTTAATTTAACTATGATTCATTTATCCATAATTAACTATTTAATCATTACTAGTTGGGCCATTGTTGGTTTTGCCATAATGAATTTAACCATGGGTATTATAAGCATAACTAAATTAGTTATATTTATTATTGACATATTATTATTTTACCTTAGTAAATTTAACCATAATCAATAGACACATAATTAAATTAAAACTATTATTAAATTATCCATGGTTGGTTACGCCATCATTATTTTTAACAAATTTATTTTAGCCATAATTATTTCACTCTTGTTTATTTTAATCATAATTGGTTTTTCAATATTTATTTTAACATTTATAATTTAGCATATTAACTTTATTGGTCATTGGTTTAGCCAAATTAATTTATTCATGATTAATTTAACCATTTTTAGTTAGCCATGTTAAAATTTTCCATGATTATTTTAATAAATTTGATTTTAGCTATAATTATTTCATTCATGTTTATTTTAATCATAATCAATTTTACATAATTGATTTTTCCATAAAATATTTATTCACTAGTTAATTTAACCATATTAATTTTATTAGTAGTTAAAATTAACCAAATTTATTTACTCATGGTTAGTTTAACCATTTATAATTTAACCATTTTTTTAATTTTCCATAAATATTTTAACCATTTTGACTTTAGCCATAATTATTTCATTCATCTTTATTTTAGTCATAATTAATTTATGCATAGTTGGTTTAGCCATAAATTACTTTTTAATTTTTTAGTTTAGCCATACTAACTTTATTCATGGTTAGTTTAACCTTAAATTATTTATTCTTTAGTTAGTTTTGCCCATATTTATTTACTCATAGTTAGTTCAATCATTTCTAGTTTAGTCGTAAAATATTTATTCATTGGTTAGTTTGGCCATATTTACTTTACTTATGGTTAGTTTAGCCATGTTTATTCATTGGTTAGCTTGGTCTTATTTACTTTATTCATGGTTAGTTTCACCATATTTATTTGGATGGTTAATTGAACCATAATTGGTTTAGTTATGGTTATTTTTCCATAAATACTTTGGTTGTGATTGGTTTAAACATTATTTTACCAATCATTGGTTTTGCCATAATTAATTTTTCCTAGGTTAAATTAGCCACCTATTTAACTTATGTAATGTAACTATGTGGCTAAATAACCCAAATACAATTAGCTTATATGTAGGTGTATTTACTTATACATACCCTACCTATACTCCACCTATTTACTTATAGTAACCTAATTATATAGGCCATGGTAGGCCATTTATATAACTATGATAAATTACTAATTGGTTAATTAGCTATTTACTTAAAATACATTAATGAACGTGTAATTAAATAGTTAAATATTAATTACTACAAATACATTGTTGATAATATATAATGAATTATGTCAAATTTGTAAGGATTAGTTATAATTTGGTTGTAATTATCAATCAACAATATAGTACATTATAACTATCTCGATATTTTATATAATTCAAGGATTTATAACATGGTTGTCATTATTATTTACAACTAAATAACTAGAAATTAACTATTACTATTTTTATTTTAACATAATTAACATACATATTTACCCACCTTTTTATTTATTTATTTACTTAATTTATGTATCTTACATAATTATTTAGGAATAATGTTTTGTGAACTAAAAGGCTCTAATGTTTTGTCCCATATTGTTTATTATCCTTTCCAAATGATGAAGAATATAAATAGATGCATCATAAGTATCCAAAACATAAGAAATATTTTTAAAAGGAAGGCCATTTGGGATGAGCCAATTGAAAATGTTCAACCTTAAAGATCGAATTCAAAATGAAATAGGATTTTCCTACCTGCATCATTTAAGTGTAGGCTTAATCTAGGTGTTGTACATTTAAGCCTAATAAAGGTCATAACTTAGGTTGCATTATCCTACTTTAGGTTTCTATACCTAGTTGCTAGTTATAGGTTCTTAAACCTAGGCCTAGGAGTTTAGGTTGTAGGTTCTTAAACATGGGGACCTTGAGAATAGGTACCTAGACATGGGGACCTTGAGAATAGGTACCTAGACATGGGGACCTTGAGAATAGGTACCTAGTTTTAGGTCTAACCTAGGTTATTTAAGTTATATCCATGTGGCATAACCTAGTGGGTAATGCTTAAATGCCATGTGGCATAAATTAGATGGCCAATGTTTAAATGCCACATGGCTTAACTTGGGTGGCCATTGTTGAAATGCCACATGACATTTGCTTAGTCAAAATGGTGGTTGACCAATAAAAAAATCATTTGACTATTATATTGACTAGTTGAAATGACTAGTCAAAAGTACCAGTTGAAATGACTAATCAAAAGTACAAGTCGAAATGACTAGTCAAAAGTACTAGTTGAAATGACTAATCAAAAGTACAAGTCGAAATGACTAGTCAAAAATGCCAATTTAGGCTCGGTAAGAAAGTTTATGGCCAAATCACATTGGATAGGTTCAAAACAACTTGTCCAAAATGATTGGGAGGTTTTTTTTATGCTTGTCCAAAATGGGTTTTTTTTTACCAAAATTTTTAGTAAAATAAAAAGGAATTATAGTAGTGCACCCAATCGACCAGACAACTAAGAACACCATGACACATTCTACAAACATGTGAAAACACAACAAGCTTTCCATTGCAAAGTTAGGTAGCATTTGAAACTTTGTTGTACATAGTTTCTAAAGTGGATTGAGATCTTTGTGAAGAGGGCAATTAATCCAATACAATCACTTTTTAGGAAATTTTTGTGTGGCATTACTTATTTCAAGTTTTACAAGACTAGGAACAAGGAGTGAATCATGTAATATTTTGGTATTAAAATGTCTTGGTCATGTTGAACCTAATAGAGTAGTGATCGTGACGCCCAAGCCTATAATGACATTAGGGTTTGGCTTTAACATAATGCTTTAGCCAAGGACCCCTAAAAGGTTTCCTATCTTTTTCTTTTCATTTTGTTTAGTTTTATGTGATTGCCTTTATAGATTTAGGATTGCCTTGTAGTAATAGGTAGTCTTTTAAAAATGGGAATGTACTTTAATAGGCCTCTTTCCTCATGGGCACCAAATGTTCCATGTCCCTTAATTCATTACATCTCATTGAATTTCATAATTCCTATTGCCCATTTGATTTATCATGCACCACCATAAACCTACTATCCACCCCATCTCCCATGCAAACCATGAACCACCCATTATTTCCCCTCCCATTATAACAAATCGCACACCACCTATTAGTTCCCCTTGTCAGCCCCCAACCCTTTATGTCAATGTGGGGTCCCAACCTTACATTTTCCCAAACCCCCTTCATGATCATGCATAGGTAGGACATTTTCCCCCATTCATTATATTAACCCCTATAGTTGCCCATGATCAAACCCCCCAACCTACCCCCATTTTCTCAACATGTTCACAAACTCCAATTTAAGTTTTTTGCCCCACTTGTGAACGTTAATTTACCAATTGAAGGTCAGCTCATCATTAACATTCCTATCAAACATCTAATTCATTTAATACAAACCCCTATGACCATCCTAGTTCAATACCTTTCCTTACTCCCACCTCACCTCCAATAGCCTAGACTTGGGTTTTGTCATTATATGTCTTTGGGTCTTTTCATTTAAGTTTTCATTTTCCTCAATTATATAACACATCCTTATTGTTCTATGACATGATGTACAAGTGATGTTTTGTTTACCATTGGATAAACTAACACATGACCTTTATGATGTGGCAATTTAACACTTGTTCTTCTTATTACCCTAATGGTGTCTCATTTTGCCCCTTCATGGCATGGCAATAAGGCATAGGGAAACATGGGTTCAATTCAAGAATTCTTTGTATGGGCCCAAACTTTGGTAACATCACAAGAAAACATGAGTTTTCAAAAGGTCCAACTTAATTAAAATGTCCACATTGACCAAGGGGAATGGTTGTTTTGACTAAAGGTATGGGGCATAAAAGACATGAATTATTTTTTATTAAGACATTTGATTAAAGTGACCTATTTGACCATGTGACAAAATTAACATTTAGTAAAAAAGGCTAGAGGTTCATCAAGTCAAATTGACCATACTCAATGGCCATTGTGACTTACAACTAGTCAAATTGGCCATTTTGATTTAATATTAAATCAAATCAACCATACTAATTTGGCTACTTAATCTACAAGTTTATTTTGCTTAAAGTACACACCAAACCTAAATTCATAGTTAGTAAGCCCTAGGTCAGGCATGTTACACTTAGTAGGTATTTATAAAATTTAATAGGTTTACCTACATGCTACTTTACCTACATTTAGGTACTTAAACTTAATACCATTAATTATTTGATATTTGATATTTAATAGTTAATATTTAATAATTTATGACTAATAATTTATATAATTAATTAGTCGCCCAAATAAATGTTAATTAGTAACAAATAATTAATTTATCCATCAACTTGTTAATTGATAATAATTATTATCTAATTGTCAAAATTTTATTTTATTTTGGCTAATATTTGATAGTAATTTATAATAATTAATAATAGTCAATATATTAATAATAATTATTATTGATAAGTTATTATTTTAAACTATTTTGTTAGTTAAAAGTAATTTGTTATATATTATTAATTATTAATTCAGAGTAAAACATCAATAACAAGAAATTATTATTATTTAATAATAATATTAAATATTAATAATCAATAAATAGTAATTTAAACTCAAACTAATTCATTAATAGTAAATATTCATTATTTAATGTTTATTATTTAATACTTCATAAAAATATTCGAAAATCAGCCATTTATATTGAATAATTAATAATCATTACTTAGTATTTAATAATTCATAGGAAATAATCAGTTACTAACCATTAATATTATTTATGATTGATTGATTGATAGTAATTAATGAATCATTGCTAATTACTTTTATTGATTATTGATTAATTGAGTTAATATCATGTGGAGCCTATTAGGTGTTGATACCTACATGTTATTTAGGTATATATTTGGTACATATTATAACCTTTTACTTAGATAAGTAATACAAAAATAATGAAATTTATTAATGAATGTTACAATATGTACATCAAAACAAAAAATTCAATCAAGTTTATTACAATGTGATGACAAAAAAATTCAATTTTTGAAGTGAATGTAGTCCAATGATGAAGACTTGATTCCTCAAATTGGAGGTGAGGAGTTCAAACTTTCTCACACATACAACATAGGCCACCTAGGCCACCTTGGCTTTATGTTGTTTAAATACCTAGGCTACTTAGGTAAGCAAATATAAGGTTGGCCACCTAACCTAAAGGCCTAGGTTGAATAAGGTAGGTAGGTAAATTATTATTTTTTTTATAAATTAATTATTAGGTATATGTAAGTAGTTAATTTTATTATTAATATGTTTTAAAAATAATTAAATATGATAATAATTTATTATTATTTTTAAATTAAATCATATCACAATAACACATCTTGGGATTTACAATTGGTTAATAAAATGACTATTTTTTTATATTACAATTGTAATTACAAGTTCATGTTAATGACTACGTAGTTGTAAAGGACATTGTGATGCCATGTGGCATAATGGTTTTGCAATTATAGTTGATACCACAACTTGATGGTTTTTACACAAATACCAAATTTTCACACATATATTTTTAATGCATTTTTAATCATCTAAGATTATGTAATAAAAAATTCCATTGATTATTGCAAAGTTTGATGAATAATAACAAATTATGGTCGTATGATGTTGATGTGGCATGCCACATGGCAATGAGGTTGATTAATAGTCACAACACCTCATGACTTGTGACACTAATTTCACATCATGATTCATGTCATTGATTTGATAAATTAATTTCATCTATTAGCTAGTTGAAAATATTGTTGTCCTTTGTGATTAATAATGACTTCATTTTCCATGTGATGATGACATGACATGATGTTTGGTAACAATCTATCACAAATTTTCATAGCAATCCATGATTTTTTGTGACACAATACGTTTGAGTTTTGAATTTATGGCACCAATATTTGTCATGGCATGCCACAATTTTTTGTGTCCCATGAAGTTTTTTAAGTCATGAATTCACATGCATGTGTTTGTGTACTAAACAATCAATTGTTAACTTGTAATTATGACTATAATATTAATAGTCATTTTGAAAAAAATGACACGTAACTTTTTTATTTTTTAACTATTTAACAGATTAATTTAGGTTAACCTATCTATTAAGTTAACCCATGTATGTAGGCTACTTAGTAAAAATATATTTTGTAATATAAGTTACCTTGTAAGTTATTTAATTAAACATAAAAATTTTACTACATTTAATATGTTTAAATATACTTAGAATAGGTTACCTTACTAATAGGTTAACCTAGGTAGGTTTGTTTAGGTTCATAGCTTTAGGTTTTTTACCAAGTCAACCTAAGTAACTTCATTACAAAATATTTTATCAAGTTTGTAACCACCTCAAATTTGTGCAACCAAATGTGATTAGTTGTGATTAGATGTGATTAGATGTGATATAATTATCCTAGGTTTTTTTTTTAGCTTAAGATTGTTTAGGGTAACCTAGGCTAGGTTAATAAGAAGTATAAGTTGATAAACTATTCATTTAAAATCAATTTAGGGAGGTCTAGGTCTAGGTCTAAGTTAATAGGTAGTAAGAAGGTTGACCAAGGTTATTTCAAGGCTAAAGATTTTAAACTTTATGACTTTATGTTAAACATGAAAAAATGTGGTAGTGTGATGGATGAGGATATGAACCCCAAAGTGAAGGTGAGGGGTTCAAGTCTTCACTTATATAACCTATAATACCTAGGCCACTTAGTTTAGGTTAGGTAACCTAATTAGGTTTTTTAGGTTAAAAGTCCAACTTTTGTTTATTTATCTAGGTTAAGTAGCCACATGGGCTAAATTAGGTTGACTTTTGGTCATGTGTAATGATTCATAACATGTTTATAAATTTTTGACACATGTCATCCATTCATCAAGGCATCTTTTGTAACTTTTAATCAAATAAAATGACCAAGTTGAAATGGCATGCATTTTACATGCCATACCAAGGTTAATGATGACATGGAATTTCATTATTATAAAAAAAAGTTAAAATCGTAGTCGTTAAAACAAATAGGTTTTGTAATTGAATGTCCTTTGCAACTAAATGGGTGAAACAACATGGGTTTAACAACTCACTAGTTGGTAGTTGCATATGTCATTTTTGACTAGTATGTAGTTGTAAAGGCTAGTCACAAAACCCAAAATGTGTTGTTGTGTGTGTGTATATATATATATATATATATGTTGTCAAAATATTATGAACATTAAAAAAAATAATATAAAAAAATCTAAGAAATAAAAACCAACAAAAAATACCACAAAAAAAAAACCAAGTCAAAATGGTTGGGTCTAAATTGATTTGTGACATGGTGACATCTAGGGTACTTTTTGGTCAATTTTTCTAGTTCAAAAATCCATGTTTTTTTTAGTGTAGCAAATCCAAGTTCAATGCCTTTTCCCCAACATAATCTTCCAACTCATAAACATTTTTTTCACATTCTAGTTCTTGAATGTGTAAGGGGATACTCTCAAGTAATTCACATTTTGGCACCATTTTCCTTTGCACCCACATCCTCTAACACTAGCTCAACTTTCATTGCATTAAACTTGAATTAAATGGCTACTTTTCATTGTTCCTAAAAGATTATAAGCTAGATTAGGACATCAAACTTTCTTTTAATTCCTTCGAGCTAACACTCCTACGCATATCACATTTATCAATGACTAGTCCTTCTAGGATGGTTTATAGGTGTAAAATTTTATGGAATAAACTAGTGAAGGGAATTGAAAGTTTTGTTTTCAAAGGTTTTGGCATAGGGTTTAGTGCAAACAATTAGATAAATTTTCATAGCTATATAATAAACATACATAGTATCGATCCTATACTTGCTTGTGATCTACAAGTGCATTAGAAACATGAAATGAAAGTGAGAAACAAAAACAAAACAAAATATGTTTTGTGTTTTTTTTTTGTTGTTTTTCATGTGTTTGGTGTGTATCTTTCTTTTTAAAGTTCTATTAACAGCTCCAATGTGTGATATCTGATTATAGATATTTTGCACTTCACTTCCATTACCACCACCTTGAACACCTTCGGGATTGTTTTCACCCAAAAGATTCAACATGTGGATTCCTTTAGCTGTTTCAACTTTGTTCTCATATGGTACAAGGTCACATTCTAGTTTGAATTGCATGTGTCGTTGGAATGGCTTATTTTTTAGCCATGACAAAGCCTTCAAATGAAATTCATCCCTTTATAATGGGGAAACATTGTGTCGATTCACAAGTTGCACTTTATGCCTTCAATTTTGTGACACCTTTGCAACACATTTTTCCTTACACCAATTTGGAGTTGCAACTTAGGGTAGTTATGAAGTAGTAATCCACGACATTAGGTGCACCATGTACTTTCACCCCAATTAGGTTGTTATTTAGTTGGAAATAATAAACGTTTTTAATTTAGTGTCACAATTTCAAAAAAATTGTGTTGTAGGTGGAAATATCATACAACTCATTTCTTTTGTTCATGTGTTTTATGTGTTTGAATCTCCCATGTTTTACAATCATTATAATCATGAAGGAAATGTCACAATCATCCCATCTACCATGGGAACCCATCAAGGTGATCTTTTGGGAAGGGCAACATTCATTTTAGTTCATTGTAAGGCTTTACATTCTATAACTAATCATTTTTTTTCTTATTTATTTCCATCCATTGCATATGACATTCACATCATAGGGCCCCTTATAATTGTTTCATTTACATATAAGAATTTTTAGACCAAACTTTGTGCAATAGGTTTTTTTTATCCAATATTAAAAATGTGTAGCATGGTCACCTTTTAGCCTATTACTTGATTTCAACACCCCATTTTAGTTTACCACCCCATTAGAAGGAATGAAAGTCTTGGGGTTTCAATTGGGTAGTTCATCATTCATATCATCCTTCATCAAAGATGCCATGTTAAATGATGTTTAACATGTGGACCTTCTCCTTAAAATAGTTGATGTTCATGTAGCCTTTGGAATTATAATTCATTGTTTCATGCAATAGCCATTGTATTCTTTATAATGCACACCTCCTTCATCCATCTTCATTACGTCCTTTATTTTTTTGACCCATCCTTTTTGTAAGCGTTTTGGCACCTTTTAGGTCCAAGATCCTTTAATTGCCTATAAAGACCTCTAACTTGTAAATAAATATCTTTCCCAACAACTTCCAATGGCATCAAACTCATACCGAAGTCACCTTACCCCAATAACTTATTTAAAGAGTTGGGCTTTTATAGCTTCAATCATAGTTGCTAGGTTTATGGTCAATCAATGTCCCTTCCTTCTTGAAGCCTTAGCACAAGCTGACAAAAACACTTTCCATTTCTAACAACACTTTTGAAGTGGCATGTGATCTTCTATCACCTTTGGTTTACACATGTTTTCTTTTGTTTGAACAATTCATTAAGCAACAAATGGTTCAATTTTAAGATTTTATTTTGGATCGTTTGCACCATCATACCTTTTTCAACATGTTTTTCGATAGGATATTTGAAGCCCATCATGTTCGAAATTTTATTATGTTCTAGCCCAAAAGTGGGCATTTGGTTTACATATCGATTAATCTTCCCAACTTTTTGATAGTCTTCCCTAGCTTTATTTCATAGTGCTTCGAATGTGATTTGGATTATTCCATCCTTCAATTGTAGGTATCTTTTGATGCATGTGCACACATCCCATCAACCCTATGGGTATCTGTCTTTTACATTATGTTCATAGCAATAAGCACATGAAATCCATGATGCAGTTCATGACACTTTTGTTGCCATTCTGTGAGATGATAACTTGCACGTGGGATGAAAACAACTACATGCATTTCTTTCCATGTTCAATAACTTTCGTTAACGAGTTGACATTGTGTTCACCAAAGATGACATTCACACCCTAATCAATGTTGTCATTGTTGACTTAACATGAGTGGATTTACCATCTTGCGTAACTCGGAGATTTGCTGCTCTTCAATGTGGCTCAAGCTGAATTTTTTTAATACTGTGATTGACACCCCACTAATCAAATCCTCTTTTTAACAAGATATTTGAATGTTTACACAAATACATTGATATGTTTTTATACAATTGTGTAAATGCCATTTGGAGTTTGAAAATGTTAAAAGGCCTTCATCTTTTTGTCTTAGTTATTTTTCTTCGTAACAAAATTTCAATCACATTGCAAAGGATGCAAGCATTTTCCATCTTAAGTCATGTGGTAGTTAAAGGCCTAATTACTTTTGAACTTCCACCCCTTAAGGACACACCTCCCATCACCATGGTTGACCTATTGTAAGCAATTGAATTTTGACATGGAGAAATACGGCTGACCTACTACAAGCGGTCAGTTTTTGACATGGAGAGATTTTGACATCTAGTTTGAACTAACTTGACTTCCTCTCAAATCACCCTTTTTCTTATTCCTTCGTACATTTTCCAAAACTACGGTGTGTTTATAAATAAAGTTTTGCTGGGTTGCATCAGTTTAAACATTGAAAATAATAAAATTGGGCTGATTTGAGAAGGGCCCCTAGCTAGGTCTTGGACTCCTTCCCTGGTTTTTAGGGTTTGACCCTCTGTGTGGGTGTGTCCCCTGTCTCTCTTGTGTGTCTCTGCTTTGCCCCCCTTCACCCACAACTGCGTTTCCGGGTTTGTCGCGTTTTGCGTCTTCTTCTGACGCATCATCGTCCCTGCGCTCTGCCACTGTTTCCTCTTCCGCCTTCTTTGTGTACAGGAAGGTGACGCAAGTATGGAGCAAGCTCACAGATGTCGTTGTCCCACCCAGACCTAGATGATCCGGGAATCCGAATTCTCTTAGGGTTTCTCGATTTTCTTGGGATTCTCTTTGGATTTCTCGGGATTCATTGATTTTCCTTGAGTTGTTGTTGTGTCCCCCCGGGGAAGTGGAAAGGCGGAAGTGGAAGTGAGTGTTGGAGAGTAGAAAGAAAGGAGGCTTGGTGGTAAGTAAAGGGAGGGGGGAGCAGCAGCAGAGATGCCTTCATATGCGGATGTGGATAGGCAGATTGAGCAGCTGACGGACTGCAAGCCGTTGTCGGAGCTGGAAGTGAAGAACCTGTGTGAGCAGGCACGGGCCATACTCGTGGAGGAATGGAATGTGCAGCCTGTCAAGTGTCCGGTGACGGTGTGCGGGGATATTCATGGCCAGTTCCATGATCTCATCGAGCTCTTTCGCATCGGTGGAAAGGCACCAGATACCAATTACTTGTTCATGGGAGACTATGTCGGTCGGTTCTTTTCTTTGGCCTCCCTTGCCAATTTTCCTAGACCCTATTGCATGCTAGCCTGCCTCTTGCTGTCCTTTTTGTTTGCCATTTGTCACTGTAGCACCGCCCAGTGCCCAACTACAAGTTGTGAGGTTTTTTTGGCTTTGGAAATACATGGGGTATGGTATGCTGATGAAGCTGTGTCCATGTGTGGCAAAAACGATTGTTGTGAAAAAAAAATTGGTTTGGAAATACACGGGGTATGTTATGGTGGTGAAACTGTCTCCATGTGTGGCAATAAATATTGTTGTGAAAAAAAAATTGCTTTGGAAATACGTGAGTATGGTATGGTGTTGAAGGTGTCTTCATGTGTGGCAAAAACAACTTTGCTTGCAGTAGTCAAGTTGGCATACTGACAGGAGAGTAGGCTGCAGTTGTTGCCAGCTTCTTGAGTGTATCGTGCTGACACAGATTGCTGCAGCAGGTTTCATAAACAGCAGTTGCCACTGGAAGTTTTTTTAGGGTTTATGGTTTCTGTCACAGCTTAAGTTCTAGATGGCTCCAGAAGAGACCAAGTTGTTCTTGGAGGTTAGGTCTGTCAAATGGAGGTGTCCCTCAATCTTACTGGCATCAACTTCTGGTTGTAATTTCAAGCACATGTTCATTTTTGATTCTGGAAAAAGTCCATCACTCCAAAACTTTGAGAAGATAAAATGGGCTCTTGGGCTGAGTTGAAATCATTCATAGAATAACCCCCAAGTCTAATCTCTTGACCTGAAATTGCAGATCGAGGCTATTACTCTGTTGAGACTGTGTCACTGTTAGTGGCTCTCAAGGTGCGGTATAGGGATAGGATCACAATTTTGCGAGGAAACCATGAAAGCCGGCAGATCACACAAGTGTAAGAACCTCCCTCCCTTGGATCCTGTAATTTCCTCATGTTTAAGTTTACTCTCAATTTTTCAAAAAATCTCACCACTACAGCTGTTACAAAGGAGGGGCATAGTTAGAATTCATGAAGTGAGGAGATAATTTTTAGTTTTTGTATAATGAGAAATAAGTGGCAACTACAGTGAAGTACATCAGTTGTATTAAGATTTTTTTAATTGATCTGGCTGGGTTTCTGAAGCAGCCTCTTTTGATCCCAATCACTTGCTGCTTTGGCCAGCACTGACACCACCAGTGCAACTGCATGTTACAGGGATGACGTGGTTGATTTTCATGTCTGTATGCACATTATATAAGGGACATCTTTTAGTGCATTTAGTGAGCTATGCCGGCAGATAATTTAACTGTGGGTCATTTGCTCTCTTTCAACTGCAGATATGGTTTTTATGATGAATGCCTGAGGAAATACGGGAATGCTAATGTATGGAAGTACTTCACAGACTTATTTGACTACCTGCCCCTCACAGCACTCATTGAACATCAGGTATGTATGTTGGCCATATGTACCAAAAAAAGCATTTGCTGTTTTTGAGCTTTCCCAGTTCCTCAACGAAGTTGTGGAGTGGCTTCCAAATTTTCAAACTTAATAAACTACTGAAGCTCTTTCTTTTTCATTTTTGATTGACTGTTCTCTTATGTCCTCATCTCCAGATATTCTGCTTGCATGGTGGCCTCTCACCTTCACTTGATACACTTGACAACATACGAGCTTTGGATCGCATCCAAGAGGTCAGGATTCTTGCTATCCTTTGTGGGTTGTGCTTTTGCAATGGTTGAATTAGTATCTAGGCTGCTTTCTTCTTGGTTTGAGATCAGCAGAGAATTACAAGCATTTGCCTGACTGCTTGTTTCAATGGACTTAGGCACTACTACTTGCTGAGTATAGCAAGTTGTTCTACTCTGTCTGAGAATCTGCTGGTGGAAAGGTATCTAAACTGGTCAGCGTGTATGTTGCAGGTGCCACATGAGGGGCCCATGTGCGATTTGTTGTGGTCAGATCCAGATGACCGGTGTGGCTGGGGTATCTCCCCACGAGGGGCTGGTTACACTTTTGGCCAGGACATTTCAGAACAATTCAATCACACAAATGGACTCAATTTGGTTGCACGTGCCCACCAGCTGGTCATGGAAGGCTACAATTGGTGCCAGGTCTCTGATATTACCATCATTTCTTTTGTAGTTGGGTTTTCTGAGTGCCATTAAGGAAGGAACATTTGAAATCCAACAATGTCACATTGTGTTGATACGCACTTATCTGCATGGATGAGAAGTGCATGAGATTTCCCAGGCATTGTACTGTCAAGGAAAAGAGTCTAGTAGTAGGCATCTATTCATTGCAATTTGATTCCTATTTCCAAATTTTTTATTAATTTGGAACCTTCATGTTTGCTTGACCTCAAACGAACCATGTATGTGGCATCATCTTTGAGCTCATGTTTTATTCACATCCTTTTTATTCCTAAGGCAACCACTAAACATGCTACCCATAAAAGAGGTTTTGTTTTATCAGTGAGTGTAAACTGATACCTGGTTTTGGTGGGGATGGGATGCAGGATAAGAATGTGGTCACAGTGTTCAGCGCACCCAACTACTGTTACCGTTGTGGGAACATGGCAGCCATTATGGAGATAGATGAAAACATGGGCCGTTCTTTTCTTCAGTTTGAACCAGCTCCACGACAGAGTGAACCAGATGTAACACGGAAGACTCCTGACTACTTTTTGTAAACAGAACTTCTTCATTTCTGGCTCCAATAGCTCACTGATCCTGTGCTGTATAGTTTCCTCGCTAGAAGGCATTCTTTTGATGAAAGAGGACATCTGTTCACCCTCAGTTATCAGGTATGGTGTTCTGTGTGCTTGAGAAGTTATCATTGTGGTTGAGTGCAAAGATTGGCTGGAAGTTATGCCACGCCTCCATAAAACTTGCAGCTCTTGGAATATACGTCGTCATCATTTGGTGTCTTTTTTATTCCCTTTTTAAAAACTGTCACTGTATCTGGAGTGAGAGCAGGAGTTTGAACAGAGCCTCATGTCTAGGCATGCATGCTTTTTCTAAACCCATTGGAATCATAGAGAGGCAAGTCTGTTTCCACTTGCTATCTTGACCAGCAAACCTAATGTTCAAAATCCGATTTGTGGGTCTGCAGCTCAGATCTCTGTGTTAATCATTGAAACATCCAATTTCAGAAGACCTGAGAGTGGGGCTCTCTCCTACTTTTAGCATCCTGATTCTTGATTGTCTCTAGAATCGTCTAGAACTACTGTGGGTGTTTTGTCTCTAGATGAGATCTCCTGTATATGATCCACTCTGGTGCCAGCAGATGGTTAATTTCTGCATGTTAGATTATTGTTCAAGTTCGATAGAAATCACCCATGTCAAACACATAATTTCATCTGTTAATGCCAAGCATTCCTGAACTTGAGCTCAACATCTGTCAAGTATCATGCTTGAATTTCAATGTGTCACATGATTGTGCAGATCAAGATCAACACCAAAAGAAGTGTAATGCAATCCAAGCATCAGGTTCCCAAGGGTGAGGCACTCTGTACTTCAAAATAGAACCTTCTTTGTTGGGGAGCCTTCATAGTTTCCAATTTTTTTGAGTGATGGGCCAATCAAAATGGCTCGTTGCAAAAAAGTTAAAAATTGAGCTTGGGAGGCACCTCATCTAATGAATAGGACAGGTGAACAATCATTGTCCCCAAATGATGATATTCATTTCCATGAAGGTCTATTTGGCTTAAGATAAAAATTCTCTGGGTACGTGTTTTGTGTACTGGAAAATTGCTCTAGAAATACACAAAATCACACATCCAAGAAAGTTGAACCCAAATTGCTCTTGAAATGAAATAAAATGAAGTAAAGTAAAATGAAATAATCCACACACAAAAAAGTTGATCCCAAATTGTCCTGGAAAAACACAAAACAACAAACTCACTTCACCTAAAAAGAAAGTTGAACCCAAAATCCCAAACTGGTTCTTCAAAGTGTAAGTCACACACAAAAATAGTTAAACCCAAACTAGGCTACTCTTGATGAAGTAGACAAAAAAAAAAACACCCAGAAACACTTGAACCGAAACTAGGCTACTCTTGATGATGTAGACAAAAACACTTGAACCCAAAACTAAGCTACTCTCGATGAAGTAAACAAAACCACACCCAAAAACACTTGAACCCACACTAAGCTACTCTTGATGAAGTAGACGAAAAAGAGCACCCAAAAACAGTTGAAACCGAACTAAGCTACTCTTGATGAAGTAGACGAAAAAGAGCACCCAAAAACAGTTGAAACCGAACTAAGCTACTCTTGATGAAGTAGACAAAAAAAAACCACCCAAAAACACTTGAACCCCAACTGGATACAAAAAACCAGAGTTGCAAGAGCGCACACACACAGAAAGAGAGAAAGAGAAAAACAGATAGACAGACAGAGATGTAGAGAGATGTGTGGGGATTTAGGGAAGGGAATAGAGAGAGATGAGGAGTTGTATCACTTCTCTCTCTTCCATGACTCCCCGGCTTCCTTGTTGCTGTAGCTCTGCTTCTTCTCCCACCCCTTCTCTCATGTCTCGTGCTCTGCACTCTCTGCCAGAAGGATCAGCAGCTGCTGATCATAGCTCTTGTGCTCCCACTCCTGTTTTTGCTGAATTTTTGGAGCTCAAAGCTCTGGTTTTTACTGACGCTGAACTGAAGCAGCAACAGGTGCCTGAATCCTCGGTTCAAGGAGGAAGGGGAGGAGGAGAGGTGGAGGAGGTGAAGGGGAGTAGCTATGGAGCTTGTGAGGAGTTCGATCTGGGAAGGGTAGAAGAGGGTGATGGAGGAGGAGGAGAAGGAGGGAGGGAGGATGGGAGTGGAGATGTGAGTGAGGAGGTAGAGGGGGGGAAAGTGTGGAGGAAAAGATGGAGAGGAGAAGGGGAAGCGAGCACGAGACGTTCACAGAGGTCTGAGAGAAGGAAGGAAAGGGCTAAGGCTTATGAGGAGAGGTGGAAACGGCGGTGGGATGCTTCGAGTCGGGAAAGGAGGTGGGGTGGATGGCAACAAACAACATCTTCGCAGCAGCTTGGGGGATGGGTATACCCGGAGCCAAGTGCTGTGCTTGAGACCATGGGCAGTGGAGCGAGATCGGAGAGCAAGGAAGGGGATTTGGGTGGGTGGGAGGAGCAGCGGAGCGAGGCGACAGAATTGGGTGGGTGGTTGTATCCTGACAGCCAATTCTACAATTCTTTCTGGCAGAGAGGAGGTGACGGAAAAATCGAGATCGAGGTTTTGGGGAAGAAGGTTTTGGTCACCATAGCTGCTTCTGCAGCAGCAGTGGAGAACTGGTTGCATTCACACGGAGGAGAGAGCAAGTATGGGTTAGACATCGAATGGAGACCCACTTTCCAAAGGGGTGATTACCATGCAGCAGCTCTCCTGCAACTGTCACTTGAGAAAGTCTGCCTCTTGATTCAATTGCGCTTCATCGAGGTTCTGCCTGCTTCTCTTCAGAGACTTCTGGCTGATCCCAACATCATGCTCGGAGGAGTGTCTATCAAGGTACCCATTTCCACCCTGCCCAAAAGAAAGAAAACCTTCTTGCAATTTTCTTTTGTAGAAGATGGCATTTCTTCCACCTTGTTGATCTCAAGAATCTGCACTTGCATTCATTCCTTGGGGGGGGTGATGAAGGCGGATACAAACAAGCTGAAGAAAGACCATGGACTAGTATGTGCGGGTGAAGTGGAGCTAACCACTCTGGCAGTTTTGAAACTCAAAGTTGAAGCTCTCAGGAAGGCAGGCATATCCTCTCTTACTGAGACAGTTCTAGGGTTTCCTCACAAGAAGGATAAGAAGGCAACAATGAGTAATTGGGAAACTCGAGAATTGACATTGCAGCAGATTCAATATGCTGCCACCGATGCTTGGCTTTCTTACACTATTCTTATCACCTTACTTGAGCAACCTACAATTCATCCAGTTTCAATGCCTGTGGATCCTTCTGATGCTCAGGTTTTCTCTATGGCCATCCCTCCATGGTTGATGATGCTTCAGTTTTACCCTAACCATCTCTCATGTTCTTCAACAACAATCATTCAATCGCATGGTTTTCAATGAGTATCAAGAGTTTTTTCTTACCTTTCTCCAATGTTGTTTGTTCTCTGATGAAGCAGCAGCCATCTATGGCAGTTTTTCAGCAAGCAAGTACAGTCCCAGGTGCTTGAAGTACACACCAACCAACCTGTTGAGAGATTCACAATGTGTAGGCATCAGAGGAAGGAGCCTGTGAAAGCAGAGAGCAGAACTTGAGCAAAGATTGCTCAGTTGCAGCTGTTTTGATGTCACACAAACCTTTTTTGAGAGATTCCAGTAGGCATTGAAGCAGCCTGCAGAAGGAGAAGCAGAAAACGAGCAAGAGACTTCTGCAAGAAATTGCAAACTATGGAGACATGCTCATTGGTTGTTGGTTGAACTGTGGTTGACCTAGAACTGCCAACCACCAAGGTGGGGGGCATTGTGTATCTGGACTTGACTTCTTCATGTTTTTCCTTTGTTGCATAGTTTGCCAGTCCAAAATTCTGTGACTCTATTTGAATTCTCTCCAACACAACCATGTATACATATTCTTCTGTGCAAAGGGTGAGCACCATCCAAGAAAGTGTCAAGCACAAATAGATTGACATTTCTCTCTTGGTGCAAGAATTGCATAATAGCCCCTGATTCTAATTCACTGCAGTGATGTCTGCACATTTATTTTGCAATCTATTTACAGGGTTTTTGTTTTGATCCACATGCTTTTTAGTTCTGGTTTCCCTAGAAAGTAATTTTGCAGTGGGACGGTGGTTGGTGCATGGGCTGCATGCACATGGCAGACTGGGTACACAGAGGTTGGTGGCACATGGGCTGCACACACATTGGATTCATTATTGAGTCTGTTGTTAGTGACCTTTCACATGAGAAGAAGTGCACAAACGCTTCCCATGTCACTGCCCCTTGCCCTGCAAGCAATGCATTGCAGTCAACAACTGATACCATGAGACATGTGCAGTCTTGTCTTGAGTTGCCACAAGTGTTTGAAAAACAATGATTCGAATGGTCAACCTTTCATAAGGCTGTTGCCTCACCTTTCGAATGTAAAGGAATGACTGACCTTCAGTGTCGATTCTGTTGAAGACACCATCAAAGCTCTCACGGCGACCATCCTTCCCTTTTGCCCGTGACAGTTGCATGAATGCAGCAATCTGGCCATGGCACAGGGTTTCAGTGCTTGAACCTCATGGGGTTTCTTGCATTCCAGCACAATGCCAGTTTTGTCCTTCTGAGGCTCAAAGAGTGTCTGTCATCTTCTTATAAGATGATGTACTCTAGGAAGCTTTCTTTTGAGCATCATGCCTGTCTTGGTAGTAAAGAGGATGGTAATGGAGGACCTACATCTTTGTCATGCTTCATGGCTGCCATCAGCTGCTGCTTGCTTATTGTTCTGAGGCTCCAACCCATTGTCCGATTGTTAGTATTTACATGAGCTTAAAGGGTTCAGGCTGCGCTTTTGACCCCCACATGTAGATCTATCTGGTTGCCTAAACAAGTAGTGATGAAGTACTCACCCCGCTTTTTCTTGGTCAATCTTGTTGAACATTTCAAGCAGGCGTTGATATTCTTTGACAGACAGTCCAGTGGCTGCCGCAAGGGTGTAGATGTATGAGACATCTCTGGCCATTCTGCTTGCCCTTCTCACAGCACCAAATGTGGCACTCAAGTGGCTCAAGGCCCTGAATGACATTCACAGAAGGCATTTCAATTGGCAATTGCTTTGTGTTGTCAAGAGAGCAGAATTGAAATTTTCAAAAAAATCTGGAAGAGTAAAACCATCCTGCCTGGCATGGTAGGAGATGCCACTGTGAAGGTACTGCTCAACCAGTTGCTGCAACCACCAAGCACATTTTGATCTTAATATCTCACATGTTGTGTACAGAACATCCATTGCAAAAAGACCACACATGCTGGTGATCATTGCCCATTGCCACATTGAATTGAGTAGGTTGTGCAGGATTTCCAAGTTTGGGACCCTCTCAGTATCCACACTTGAAAAAAATGATCAAAATACATACTCATACATCTATGCACAGATCCAAAACTCATTTGGATTTGCCCACAATTTCAGTAAAAATCTCTTTCAGTTTCTTGAGATGTGGGAGAGTGATGCTGATGCAGTCACCGTGTATGGTTCAAAAGGGTCACCCGCATCACCAGGCCAGCGAGGTTGCCAAGAACCATCAGATACTGGCCTCGATGTTCCAAGAGGTGCTTCACTGCTGACATTAGTTGCTGCTATTCTTCGTTGACTTGGCAACTCACACCCTATGCATACTGCCGGTGCCTGCAGCCACACTTCTGTCGACCCATTCAATCTTGAGATATTTTTAAGTTCCTTACAAGATTCACTCTGAATAGACTCAGAGAGAGATGATTTTGTTTGATTGCTCAATTTTGTCTACTGTCTGTGTGTCTCTATCTTATGGAATTTCATCAAGAATGTCCCACTCTATGAAACCTTTGAAAGAAGGCATGGTGCAGAGGAAGGCTTGCACCTTAATGACTCCTTTTGGACCAAATAGGAGAATGGATGCCTCAACTGCTGCCCTATTCCTCTCTGCCTACCATATGCAAAAAAAGTTTCCACTCTCAGGGAAATTGCATCTTGATGATGATATTCAAAAGAATGATTTGATCTTCCAAGTACAAAGTCAGATTGTGGCATTGCCATCCTGTTGCTCATGTTCTGTTTCTATTGACATACACATGTGCAAAGCCCTCTAGGATCTACGGCAAATTTTGTCTTCATTTTGGAGGTACATGAAGCTCTCTAGGATCTACAGCAAATTGGATCTTCATCTTGCAGGCATGCGCAAAGTCTCTAGGATCTACTGCAAATGGGGTCTAGAAGGCATGTGATGCTCTAGAGGATTGACGGCAAATGGGGTCTTCATCTTGCAGGCATGTGAATTTCTAGAGGATCTACAGCAAATTGGGTCTTCATCTTGCAGGCATGTGAAGTGCTCTAGGACCCTACAGAAAATCTGGTCTTCATCTTACAGGAATGTGAAACTCTTTAGGATTTACAGCAAATTGGGTCTTCATCTTGCAGGCATGTGAAGCCCTAAAGGATCTACAGCAAATTGGGTCTTCATCTTGCAGGAATGTGAAGCTCTCTAGGATTTACAGCAAATTGGGTCTTCATCTTGCAGGCATGTGAAGCCCTAAAGGATCTACAGCAAATTGGGTCTTCATCTTGCAGGAATGTGAAGCTCTTTAGGATTTACAGCAAATTGGGTCTTCATCTTGCAGGCATGTGAAGCCCTAAAGGATCTACAGCAATCTTGCAGGAATGTGAAGCTCTAGAGGATCTACAGCAATTGAGGTCTTCATCTTGCAGGCATGTGAAGCTCTAGAGGATCTATAGCAATTGAGGTCTTCATCTCACAGGCAAGTGAAGCTCTCTAGGATCTACAGCAAATTGAACCTTCATCTCTTGTGCAGTGTCTATAACGAGACATCATCATCATCATCATCATCATCATCATCATCATGGGTACTTGTGGTATGTTGTCTATTTACAAATTCTTGCAACCCAACTCTATCAGATGAAGTTCAAAGTGGTCACAGTCTCATGAAGAATCCTCCTCATACATACATCATGCATGCATGAATGGGAAAGAGGTTGGTTTCATAGGACAGCAGACCTTGAAGGAATACATCTCTTCCACAGCCAGGATTGATTCTGCAGCAGCCAACAGGCTTGCAATCTGATTCTCTGCTTACATTTACAAACACACCCCAAATTCTTCAAGCCCTGTAAGAATCACAACATCTAGCATGTGTGTACAATGCATACATAAATTCTGTTGCAAATTGAATTGGGTATGATTGTATGCAGACATTCTGTTGCAGCAAATCAAATTGGGTATGATTGTATGCAGACATTCTGTTGCTGCAATTGAATTGGGTATGATTGTGTATGCATACATTCGGTTGCTCTGAATCAGTTTAGGTATGATTGTATGAATATATTCTTCTGTTGCAAATCAAAATTGGGTATATGACTGTATGATTGCTTACGACTGCTTTGAAAAGTGTCAGGGTTGAGATTGTGCTCCAGAGTTTGCTCCAGCCGTGCACAACTTTCAACAGCAGTCGAAAGCGCAACATACTTGCTCTTCATTTCTGAGTGTACATGGTTCATCAAACAGCAGAATCAACCAACCCTCTCAACAACTATCACTACGAAAAGAAATGGGTTGTTCTCTAAGCCTATGTAGTAAACCTGTTTCAGTGTCTTACATGCAAAGCTTTGCTAGCTACGGCTGGATGTGGATCATGTGCTACAAAAGAAAAAGAAAACATGGCACACTTGAGAACTCTCTCTCTCTATGGCTGTCCATTGTACTCATGTCTAACTCAGAAAGAGAACAGAAAGGGTGATTTGCAAAGCTTCAGATGTGAAAGAATGGAATGAGACAAGTCTAGCAACATACGATCAACTCCATCAGCCCAGTTTCGAAGAGCTGTGCGCAAGGCTCGCACACAGGAACTTCTTCGATACCGAGGGTCTGTCCAGCAACCTGAACACTCCATTACCTCATGTCATGTCTCTTTCTACTGCACTGAGCTACTGCTGGCCAGGCAGAGAGAGACACGGAGAGGGAGATAGGTACTACTCAGAGGAGGAGGAGGAGGAGGATGGGGGAGGAGCTGCTCTCTAGCTAAAAAGCAAGCCACCAAAGAGAAAAGACCACAGCAGCAACAGCAACAAGTGAAAAGTCTGTGGAGAGACAAAAGACACAGAAATAAGGGAACGGTTAGAAGGTGAAGGCCAATCTTGTGTCAGCTGAATTATCATTCATCCCCATTGCATCAATCTCCATCAACTGCAACAACATTCATCCTTGGGGGGCAGGTTACTCTTTGTACATTTTATGGAACACTTGAGATTTTTGAAAAGTGGTTTTTTTTTTCTTTTTTGGGGGGGGGGGGGGGGGGGGGGTTACAAAATAGTAAAATATTAAGTACATTAAAATTAAAATTATTTTATTAAAATTAAAATTATTTTAAATGTATTTTCATAAACCCATTCTTGACAGTTTATTTTTAGGTTTTGAAGTGAATTATTATTTTATTTTATTTTTCATTTACATTGCACCCTATTTATTTACTTGTTTGGAAGAGGACTTGAGAGAGCATTGCTGCTGAAGAATTGTGCACTTTCCACGAGGAATTGAGCAATTCCACACTTTTGAGACCACATAAAATTGTGTGTGTATGCTTGCTTTCATGAAATGAAATTGTGTCTGTTATAATCTTCATGAAAGCACAAAAGTATTGATCCATTTTTTCATGAAATGTTAAAGCGAAGTTACTCTTTGTATATTTTATGGAACATGTGAGATAAAATGCTTTTTTTCTATTGTTAGAAAATAATAGGAAACTTTTTTAAATTGGAAATATTCAAAATATGAAATCATAGACAAAGTATATAACAATAATGTGCTTGAGGATTTCACCCATTTGAACAAGTAGAGGAAAACAATATCTTTGCATTTTGAGTTTTGCATCTACCTTACATTTTTGGAAGCAAAGCCTAGGAAAAAGACTTGGAACTTCAAGCAAAGAGGAATGTACCAATTGGAAATATTCATGTTGCATCTTGTTTTTCATGGCAAGATTTGGTGTTACAAGTAGAGATTTCCTTCGTTCCTGCTTCATCTTTTTCAAACAATTTTTTTAATGACATCTTTTACCACCAAAGATGGGCTGAGAAAGTTCTAAAATCATAAGGGATGGACTCATGACCATTGCCATCATCTTTGTTGGTTGTTTCATCAAAACCACCAATTTTTTTTATAGTTTTTGAAATTACTAGAACTTGATGGTTCTCTAATTTTGGAATACTTAAAAAACCAAAACCAATGGTTCTTTGAAAATTCAAAGAACTACATTGTTAGACTTTAGGGTTAAACTCTTTGTTCATCCCTCTAATGGTCTATCTTCTATTTCTTGTTATGTTTACTCTTCTTGCGAAAGGTTTTTGATCTCTCTCTTTCATTCTTCTCTTCTCTTATTTAATCCATGTGTCTTTCTTCTCTATCCAAAGGAGTGTGCACCTTCTAACTAGATTGTCTTCTTGTTTTGTAGTTAAGTTCCTTGTCAGATTACCTTTCTCTCCTTCTAATTCACTTATTAGGATCATAGAACTTGACTAGAAAATCGAACATGGTATCCAAGCTCGAGGGATTGAAAAAAGGTTAGAAAGAGGAGTGGAAGAGACTAGAAGGTTCTAGAAGTTTAGGGAGACCAACAAAAGGGTTCTCAATGGGAGAAGGAAATGAAGAAGTGGAGGATATAAACACACTTAGCTAGATTAGGAAAGTTTCTAGGTCTGATAGCCCTTCTCATTTGTTTTCAAAACATGTTCCTAATTTTGATACCTTCATACCAAAATCTAGTTGCCTTGAAAACAATTATAAATATTTTGTATGGTCATTTAGGATGATGAACTTGTTGTAGAAATAAAACTTTTGGAAATATATAAAGAGTTTAAAAGATGTTTTCATCACAAATGTAGAAACCGAAATCAAGTCCAAAGCTTTAAATACAATAAACCTTTTTGTGAAGAATATTGTAATTCCATTCGTCAAAAGGTTTTCAAACCTTCATGAATGTTGGGAATATTTGAAAGAAAAATATGAAGCAAATCATGTTCTAAGAAGCCAATGTCATAAACTTTGGTCTCTTTGGTTCTACAATAATGTATTGGCTACCAAACAACCACATCACTTTGTAAATCAATATGATACCAAATGGATTTAGCATGTTTCCTTGAACTTGAATATTTTTTTTTGTCAATGCGTATAACAACAATTAAACTTAGATTTTTTCATAATTAGGTAAATAGGTATGTGGTACACATGCTTACCTACCTATGTTCTTAAGTGGACATACCTATTTATGTAAAACATAAGTAGGTATGTAGGTAGATAATAGGTAGGTAGGTATATATAGTTATGTAGGTAGATAAATAAGTAAGTAAGTACACAAATAATAGGTAGGGAAATAGATAATAAATCAACAAGTAGTACTTAGGTAGGTAGGACATAGGTAGGGAGGTAGGTAGGACATATTTTGATAAGTAGGTAGGAAGGGCATAGGTAGGTATATGTTAGGTAAGCAAGTAGGTAGCTTAATAAGCATAGCAAGTAGGCTAGCTAACTAAATTAATATGGCCAATTTGACTGTGCATGGCCATTTATTATGGTTGATTTGATTAAGTCATCGGCATTTTGATGGATCATTTTTTTTAAATGTTTTTTTTTATTAGATATACAACTTAATATTGAATCAAAATGGTCACTTTAATAAATAAAATAAACTAAAAAAACCATGTGTTTTTCATGGCTTAGTCTTTAGTCAAGCAGACATCCATTTGGTCAATGCGAACATTTTAGTCAAGTTGAATTTTTTGAAAAATCATGATTTGTAATAGTGCAAAAAATTCAATCAAAACAAAAACTCATTGCTACAACGAGGTTTCCAATAAAAGACCATGGGACCTTTCATACAAACCCAAGCACCTCCAAGCCTAGGAGATGCCATTATTGTGGAGCTAGGGGACACTAAGAATGTAAATGTGAAACCCAATAGTTGGTGGAGAAAATAAGAAATTTAACTAGATAACTCCACAACCTAGGTAGGAGACAACAAACAAATTGTATAACATCTAACCTACCATCTAAAGAAGATAACAAATAATCATTTAATTCAAGAGTTGGACTAAAAAACTCAAAAGGTCTAGAAAGAAACCTAATTAAGTTGTCAATGAATTTTTCATGGTATTTTGACTTGAGAGGGATTAGGCATGTAACATGCAATAATGTTCTTTTGGTTTCTTTGAAAAATTCACCTTACAAAAACACCATAATTATTGGAAGAGGAAAAAATCACCATGTACTTGGAGAAGGAAACATGATTGCAAAATTCAAAATTAGGGAAATAATACACATATCTAAGAATTTTTATGTACCAAACATAAAAAAAACCTATTGTATATAATAACTGTTACAAATTTTAGATAGTTTTTTTTGAACACGTGTTTTGTTAGAAACATAACAACACAAACCATTGTTTTAAAATACACAGAAGTAGATGGGAGAGGTTTATACAAGCTAGAGGCAAAAGCCATACTTGAATTTTGAAGTAAACATCATATTTGGAAACCTTAGCACATCATCTGATCTAACCATAAACAAGACCAATTTTTGGCACTGTAAAATATTAAAACACCTAAACTTTGAAACCTTATACAAATTGTGAAACAAAGACAATGCTTCAAACATACCCACATTTCTTATAATTCATCTCACCTATGAAATATGCCTTAAAGGGAAGCAATCAAGAAAAAAAATTCCCAAAGTGAGTGAACAAGGAATAAATGGAACCCTTGATCTTGTGTGCATTAGCATGTGTGGGCCATTCAATATCAAATCCATTGGAAGAGCCAAATATTTTATAACCTTTATAGATGACAAGAGTAGGATAATCATGTGTATCCAAACCATTGAAGCCATTCCAAGAGTTTGAAGAATTTTGCCAAATCAAGAATTGGAAGAAAATTTTTAAAACGTTAAATCTGATAACGGAGGAAAATATATTCAAATTTAAAAATTCACTAAATTTTTTAATAAGGAATAGGAAGGGAATTGACACAATCTTATTCACCTTATCAAAGTGGAGTTGTTGAATCTTGAAATTGCGTTGTTTTGGAAATTACAAGGTGTATAATAATAGAAGGAAATTTGCCCACGATTTTATGGGTTGAATTGATACATTCAACATCTTATTTCTTAAATAGAAGGCCATCAAAAATATTTGATTAGAAGACACCCTTAAAAACCTACTCATGAAAAAAACTAAATTTGAGAAATTTCATAATCTTTGAAGCATAACCATACATACATATTCCCAAAACTAGGAGGGAGAAATTCAATGGAAAATCTATGAAGGGAACCTTAGTTGGTATATATGAGAATAATAAGGGCTACAAGTGCTCCATATTGGAATGGAAAAAGGTGGTCACTTCTAAGGATGTAACCATAAATGAAAAAAGAAACTTCATACACCATGTAAATGTGGGAAGACATGAAAATGTGGTTAATGAAAGTCATGCGAAAATAAAATGATATCTTCCTTTTTCATATTGGAGCACAAATTTCCAAGAATAATAACAAAAAAATGACAATAACCTTAGCATTATGCTCCTTGATAACAAAAGCCCAACTAAAGTTGAGACATAAGAACTTGGACTTGGAAAAAATTAAGATCTACAACAAATAGACAATGGACCTTCAAATAGTACCATCCAAGTGTACCAAGGGGAAAAAAAAACGCCTAGGGTAATAATCTAAAAGATCCACCACAACATGATTCAAACTTGTGAAATTGAAATATTTTGTAAACTTGGCATATGAAACCAACGCATATGTCACATTTTATGATGGGGTGATAGATGTCACGATTGCCAATGTTATGGAGTTCATTCAGTTGAATGATCATCCATGAATTGTAATAAACTTGTGCTTACCTTTTACTTTAGTTCTAGTTCACATTTAATTAATTTCTAGTTAAGTTTTAATTCACTTTCACTTAATTCATAGTTCATTTCTAGTTGACTCTTATTTAACTTTTAGTTAAATTTTAGTTCATTTCTAATTAAGTCTAAGTTAACTCCTAGTTAAATCTTAATTAAGTATTTAAAAAAAGTCCAGTTAACTTTTAGTTGACTTCTAGTTAAATCCCATAGTTGACTCTTAATTATAAAGATTATTAAGAATTTTTTTTTACTTGATGCACACATACATAAAAGCCTCTTTGGAAGCTTCCTTAAGTAAGGTCCCTAATGGGGTATAAATAAAAATAGAACCCCTCATTTCCTTCAATTTGTTCAACACCACTATTAGGCACAATCTTACACCATAGCCTTATCATGTTCTTTTCATGTTCATGTTTGCATATGTTAATAGAATAAATATTTGTTTTCACATTAGTCTTGCACATTTTGTGTTCTTGTTTTTTGTTATAATGTTTTTATTTTTTAATCAGATACATTGTCTTGTCTTGTTCCTTGTTTGAAAGTTAGACTTAGACATTTCCTTTAGCCTTTGTTCTTGTGGCTCTTTGTGTCCTTGACAATAAATGGCAAGTGGAAGAAAGTCATGCAAGAAATTGACTAATGCAAATTGGGGAGGAGATGTAAACTTTAAAAAATCAACTAAAGGATATTTTTTCACACTAAAAGGAACCCTAATCACCTAGAGCAACAAAAAACAAAATAATGTAGTTTTATCATTTACAAAATCCGAGTTTAGAGCCTTCATGCTCTATGGAAGCTATAATTAAAAGAAGGAAAATGACTCTTGGATCTACTAACTAAACTTGGCATGAACAATGTAATAACTATATTAATACATTGCAACAACGAAAGGTGCATCAAATTTGCCAAGGACTCAATGTATCATTAAAAAACAAAACACTTCACCTAATATTAGCAAAGTAAAGTAAACAATCATTGCTCCTTGTCACACACCAAAAAAAAAGTAGCCATAAATAAGTTTTAATGTATTGAAAGTAAAAATTTAAAATTTAATGATCAACACAAGGATAATCTTTAATTTTATCACAATGATTAACCACATATTTAATATTCATTCAAGTAGTTTTTTAAAAAACCATACTGTTTTTCTTACTTTTTAGGTGAAGTACAAACTCGTACTTGTAGGTGAAAGTAGATGAATTATTGAATACTCTCCATTTTCAACATGATATAGCTTTAAAATGTATGTGTAAGTTTTCAATGTTTAAATTGAATAATAAAATACATCAAAATTTTAATAGAAAAATATTTAAGAACTCAATTTGATTAATCATTTTAAAACATACTTGTTATCTACATGTATTGTGCCATAGTTTTTCAAAATTTCTAGTCACCTCATTAGAATTTTTTTTTAAAACCATGCTTTTATTATGTTATTTTAGATTATTTCATATATACTTTCTTGTACTTGTGTCAAAAATTGGACCATGTTTTACTTTTTTTTAAACTACTTTTTATGTATATTTTACCATGTTTTCACCCCACCATTCACCTTAAATACATACAAAAATTTACAAAAATTGGGCAAATGAAAATCACTTACATCCCATTTGCAAAACAGCTAGTTGATCTACTCACGAAAATGTTATGAAAAAGAAAGTGTCTACAATGAAAAAACCTAATGGGGATGGCAATAGAAGAAATAAAATTTTTCCTTACCATCAATGAGGACAACAACACTCTAATTTTTGCTCTTCATTCTTTAGTGATGTTATCCAACCATTGTTCATAACACCAATAGGATTCCAAATTTGTTTTGCTTTGTTTGCCACTATGTCAAGGCATCCACTTGTTTTCTCCATCATCTGTAGACCAACTTCAAACTTATTAAGTTGTTGAAGGACCCCATTTCGGACACTCTAGTCCAAAGACTTTAGAACACTAGCTCATTTAGTAGTTAAAAAAAATTAGGATTAGCAAGGAATAGCCTACTAAAAACATAATTTCTCTCTTTTAGAACCATTATATTTGTTTCATAGACCTCTAGTTTGGACATGTCTACAAGAAATTCCTTGCATATCATTCTTGTTTGAAGAATTGAAAATCAACATTTTTTTGTCAAATTGTTTTTGGACCCATTGTTTAGGGGCCAAGTTCTATTAGTTTTTTATATGTGACCTATCATGTTAAAGGTTGAGGGGGGACGTTAGGACTTTAAGGTTAAACTAGCTCTTTATTCCTTTAATAATCTGTTTTCTATCATAACTACCCTTCTTTCCAAAAGGTTCATGACCTTTCCTTCTCCCCTTTCTCTTTTCTTATTTAATTCATGTGTTTCCCTCCTCTATCCAAGGGAATGTGCACCCTTTCATTGGATTGTCTTCTTGTAATATTATTAAGTTCCTTGTTAGATTACCTTTCTTTCCTTTTTGGTTCAATTGTTAGGATCATTAGAAAATCCAACAACATAACATTGTGTGTTGAGCATCCATGATTATTCAAAGATGTTAAATACCTACCAACAAGCTATGTTTTGGAGCCTTTTTGTGATTTGATGATGCATGATTTTGCGTATTACATAGTTCTTGCATGGTTTTGCACATTGCACAATTCTTGTCCTCCACCATCAATACTTGTTTTGACTAAGTTGATCCATGATTTTGCATAATGCATATTTCTTGCATAGTTATGCACATTACATAATTCTTGTCCTCCATCGTCAATACTTGTTTTGATTAAGAAGATAAAGAAAAATTGCATCCTCATTCTCAAAATTTGAACCTACTCCATTATGGAAAGGTTAATGTATACCTACCATTAACCTACTTCATAACATTGCATTTTCAATAATAAATTGTTTATTGTGTTTATTTATTATTGCAAAATATTAGTCAAACCATGCAAAAAATCATGCAAGGCATCACAAGGATGCTTGGACATAACTTGTTAGGGGGTATATAATGCCTTCCTTTGATTACTTTGTCAAAAAAAAGTAAAAAGTTGCACCCATTTCCATATATAAAGGATTTTGAACCAAAACCTACTGTCCAAAGGTTCTCAAGCTTTATATTCATCCAACAAAAATAAATTTTCACCCTTCCTTTTCTTATGCACCATCCAAACATGACATTAGATATTAGTTTTTGCCCACTAAGAAGTGGCTTGTACACGACTTTGCATCCATGGACAAAAGGATTGTGTGATTTTTAATCCATCGACAAGAGGGGGATGTTGTTGCTCTTGAACCTCTATACATTATATGGATATTCAACTTAAGGTCATATGTTATTGGAAATACCTTCAATGCTCCCACGTCTCCATTATTTTTTGTTGATAATTGGTGACCTCTCACTAATTACCTAGTATGTTAGGTTTTTAAACATTGATAATTATATTGAATTATTGTCATTGAAAGTGATAGTTGTTGATTTGTTAAACTATGGATAATGATAAGGTGACATAATTGATTATGATAACAAGGTTAGCTTTGATGAATTTCTTACAATTTAAGGAACCTTCAAAATTGGCATAACATGCCTTCAAAATCTTTTACAATACCAAACATATACCATAAATTTATACAAGCCAAAAAGTGGTCTTAGACCTAACATTAGGTATAGGCTAGTATGATGTTTTTTTAAAGAAAAATAGGCACAATACTAGGACAAGGTTGGTAGGGATTTAAAATAAATAAATAATCAATATTAGGACTAATTGGGTAGTGTGTTCAAAAATCAATGTCAAACCAACATTTGCTTGCAACTAAAATGAAATTACAAATACAACATGGTGAGTGTAATTATTTGGTTGTATTAAATTCATAGATATTGACACCAGTTGGTTTGATCAAGGTTTAAACTAACGTTGGCAAGTTTTTAAATTTGGAATGATACATAACCTAGAATTTGGGTTCAAGTTCTTGCAATTTAAAGTTGATCCAACACCCTTTTG
Organism: Sphagnum tenellum; assembly: GCA_963921925.1. Lineage (NCBI taxonomy): Eukaryota > Viridiplantae > Streptophyta > Sphagnopsida > Sphagnales > Sphagnaceae > Sphagnum > Sphagnum tenellum. The sequence goes on along the minus strand of OY998159.1, from coordinate 11,565,332 downwards.
GTGGAATTGAGACACAAACTAAACACAAAATCTTGGAACTAACCTTTTGTTAAAAATAAACTTTGAATACATTAGGTTTAGGTTCTTAAAGTAGGCACATTGAATCTTTTAAAAAGTCAACAAGTAGACTAAACTTTAAAGTAGGCACGTGCATTGAAATGTCAACAATTAATTGAAAATTTTAAGTAGGATTTAATAAAATTTATTGTAAAACTTAGTCCTCCACATATTTTAATTTGTTGTAAAATTTCACACCTTCACAAATTTCAATTTAAACTTGTTATAAAATTCTATACCTATAAAATTTCAATCCTTGGAGATTGTTTAATGTTACATGGAATCGTATTTTGTTTTTAAATTGGGCCGAAATGTTTTTGAAGTTGAAAAATATGTGAAAATTGGACTTACAAGTTTAGAAATCTAAGAAGTTGGGTTAAAAAATGCACCAAAAAAATTGGTGAACACTTTTTAAAGTGTCAAAATTGGGACTAGAGGCTTTTTCAAAAAGGTAGGATTTGGATAACATTGGTCTAAACATTGAACATAATTAGTGATCAAACATTGATCCAAATTAGTGAGACTAAGGATATAAAATTTCGTACAAATTGGTAACTAAGGTCATAAACATTGGGCGAAATTTGGGGAAATTAATATCATAAGTCATAAGTACTAAGCCTAATTGGCAATTATTTATGAACTTAATTTGTGCATAGAAAGTTGTTAGAATGATAGACATAAAATTGTGTACACATTTTCATTGTGTTTAGTTGGTTTGATTTTCTTTTTGGCTTCATTGAATCATGAATCCTTATCTTTCCAAACTTTGTACTTTGAGTAAAAATATATATATTTAAGGAAGTAGAGATATAAAATCAAACATATATGTATGTATTTTCTTTTCTCTTATGTTGTGTTTGCTTGCTTGCTAGTTTTGCCCTTCTACGTCATGCACATGACAATTGTTATGGTTTTAGTGAAACTTTTGATTGTGGGGATGTCTTGAAAGTTTTTTTGAACAATTAGTTAGAGTGGTGAAGAAGCCAAAAACGAAGTTGAGTTATATGTAATTTTTAGAGAAATTGTGTCTTCTTATTGCTTAATTTTGGTATTTTTTTTTTGCTTGCTAAAAGATTAAACACATGAGCATTTCAATTTTGGTTCCAACCCTTTGAATCCATGTTCATTATTGCTATGAACCTTACATCTATTTGGTGTTCCACTATTCAACATCAATGTGTTTTCTTCTAAATACAAATTTTCTACCACAAGAAATGAACTTCCTTTATATTATGCTTCATTCTATATTATAACAATCCCTCAAAAGAGGTGTTCTTCACAAAGTCATAAACCATCAAACACTTGCTACTTTCATACATTGGATTGCATCAAATTTTTGTCATCCCCAACTATTTTTGGCATGTTTGTGCTACAATTCAAATTAGAAATTGAAACCTTAGGCGATATGTTGGATTTAAGCTAAGTTATACAACATGTGATCTAGCCTACTTGGTCTTCACATGATTCATTAAAAAAAAAAAAACAACATAATTTAAACATGATTCAAATAGCACGCATGATAAACCCCCACCTGCCATTCAAAACTACCATTCAATCATCAAAATTATTACATGGAACATCACCTAGGTTCTAAAATCTTTATTAGAGTCTTGCAATTTTGTTAAGATTTTTGATTTAGATATGCATCAATGAATCATATAGGAAAGACATGTTTGAAACTACATTACACACTTCAATTACTTGCAAAATGTGGTAGGGCCATGACTTTTATGATGAGACTATATTGAAGTTTAACATCCTGATGGGTAGTCATGTTGGTTGCCCATGTTAATTGCAAAATGGTTAATTTTTGGGTGGGGTTCCAAAAGAAAAGAAAAAAATTCCAGTATTTTTTTAGGATTATTTTTTACAATCAAAATTTACACAAAAAAAAGTTTAAGTTAGGAAAATTCAATAATCCAAGGCAAACCCATAATTGGGTGGTACCATTAAAAATGTCACATCTTGATTTTACAAGACCCATTCAACTTTAAAAAAAAAAAGGAAACATTTAAATAAATATATTCATAAATATTTGTAATAAGTATATTTTAAAGTTCCATAGATTTTGAAATTTCAACAATATTGAAAATATTGTGTATTTTGATGTTCTTAATCATTGCATTAAAAAAAATCTCAAATGATGTTTCAAGTTTGTGTTCTTTTTGATTAAGAACACAAACTTGAAACATCATTTGAGATTTTTTTTTGAAATTTTTGTCCTAAGATATTTTTAAAAAGATTAATTAAAAAACTAATTGAGTAAGTAAATTTTAAATTTGAAAATTTCCAAAGTTAAGGGACCATCACTATTAGAAATACAAATTTTAATTTGTTTGGTTGCAAAATGAACTTCAAATCATATATTTAAAGCTTGTAATGGATAAACATGATAATTTTTTATTTTATAGACCTGTCCAAGAATGGAAGAACCATTGAAAAATGGAAGATTGGCCGTCATTTAGCAAAGGAAAATTTACATTATATAACATCTCCTAGTCGCGAGGCCGGTAGGCCAAAGGGAGGGGTCAAAAATTTGGAAGGCAATAATTAAAATTGGGAACCAAATGTTCCCCATTCGAGTAAAGCAAAAAAACCTATTTTTTCCTAAAAAAAAACTAATTAAAAAAAAAGAGAAAAAGATGGACAGGTTGGCGGGTGGGTAAATTCCACCAGTTGGAAGTTATCCCAACATGCCGGTTGGGTAACTTTTTGACAGGTGGAAATTACCCTAAGAGCCCAGGACCTAAACTGGCAATCTTAGGGCCAGTGAGGGTTTAGGTTTTAGGGCCGGTGAGGGTTTAGGGCCGGTGAAGGTAAGGGTTTAGGGTTTAGGGTTTATTGTTAAACCCTAAACCCTACCCAAAATACAAAGTGGGCGGGGGGGGGGTGGAAAAAAATTCAGCAGTGCTTTATAAAAAGTGAAAAAAAAAAGTAAAAATGAAGAAAATAAAATAAAAATTAGGATAAAACTTCGTATTTGAAAATGGGCTCCAAAATGGACCCCTTTGATTGTGACCCATCAGACAGAGGTTTTAGGGTTTCGTGGTTTTAGGGTTTCACCCCCTTTGTGTTTGTTTGTGTTGCTGCTGCGCGAACGAAATGGAGAGAGTGAGAGAAGCCCGAGCGCAAAAGACGCGATACCGAGGACAACGGTGCCACGTCTTTTAACGTTCTCTTCGTTCGCTTGGAGCTAAAGAAATTCTGGTGTTGTTTGGGTCGCAATATTCTTGCGCTCTGCTCTGATCTGCTGCATACTCTTCTTGTACTAGACTTGTTGGAGGAGGATATATACATAATTTTTGTTTCTGAGGTCTGAGGAGAAAGAATTGAGGAGAACTGAAGGAGGATGGCGGAAGTTGTTGAGCATAGTGTGGCGGCAGAGTTAGCGATTCCTGCGGATGAGCAGAGGATCGAAGAAAGAGGAGGAGAAGAAGGAGGAGGAGGAGGAGGAGTTCCCGAGGAGGGGGAGATTGTATCGGCGGAAACGCAGCAGCTGAATCGGCAAACCGAGGCGGCTCCCAAGAAGCATCCGCTGGAGCATCCGTGGACGTTCTGGTTTGATAATCCTAACGGTAAGCAGAAACAGGCGACGTGGGGAAGCTCCATCCGTGCTGTCTATACTTTCTCCACTGTTGAGGACTTTTGGTGGTATGTTCTATCTTCCCACTCTCTTTGTTTCCTCCTCCTTTTTGGGGGGGGGGGAGGGGGGGTGGAGTTTGGATCCTTTTTCCCTTTTGTTTTCCATGCGTCTGTTTGCCCAATACCCTTCTGTGTTAGTATCTTCTGTTCTCATTTGAGTCTTTCTCTGTGTTTTTTTTTTTCTCAAATGGTTTTGGCTACTTTTTAAAGAAGATAGAATTTTATTCATGTATTTCTTTTATTGGCTTCTTTGCTTTTCTGACTTGATTTGCAATCATGGGTTCTCAAGGATGTGGTGTGGAAATTAATCAAATTCTTTCTACAGAATAGAGAGATCCACATTCCATTCAGATATACCAGTGTTGATTTGAGGTCTTGAAATCCAATTGCTTATATTGTTCTTGTGACGATTTCGGGTTGTAATTTGCAGTCTCTACAACAATGTGCTGCAACCAAGCAAGCTGGGCACAGGCACCGACTTTCACTGCTTCAAGGCAGGAATTGAACCCAAATGGGAGGATCCCAAGTGCACAAATGGTGGAAAGTGGACTGCCTCTCCACCTCGTGGTACAGTTGGAAAAGGCGCACTCGACATATTCTGGCTCCATACAGTACTGCACCTCAACCTTTCTATGTTTCTGTTTTGGTTGTGTTCTTTCAGACCCTTGAACATATTTTCTTGTTGTTCCCTTGTGTATAGTTGTCAGTGGTTTTTCAGTCTTTGAGAAAGAACTACAGTAGGAAATTTCTGGATCTTAGAGACCTTTTGTGGGAAGGAACTATTTGAATTGAGATCTTTGGTTCTGACAATGACACTGACATTCTCATTTCTTTTCAATGCTTGTTGAAAATCCTGTATTTGGTTGAAGCTGTTGGCGATGATTGGGGAGCAATTTGATGAAGGTGATGAAATCTGTGGAGCTGTGGTGAGTGTCCGGGCAAGACAGGACAAAATTTCCATCTGGACAAAGACTGCGTCAAATGAAGCAGCTCAGGTCAGAGTGGATCCCATCTGTGTTCTTCTGTGCCCTTAGATTTGAATGTGGTTAGATCTCTGCTCCTTGCTCCAGAGGGGGCAAGGTGAGAGCTGAAGCTTTGTTCTGATTGTCCATTTTCATTGTTGAGATTGTTTCATGAATCCAACTGGGCACTAATGGATGCTGACATATTTAGGGCCTAAAACTCTGAAGTGTTCCATCAAACTGGCTGACATCAAGGCTAACATCTTTGAGGTCAAGGTTTAGGTTCACATGTCTGGTTCAAGGTTCAAGCTGAAGGTTAAAGAAAGGTAAAAGTACATGTTTGAATTGAAGGTTCAGCATTTAGTTATTGTGGTTCAATATGTGGCATTGCTTATATGTTGAACTACAATGTTGGTTGTGACAGGTTAGTATTGGGAAGCAATGGAAAGACATCCTTGACTTCAATGAAAAGATTGGCTACCTCGTCCATGTAAGAAGAGTGTTCTTCACCCTTTTTTGTCTTGATAGATGTTTTTAACCTTTGGAAAATTTCTGAATTCTATTAGACTATCAAACTGATTTCAGGACATCTTAATTGTTTACAAGTCTCCTCTTCTTATGTTTTGTGGAATAATAAGTGCTTTGGTTCACAAGTTCCTCACAAACTGATTCAGCACGGTTGTTTTTACAGGATGATGCAAAAAGACAGGACAAATCAGCAAAGAACCGCTACTATGTGTAGAGAGGCGAACTGTCATAAAATAGCGGCTTTCATCTTAGTTGTAGTGATCTGTCTCTAGCAGGTTTATCTTAGTGAGGTGTATCAGTAACAAACTTTTTGTAAGCAACACTTATTTTGAGCCATTTACACTGAGTTGGTTGTTATATTTCTTTTTGGTTATTTCAGTTAGGTTGCCGGGATAGGGTTCTTTGTGAATTCTGAGTATGTTGGTTCCACATCCAGGTTATACTTCAAGTTCTTATGTGTAGGCACTCATTTCTAAGAAAATTGTTTTGTGAGTTCACTTGCTTTCTTTCATCGGTTGCTGGAATTTATGAGCTATTCAGAGGATCTTCCCCACAGATGAACACATCTTTTAGTTAATGATCTGTTCAGTGCCACAGATTCTGTAATTACAGAAATATGTTAATGTTCTGTTCTGTTCTAGTAATGATCCAAGGGAGAGATAATCCAGTTCTCATTTTGAGGAATGTTCACTGAGTGTTACTGGCAATTGTGAGTGGGGTTTTGGGAACTTCATGAAGCATTTCCTATGTTAACTGTTGATGCTTTGAACTTTGAACTCACCATAAGGGGCAGACTCATTACCCACTATATTCATCACTTCTACTTTAGAATGTCGAAAGAAAATTTCCATGAATTCTATATTGAGTGCCCTTGTCGCTCTATTAAGTGCTGGCTCTCCCACTGCAAAAGTACAAGACGAAAAAGTGGAGTTTTAACTACCAAACATTTGCGTCTGCCGGGAGTCGAACCCGGGTCTATTGCTTGGAAGGCAATTATCCTAACCGTTGGACTACAAACGCATGTTCTGGGTTGCAGGCATAATTTGTAAATGTACCGCTTCAGTTTGTCCAGATATTGCAGTTCATGGTTGTCAGGCAACCTAAACCCTAAACCCATTTCGCTCTCTTTGCAGATGGTTTTTCAAGTTTCAACCAGGAGGATTTTCCATTAACATCTTCAAACTGCAGAGAATTAACAATGGCAGCAAACCTATAGCAAACCTAAGCTTTGCCCTGGCTTTCAGAAAGAAACAATTCTCAAGAGTATGCGAGTGGTATGTAAACCCCACAGACAAAGGGTTCTCAAGCAACTGGAACCCAAGAGTAATATACTACATATAGAAGGGAATCATATGTAAATCCCACAGGAAAGGTTACTCAAGTAACTGGAACACAAGAGTAGAATTGCAGCTTCTACGGCATCAGAACTGTGACACAACAGTAGTACTGCCACATTTACAGCATCTGACCAGTGACTTGCATCTGCAGATAATTGTGATTTGGCTGTCTTCCAACCAAGAGAGATCAGTTTGCACATTTCACTCCTAATATTTTAAAACTCTACACAAAACTTGCATGCGGTCCAGTTGCCTACACTTCAAAGTTTACTCCCGTCAGGCATTGCAAAATTCCAAAACTTAACCAAGATGTGAATGAGATTCCACACACAGAACACTTGCAGAACCTCAGAACTGCAATTTGAATTCAGCGAAAACAAATCCAACTTACCAAGCTATTTCCCCCACAAGCATACACAGCAAAAGACCAATATCAAATCTAGCCTACCAAGCTATTTCCCTACAAGCACCCAGCGAAACGCCAATGTCAAATCCAGCCTACCAAGCTATTACCCAACAAGGAGCACACAGCAAAACACTGAATGTGTGACCAAAAGCCTAAGAAAACTAGAGTACAATCTACAATACTTGTTGAGCTTTTCATTACACAAAAAGACATTCATCAAGATGCAATCATGTGCCGCAAGGACATATAGACTCCAGATTGCTCACAGTAACACTGCTTGCATTTTCCTGATCCTCAGGAGTGCCAACTTAACATTGTTTCCAACATATGGAAATACCTGGATCTTTGCTTCAAAAAAATCAGCAGGACAGAGTCTGTTGTCATCCCCATTATGCAGAGAGGATTATACAAACCAGTTGTTTGAAGTCACTGCTGCACAACTCTTTGTTATCTCCACCTTTACTCTACGGGAGTTACAGCATTGCACTGAGGATCAATATCATTTTAACTAGCCACAAACCCATGAATACAATTCTGCAAGATCCATTGCAGAGAAAAAGCAGTAGAAAGCTAGAATTACCCTCAACTACAAAAGGTCTATCCACAAAAGGATGTATATGCAGGACTCCCTTCCAAACTGTTCTGCAGGGTGAAAATTATCCAAACAAGATAAAAAGGAACATTTTACCAGTCTCTCCCCATTTGAGAAACAGCAATGGCAGTCTGTTTCAAGCACACTACAGTCTAGGATCCAAAAACAAGAACAAATGAAATTGGAAACTAAAGATACTAGCAACAAATGACTTGCGTAGCTATGATTCAAAGTGCTTCCTGGTGAAGGAATATTTCACATTCCCCTCCAACTTCCGCCAAAATTCTGATCTCCACTCCCTGGTGGACCATATCCACGGGACATTCCACCTGCTGGGCGGTCTCCTGGAGCCCGTTCTACAGCATAATCAACTCGCACTGTGCGGCCACCCAGATCCTGTACCCAATATAATTACTTATCAGCACACAATCCCAAACTTTGAGAAAGAACATACACACAATCCAAACATCAGCGCAAAATGCAAACTATGAGGGAAGAATAATCCAACATGGGGAAGACAAAACAGCAGTCTGCCTAGAAATAAACCAAAAAAAAAAAAAAAAGAGTTCATACTCGGCCATCCATTTCTTGAAGGGCTGCTGCAGCCTCAGCTTCAGATTTGAAGCTAATAAACCCAAAACCCCGAGATCGTCCTGTGTCCCGATCACAGATAATCTTCACTGCAACTCAACCACAACTCAGAGAGTTCAGAAACTTGCTCTCAAAATGTACTCCACCTCCTAATCATGGAGGCAATATCAACATACTTGAGTAGAAAGAGCATAACTGTTCAAAATCTGCACGTTACAAATCTTCTTGGGGTTTTGTAACTTGAGGTTGCCTGTGAAACAAACATGTCTTCTATTTGGTAACTAGAATGAGTTCCTATTCTCATGGCCTCAACCATTCTTGCAGGAGGGCTTATCACTGAAGGATTTGAAGTACAATGAAAATCAATAATTTGAATCAGCATTCTTACTCACTATCTAACACACGTTGTTCTAGTTTCCATGTGTACTACAGCATTTGGTCAACCAAAAGATCAATACCAACAGCACAAGATGTTACAACACTTTTGGGCTCAGTCATCTAAGACACAAAAACCAAAATGAGGAGGAAACAAAATATAATCCAATTCCAGGAGCCCAGAAAATTCAGAAAACAGCTAAAGAACCAATTGAATTCCAGTGGAAAACAGATCTAGTGATATAACAACAATACCTTCAGTCACTTCACCAAATGAAGAAAAGGCATCTCTTATTGCCCCCTCATCAGTTCCCCATGCTAGACCTGTTTCAGGAATTAAAAAGCAATAGTTATGATCCAAAACCAAGATTCACATAGAACACCAGGCACTGGCAAGAACCCCCCAAACCAGATAGTCCTGTGAAAACACTCCTTTCATAAGTATGCCAAAATCTTGCTCAAAAAGTTTCCTCCAAAAAATCACTTACTCGGTGACAGACTTTCTCTTGCACATTTCCCTATGGGGACTGAAAGATTGAGACTCTTGATATGAGGCAAAACCCTTTCCTTTCTGATCAGCCTGTCACTAGGCTCTCTACAAGGAAGAATTCCAAAACCCTGTAATAATTCTCACAAGGTATCTAAAGACCACCCATGACATTAAGTACTAAAAGGAAAACAAGCAGCTCATCACATAATGGCTCTGCCCTTTCAGTGACATCCATAAGGATGATATATATATTGAACATACTGGATTGGAAACACATGGTGGTTAGGATTGTGAAGCCCAAGAATATCCTTCAGTTATGCAGGAGGAAATGTTTCTATAGTGGACTCCACATGGCCCTAGAATGTAGGGATACCAAAATTTGGCCCATTTCTGTGTGCATCACAATGATGTAAAACAAAAATGTAAAGCATCAGCATTATAAAGCTCCCTCCATACTCTTCTGGGAAAGAATTCCAATAGCCATTCTTCACAACTTTCAGCAGGTTTTGGTTTGATGATATTTTCCTCTTTAATTCCAAAAAAAGAACCTATTCAAACTGACCCCCGTTGCCTTGATGGAAGTACCAGTAGCGCTGTAAATGCAACAGTATTGCAGATCCCATTGTTGGATATCCCCAGAGATGATGAATAACGAAAATAAATATGCATATATACCCTAGCTAAGCATTAGGCGCTCCGTTTTCTACTGTGTCTTGGAACTAACTGCTTCAGTTGAAGTATTTTTATACGTTTGCGAGTTTTCCAGAGATCAAAAAAAGAAATGTGTAGGGTACGGAACCGGACACTATCTGAAAGAAGAAAAACAAGAAACTGAAGAAGCGGGAAAGAATGTCAAAACTCACCGCCGATGAAGAGCTTGGAAGAAGCCATGCCGCGTTGCAGCAAGAAAACCGCTGGCAACGCCAAGGTACCGGCTCCTCCCGTATTCCGCAAAACCGACGACGCCACGGCCTGGCGCATTAAACATCCAAGCTTTCCGAAGTAAGCCATATCTATCTCCTCTGCTTTTATGGATAGAGTACTAAAACATAAACTTCATAAACTCTCAAACTTCTCTTTACTGCCCTCTGTACTTGTTATTACTAAACACAAAACTATCAAGAAGCAACAACAACAACAACAACAGATCTCGACAGACAGAAGGATTCCAAAACCCAAAAAACCACCGGGGAAAAAAAAAAAAAAAAAAAAACCAAAGAAGACTACAAAAAAATTCAAAACAAAAAAAACAAAGCGTCACTAAAACTCTACTAAAGCCTCTAACCACAGCTCTTCACAATAATGGAAGAGGCAAAAAGAGTTGCAAGAATGGCGGCGATCGCGCACGACAAGAGCAAAAGGAGAGAGAACTGCGAGGAAGCGCAAAACCCTAAAGAGCGTCGTCGTCGTTCTCGCTCTCTTTCTCTTTCCCTCTCTATCTTTTTCGTTTCTTTCTCGACTGCCAGTCTGCCCGTATCTGATTTGAGCATCTTTGAGCCGTCCGATGGACATCAGGTCATGAGAAATACGTTTCTAATACTCTGCCCGAATCTGTCGTGTGATTTTTGTATAAAATTTATTTATTTTCCCGAGAAAATGATTTTGTCGTTTCGTCGACCAAAAATTTGGGGAAAATTTTGGAAAGTTCTGTTTTTTCCAGTTTGTAAATTCGACTTTCTTTTTTCTTTTTTTTGGAGAGGGGAAAATTTGCCAATTTTTTTAATATCAACAATTTGAATTTTTTTATTAAAAAAAATCCCTGTTGACAACTGAAAAATTATGTAAATTAATAAGAAAATTGATAAATGATATACAAAAATGGGAAAATTTTTTGTTTTTTGTTTTTGGTTTTATTTAAATTTTAGTTTTCTTTTTGGAACATGTTAAATATATTTAATTTTAGGGTACCTATTGGAGTTCAATGTGGGCTTTTGTTTTTGGGTGGGGGACCTAGGGGGTTTAGGGGTTTAGGGTTTACGATTTTATTTTTGGGGGTTAATTAATTAATTAAAATGCAATGTGGGGTTATGATTTTACAATGAGTCATAAATAGGTTTACAATTTAGATCCATGATTTTTGTTATTCTGGGTGGTGATTTTTTATTCTTTGTTTCATGAAAATAAATTGAAGAACGAGATATGAAAATTAAAATGATTTAATAATCCCTCTATGGTTGGCTCCCTAGTAGAACCTAATACTGAAAACTGATTATTATTATTATTGTTATTATTATTATTATTTAAAATAAACAATTAAAAACCAGTTTTATATCAAATTAAAATTAGGGTTTATATAGAGATGGAGTTCAACAACTAATAAATATAAAAATAAATACTCAACTTTAAAGTATAGAGTTAATCTGTTAAATTTTAAAAAAAAACTTGCCTACTTGAACCCCTGGTTTTGACAGAATATTTTAATTTTATTGTTTTTTTTAATTGATTTTTTTTTTTCTGGTTAAACCTAGCCAGAAATATTTTCAAAATATTGGCTATAAATATAAATATGTGTTTTTCTTTGTTTTTTCTAGTCTTCAAATTTTCGAAAAAAAAATTTCAACTTCAATCGCCAAATTTCTTGTATTGGGTTTTAGCATGTAGCCAAAAATGTGAAAGATGCTGATTTTTTTTTGTACTTTTGCATCCTTTTTTGTAGCCAAATTTAGCGAAGCTGTCTTATGAATATTGCCACTTTAGTTTCGAATTTTTGGATTTTATTTTCGCTTTTTGGCGAAATTTCGACGCTTCCCGCCGCGCTTGCTTGCCTGCTTGCTTTCCTCCGTCGTTCTTTCGCGAATTCGCGGAGGCGGAAAAGAGCGGACGATTTCTTCGCCGAATTTCGCGCGAGTCGAGGACTTGCTCAATTCGCTCTAGAAATTCGGAAACCACCCAAATTCGCGAAAAAAAATTCCACTATCGAACAACAACTTTGGAGATGCTTTCAAAACCCAATTTCGAAGAAGAATCGAAGAATCGCAGAATCCAAAAAAGGAGAAGAAGAAGAAGAAGAAGAAGAAGAAGACGGAGAAGTTAATACTAGTAGTAAGCTTTGGCGATGGCTTTGTTGTTGTTGTTTTAGCTAGCTCATCCATCATCAAGGGGATAGATAGACTTTAGAGAGCTAGCTCTGTGGGTGGAGAGGTTCAATTCGGAAGCTCAAGTGCTGGATTTGGTCTTGAGCTTCAGGGTTGAATCTGTAGGAAACCCAGTTGATTTCTCGCTTGTGGTTCGGGTGTGACTGCTGCTGCTGCTGCTGCCACCGGTTGTTTTTGAAGGATATGAAGGTGGAAGGTTTTTAAGGCTTGATTCTTCTGTCTCAAGCTTCTTCTTCTTCAGAGAGTTGCTTCGTTACAGTAGATTCGACCTGCTGTGCAGTGTTCAAGGCACAGTTTCCTCTGCATGATGGAGGCAACAGTGGTGATGGGAAGACGAGTGGGTCCAGGAAAGACTCTTGAGCTTTCTTTTAGCATCCAGTGCAGCAAACCCAGGTGCACGAGATTGCAGGCTCCAGCTGCTGCTTCTGCTGCAGCAATTCCCAAATCGACCGGGCTCATAAATCCGGCAGTTTGCATAGAGATTTCACTCTGCAACTTCTCCATGAGGAAGAAGAAGAACCAGCAGCTGCAGCAGAAGCAGAAGAAGAAGGACACTGGGGTGTGGACTGGACTCGGCTGGGGCAAGGGAGCAGCTGCTGAAGGGAGGAGATGGAGGAGGAGGATTCAAGCGCCTCGGAGTAAGTCTATTCTTTGCAGCTCGTCGGTCTCAGTTGCAGAGCTGAGTGGAGAAGACGGCGACGACATAGCTAACGTGATGTTCGAGCCAATGTTCGAGGCGAATCCGTCTGACATTTCCATCAAGAGAACGTCAAAGATCACAGTAGTGGGAGTTGGAAACGTGGGAATGGCATGCGCGCAAACGATTCTAACACAGGATCTGACAGACGAGCTAGCACTGGTAGACATTCTACCGGACAAGCTCCGCGGCGAGATGCTGGACCTACAACATGCGGCAGCGTTTCTGCCGAGAGCCAAGATAGTTGCGCACACGGATTACGCCATCACAGCCGAATCCGACATCTGCATCGTTACCGCGGGTGCACGACAAAGAGAAGGCGAGTCTCGGTTGACACTCGTGGAACGCAACGTTTCTTTCTTCAAGCAGATCATTCCGCAGCTCGCCAAGTACAGTCCCAACGCCATTCTGTTGATCATTGCCAACCCCGTCGATGCTTTGACTTACGTCTCGCGGCGGCTCTCAGGATTTCCGACGAATCGCGTGATTGGGTCTGGTACCAATCTGGATTCTTCCAGATTCCGTTGGATCCTGGCGGAACGTCTCGAAGTGAATGCGCAGAATGTTCACGGCTACATTGTGGGTGAACATGGGGATAGCTCTGTTCCTCTCTGGTCTAGTGTCAATGTCGCTGGTGTCCCCTTGCTTCAATTGCTGCAAAGCAAGGGCATCCATTATGGCAAGCACACTCAGGAGGAGATTCACAGGTACCCAATGCACTTTGTTGTTTCCTCCTTGTTCTTCTTATCTCAATCAACATCATCATGGCTTTCTTCTTCTCATCACTTCAAGAAAAAACATCAAGGGTTTCTTCTTCTTTTGCTTCTCTCACCTCCCAATGACATCATGGCTTTCTTGTTCTTCTTGTTCTTACTTTGGAAAACATCCAGGGTTTCTTCTTCTTCTCCTTCTTTGGGTTCCTTCTTGACATTGAGGGTTTTGTCTTCTTCTTCTTCTTCTTCTTCTTCTCACCTCCAATTTGTCACATTTTCAATACCTAAACATTATGGGTTTGTTCCTTAAGTCTATAAGCATAGTGGGTTGCTCCTAAAGTCTATAAACAGCATGGGTTTCTTTTTTTCTTCTCATCTTAATGACATTATGCCTTTCTTTTTCTCTCTTTCCATAAACATCATGGGTTTTCTTCTTCTTACCTCCAATGACATCATGGGTTTCTTCTTTTTCTCACTTCAATGGCATTATGACTTTCTTCTTCTCACTTTCAATAAACATCCTGGGTTTTGTCTTCTCACTTCTACAGACATCATGGGTTTCTTCTCCTTCTCACCTCAATATATGTTTCATTTGTATGCAACTGCCTCTTTCCAATTGAAATGAAAAACTGAAATTTCAATTTGTGGGGTATCCATGTATGAAGAGTTCTGGATTCACATATGTTATTCCTCCAATGTTTTGCACCGTGATTGATTTCATTGGGAAGATATTGCAAAATTTACAAGTTTGATTCTTGCTCATGTGTTGTTGCTTTTGTTGCCTGAACTTGGGTTATCTAGGATGGTTGTGGACGGGGCTTATGAGGTGATAAAATTGAAGGGCTATACGTCATGGGCAATTGGGTACTCAGTAGCAAGCTTAGTAAAGAGCTTGTTACGTGATCAACGCCGTATCCATCCAGTATCAGTATGTGCCAAGGGGTTCTATGGAATAGAAGATGAAGTCTACTTGAGTCTTCCGGCAGAGCTAGGCCGTTCTGGTATAATTGGCATCCTCAACATTCCTCTCAGCAATGAAGAAACCCAAAGACTTCAACAATCAGCAAATGCACTTGCTCAAATCCAAAGGAAACTGGACATCTGAAAATTTGTGTTTGGATGAGCATCTCGTCACTTCTAAGTGGTGACCAAAGCTTTGCCAGAAGAACCCAGTTGTTTCCATACGGCAAATAGCAAATGTCAAGTAAAAACCTTCATTCTCTACCTGATTCTTCTTCATATTGTATCAAGCAAAAATTGCATTGCAGTAGTGACAATAGCATCATAGATGAAGATTACTTGGTTTTTTGGGGAGTGGAAAATTAGAATTGTTGCATATTGTCTCAACCTACTTGGTCATGGAGAGCACTTATCCAAAAAGCATAAGAGCTTCCTAAAGTGTTAATTAAACCCATAATTTAATTGTCTTCAGATACAATTGCATGTCTCTTTTGAGCACTGCTAACAAACATCATGACCGAGATTTCTTCCTGTTGCTTCTGGAAATAAATTCTGCTATCTGGAAATGCAAGATGCAGATCTGTCTAATAGTTTTCCCAAGATTGTGGGTGGATGTTTATATATATATATATATATACTTATCTATGCGCCACTCCTCAAAGAGCAGCTGATGAAGTGAGTGGGTAGTTGTGGCAGCTCATCATTGCTAAAATCTACAGGACTTGCTTGTGTGCCATTTCCTTTCATCTGAAAAGGCCTCTGGAACAATAGCCACAATAGGAATAGAAATTAGGTCAAATATTTTTCAGTAGGAAAACATATGTTAGTTCAGTTGCGTGCCTTGTATCAAGGGACTTGAAACTCCCCTTGTACTTTTTTCTAAAGAAAAAAATCATTTTCTTTCTTTCTTCATTAAAAAAACCCCATCTTATAGCTTGTATGCTAGACTAGTCTCCTTTTGAATTCTCTCTCTTGCTTCTTTGAATCGTCAATGCCTGTGAAAATTTGATGTTGTCCTTGTTGTTATGGAGGTGGTGGTGTGTGTGGAACCATGGACATGAACCTTTGAATAGTAGCTGCAATGGTAGTTTGCAACAAAAATGGGTAACAAACCAATATGAAATAGAAGGTGACAACAACATTCAGCCCAAAGTATGTTTGAAGATGCCATTTGTGCCTTAAGGGAGAATCTTGGTTCCACACAATCCCATATACTTGGAGTCCAAGTATGACAAGTTGATTTCTACCAAGACAAAGGATAATTTGCTCAATAAGCTGTAGCCCATACTTAAAGTCAATAGGATGGAATACAAGAGTCATGGGGTTATTAGCCAAAGAGGAGGTAGAAACAAAACAAGTAGTTGTGGTGATGGTGGTGGAAGAAAAAGAGCAAGTGGGGCATAAGATTAAGATTAGATAGTAAAACATGAAGAGGCCAATCTAGAGATTCATCTTCACAATCTAAGAAGTTAGGTAGCACTCATATGAAAAGAAACATGAGTGCCAATGGCATTAGGAAGCAAGGAGGAGGAAGGGGATCAACACATCATTGTAGTGGAAGAAAGATCAAGTTTAACAAAGGTGGAAGAGTTCAAGGTGCAAGAGTGAAATTTACACTCAACAAATTTACACCCAACTTACACTAAATAAAGACTTGACCAAGAGCTAATAAGAAGAAGCAAATTGATAGAAGAAGACAACTTGGTGCACATTAGACACTAAAAGAATAAATAAAAGCGTCTCAACAAAACCACTTGTACATATGATTGTTTAGAAATCATGATCAAATCCAAATACATATTGATCAATTACTACAATTATTATATCCATGGGGGGTTTGTAATTTAGTAATTTCAACAACAATAATGCCAAACAACATTTCTCATAAGCTTCCTATGAACACACATCTTTATGATTCATGTGGATTTTGATTTTTGTTTGTATTGACTATACAATTGTGTTTCCATGAGAGACTCTTCTATTGCCCATGCAATGAATGTACAACAAAAATGTTTGGCATTAGAGAATCAATACGTAGTGATTATGGTCAACAATGATGTAAATGAATAATTCATAATTAGGGAGAGTGATGCCATCAACAAAAGGCCAATGAAAGCCCTTATATTCAACATAAATATTGAGAAGTGAGCAAAGCAATGTCATCAAGGATGGCTGATACTTATGTTCAACAAAAGCATTGATGATGATACTTGCTTTTTTATAATGAAGACCTTAAAGAATTGCTAGAAGAAAAATTGTAGGTACAACACTATTGGGTTTATTGTTGGTGTTTTCATAGAAAAGCCTTGGAAAGACCATTTTTTCTTTATGTCCATGTATAAGACAATTTGGCATGATAAAATAATAAACAAGATGTATGGGTGTATAAATGGTTTGCAATTTGATATGGGAAAGAGTTAGGCACATGTACATTTGGTTGGATTTTGTCGTGAGTAATTTACACTTTGATCCAAGAATTTTTTTGGATTTGCCAAGTAGTGTTTCTTTTTGCATGTGGATGATGTCGAAGGAGCTTGTTGCAACAAACTTCTTAACAAGGTGAGGATGTGCAAAGAAGAGTTTGTACTTTGATCAAACTTCTTCCCCTTGAGAATGGCAAATTACTTAACTTTTGTCATGCACAATTGGGACAATGGCCAACTTTGTTGAACTTAAGAAACTAATACAAATGAAGCATGGTGGTATTTGGCATTCAATCATAACATTATGAGAGAGAGAGAGAGAGAGAGAGAGAGAGAGAGAGAGAGAGAGTCTCACAAAGTGTGAGACCCATCATCACCTTCTTCATCAAGAAACAACAGTGACAACGAGCTGCCATGACTACCCCTGATATCCTCAGCTCCTGATGGTCAGTGTAGATAGAAGTTTGAATAATCTCAAGCTCAGCATTAAACAGACTCTGTGCTGTGCAACTGGGACTACCCAAATAGTGAAGCTCTGCTCCAAATACAGCCCTTTGGGTTTCTGGAACAGAATTGACCTATAGACCTATTGGACTTGGAGCCATGAAATGAAATGGTCTGATCACCAAGCATCACAAAGCACAGACAAGAAAACTCTGGACTACATCTGATCACTGAGCATGACAACCATCAATCAATTGCGTTGAGAGTTTTGTTACCTTCTTCTTAACCAGCAATTCATGTCTTTGTCTGTCTAACCACTATCGTCTTGCTCTGGTCATAAATGGACATCACACTTGATCATTCCAACTCTTTGATCTGCAGATGAAGCACCACCTGGTTCAGAAGTGTCTACAACAAGAGGCAATTTTAAAATCCTGTCTTTTTCCATCTTGATGCATTTCAACATCCTGTGAACATCCACCAACAGGAACGACCTCTCAGAACTGAATTGAGAAAGATCATTCTGAAATTATGCTCTCTGAATGCAAAAATGCTCCACAACCTAAAACAGAACCCACACAAAAGTTCCCTTAGAAAGCAAGCATTTCAAACAAAAACAACTTTGAGCTTTTACTTCTTTATAGGAGCAACAAAGTATTACAGCATACTCTTGTTCCTTCTTCCAGCTGGGGTCTTGTGTGTGAGGGCTGGGAATGACAAAGAGTTACAGATTGGGAAAACCTCTTCCAGAACCCATCACCATATGAAGTGCATGCATGCATGAATTCCCCAATTCCACTGGTGTGAAATCCCTCCCTGAATCTACTGTTGTGGAACCCCTGAATCTACTGATATGAAATTCTAGAATCCACTGATGTCAAATCCCTGAATCCACCAATATGAATCCTGGATAGATGATGATGCATTTGAAGAGGAAAAAAAAAATGAACGAGAAGAAGAAGAAAAAGAAGAGGAAGAAGAAGCTCCATATCCTGTATGCATCATTCTATAGCTCAAAAGCTTCAACCCAATTCTTCAAGAGCAATCTGTCCCCCTCCTCCCTCCTTGCCTCCTTGATGCAAAACCACAAATGAAGCTGCTGCTGCAATTGGTGACTGAAATGCACATACAACATCTTGTTGCAAACAAAACAAAGCAAGCAGGCCAGCAATTGCAGAAGCAAACAGACCAAATTGAAGAAGCAAGCAAGAAAGCATCCACCTGGATCCATCATCGGCACACAGATAGTGTATGATGGGTGTGTAGGGTTTAAGCATGTTGATGAAGCAGGAGAGGGGGAGAGAAGAGAGAGACACAAACCAGAGTATGCGTGCATTGGCTTGAGCATGATTGGCGGCGGTTGACGAAAAGTGTGTAGCAAGCAGTTGCGCGGCAATCATCATCGTCGCAAAAAGCAAACCCCATCTCACGCACGCACGCACGCACGCACGACGAAGAAGATCCAGGCACCTGTTGTGAGGACGCACGCCACATGCACGATTGCTGCAACTGCAGCTGCTCGCAACCTCTTTTTCCTCGATCTGTGTACAAACCCTAATCTCGGTCTCTCTGTCTCTGTCTCTCTGTGGGGATCCCTGGGTGCTTCCGGTGTCGGATCCATACAGAAGCGACCTCTTATTGGGAATTTGATGCGAACCCGACAACACCCATCTTGCAAAAAGTTCAGTTGGAGATGCGCACGGGAGGCAAGAAGAATTCAGCAGCACATGTAGAAGAAGAGGACTCGCATGGGTGTGAGTGGTACCGCAGATCATGAAACCCCACACTTTACTTCCCTTGCAAGCTCGCTCGCTCCATCGCTCCCGGCACTTTTTCTACCAACTCAAAGCTCGCAGCAGTAGTAGCAAAGTCTTCCCGTCCCAATTGTTTGCCAAAGAAAGAATTGTGCGTGCTTGCTTGCGGGAGGGAGGGAGGGAGTTTGTTCTGGAGTGTGTGTTCGAAGGCTTTGGAGAATTGGTACTGCAGCAGCAGAAGAAGAAGAAGCTGCTTTTGAGGTTGGGAAGAAATGTGGGTCTTCTATGCACTGGCAGGACCCATAGCTCTAGGAATGGTAGTGGCGACTTTGCAGTACTTCGCTGCATCCACTGTGCCACTCCATGTGCGATGGATTGTGGGCTATGCCTGGTTCTGCACCATCTCCATCATCATCCTTGTTCCTGCTGACATTTGGACTGTAAGAAAAAACACCCATCACCATCACCATTATCCCCTTCTCCTCTGCTGACCCTATCCCTCTCTGCAATTCCCTTTTCTGCTGTCCCCATCTCTCTCTGCAATTCCCTTCTCTGTCGTCCCCAAATCTCTGCAATTCGCTTCTCTGATGCCCCCCATCTCTCTGTGGAATTCCCTTCTCTGCTGCCCACATCTGTTTTTGCAATTGCCTTCTCTGCTGCCCCCCATCTCTGTCTCTGTCTCTGTGCCCTCACTCCTTGTTGTGGAGATTTTTTCTCTTTGCAAATCTTGTAGATGGTATTGTCTATGCTTTTGTGGAGAATTCCTGTCTCTAGAATCTCAACCATATGGATCTGCTTGCTTGCTTGCTGAACATCCAAAAAAAAACCTTGGTGGGGTGCTGTGGATGCATGCAGACTGTATCTTATGGAAGCTCAAAAACCATTGGCATTTTGTGGAGCTGGTCATATTGGAGCACTTTCATTCTCACTTGGTAGGTGTCTGGCATGGTGTCTTCTCTCTTCTGGTTATTTCTTCTCATGGTTCATAACACTCACAAACCATGCGTTTGAAGTCTGATGCATTCTGTCTGTAGGTCTTTTGCATCTTATGTTTGTCTTGGAACTATTCCATAATGGATTTCATCATTTCTCAAGGATTCAAACAGTTGGTATTTTATTTATTTTTGGGTGTGGTGCAAATAGAAGGTTGTGATATCATCAGAAGCCTGATTGTATTATGATATATGAGCATCACAGGTTTCTTGTTCCCTTACTGCAAGGCTATGAGGATGCCGGAGACTTCACTGTTGCAAACCGGCTCAAGACAAGCGCTCAGGGAAACCTCATGTTGTATGGTGCAGTGGGTGCTGTGTCCATGATTGGTGTCTTCATTATGGTCTTCATGGGCACCTTGCATTGGTAGACCAATCCACTCTGCCACCCCCACTAGTCATTTCCTCTTCACCCAATATCTGGCTGAATGTTTCTTGCCCCATGAAAGCAATGTTTGCACATTTATGAGTGAAACAGATTGCAGCTGCAGTAGTCAAGTTGCAATAGGACCTGACATAAAAAGGATTAGAATATGGTTGCAAAGCCTGCTTTTGCAGCTGCTGCTCAATTTCCGGTAGCTTGAAAGAGTGGATGTATGTCTCGGGTTGGGGGGCTGGTGCTGCAGGAATAAGGTTCTGGGCGTAGCCATAGCCTGCTCCAACACGTTTGGGCTTGTCACAGGCGCATTCCTGCTTGGTTTTGGATTGGTTGAAATCCCACGTAGTATGTGGCGCAATGCTGATCTGCAGTACCGCCAAAAAGTCCTGTCACACAAGATTGCCAAGGCAGCTGTAAAATTGGATGATGCCCACCAGGAGCTTTCCACAGCCATTGTGGTGCATACACACACACACACTCTCTCTCTCTCTCTTGTTGCAGTAATGTTATATCCTCGCCCCTATGTTTTGTATTCAGCTTTTTTGGTACACAAGTTTGGTGTGGTTTGTTCTTCCATTCAGACCTAATTTGGCATGTTTGCTGCGCACTCTGTTATGGCAGATTGCACAAGCAACTTCCAACCAAATGGCAAGGCATGACTCCTTGCGACCCTGCATGGATGTGATTGATGAAATCATGACAGAAATGGTATGTATGCTGTGCTCTTACAACAACTTTTATGATACAGGTTTTTGGGTACCAGCCAGGTGCTGTCACCGCCTTGGGGCATTCACTGAGTAGGAAATAGCTAAAACACCAAAATTAGTAGCTCATCATCATCTGTGGCAACTGGGTTTTTTCCCATAGTTCTTCAACAGTGGGTCCAACATGGGTGTGATCCTTTCTGCATTTTACTTGTTAGATTGTGCTGTGGATGTTGTTGTAGGTCCTGTAATTCTCAAACTATGTGAATCTGTAGAAATCTGAGATTGGTCTTGTGAACTAGTCAAAATCTGGGTGGTGTGCAGAGTTTGTATCTTTTCTGTGGAACTTTGAACCAATGACAACTCAATGGATTGCTGTAGGTTAGGGAGGATCCAATGTTCAAACCATCAGGTGGAAGAATGGGAGAAAGTGATATGGATTATGACACTGACGAGAAGTCCATGGCTGCTCTCAAACGGCGCCTTCTTAAAGCACAGAGTGCATATTATCGCTATAAAAGGTATTCCTTCATTCATTCATTCCTCATGTGGGTAATATACCTCAGGTTCAAGTCTCCAACTTTTTTGCTTTACACCAATCGCGTCATTTGTTTACTTTTTCTTTTTCACCATCTTTTGTTTGCAGTTGAAAAGTAGTGTGAGTGATGAATGACAGTCTCTGTGGTTGGCAGTGACTATTCAGGGTATGTGTGGGAAGCACTGGAGCTGGAAGAAACGGTCAAGAACCTGGAACGGGGAACCACTGCTTCTGACTGGTAATGGTTGTCATCATGGGTCCTTTATTATTGAATAGCATGTGTTGGTAATGGTCTGAAAGTGATTCCTGCACTCATTGCTGCTGTTTGTGGTTTATTTCTGTGGGAATTGTATGTAGGTGTTTTGCTTCAAGCATTCAGCCAGTTCGAACAGGCTCTTTCGCAACTATTCTAAGTAAAGTTGGTAAGTCTCTCAAACAACCATGGACCACACTGCATCTATCTTCTTCATTACAATCAAAATACTGATTCATTGTGAGAGAGATCCAAACCTAGCTGTACTTTGTGTTTCAGGTATACACAGCAAGTGGGTTGCAGGAACTTTTTGTCCATCATTGCTTGCTTTTGTTCCTTGGTTTTGCTTTTTGATCCAGACCCACAATTTCTCGAAGAATCTAATTTGTGGGTGGGTGGGTGGTGGTGGTGGGTGTAGAATATGTGTGGCGCTGCATCTTGAGGCAACATTTGGTCAAAGTGTTGGCTGCGACCTTAGGCATCATGTCGGTGGCAATTGTCATGGCAGAGGCCACCCTATTGTTTGAAGCTGACTTGTCCCTGTTTTCCGTCATCCTCAGGATGGTTGATGAAGAGGTGCTTTTGCAGGTGGGTAATTTGTGCCTGGGTATTAACCAAGTTGAGGAGCTTGGACTCTTTCTACTTCTTGTGAGTTCTTTAGTCTCTTTGTCATGCATGGAGGGTTGTACAACTAACTTTGTCCCTGGCACTTATGCACCTGATTTTACAGATCAAAGGGAGAAGACTATTTCTTTTTTTTTGGTGCAACCGTGTGTCTGACAGTACTTAGTCCTGTAGACTATGGTCTCTATGAGTTCCTTTCTGTGTCCAATAGTTCTGAAATTTTCTTGCTTTTGTGTGTTTTGGAGGTTATGATAATAAAAGCTGCTGTGGGTGATCATTAATGCAGGTTGTGGCATTTGTACCTTTAGCATACATGTGTGTGTGCACGTATTTCTCACTTATTCGGCTTGGGATGATGACCATCTATTACCTGGCACCCAAACATACAAGCTCTGTGAGCCTCCTCATGCTCTGCTCGTAAGCTACTCTTTCCAGTGCAGCAGTTGTATCTTGATTGATATATATATATATATCTAAGATCAGAAAGTTTGAGAGAGAGAGAGAGAGAGAGCGAGAGTGGGAAAGGCAAAAGCCTGTTGTTTTACGGGTGGAGCTGGAAAGTCTATTTATATGCAGACCCTGGTTTTTTAAGTATAGCAAGGTGTGGGCCCATCAGAGGGCATTGCAGATTGAATGCTGGGGTGCCATAATTTGCTTCTGTAGCAGAAAATCCTGTCTTGTATAGTGTGGTCTATACATGTGAAAAATTCTGTTTTTTCCTTTTTTATTTGGGTTTGTTACTACGTTGTTTTTTTTGCTTGGAATTAGATGCAGAGGTGGTGGCAGATTTTTGTCTGTTACAGTTGAGACTGTGATTTCTTTATAAGAGCTGATTTGCTTCACTGGATACAGGATGGTTGCCCGTTATGCAGCACCTTTGTGTTACAACTTTCTTTATCTCATTCGGCTGCGCACACCAGATGGAAAACCCAGCCTGACTGTTTTTGAGACGGTATATTTGCTGCCCTCACCCCTTCATTGCCACATTCTTGCTCTTACTGGTTTTTCTGTACTGTGACCAAGTATGTGTCTCTTGTGGAAGACCAGATAATAGATAGATTGTGCTTGAGGTTTTGAAATGCACTCCTGGATGAAGTAGTTTGAGCCTAGACATTTGGCCTCTTCAGAGCAGAAGTGTCGGTCCTACAGAAAGCAGCATTGATTTTTTTTTGTTGAGATTTTGCATCCTGGTGATGGAAAAAAAGGGATTGCAAATGCTACAAAGCATTTTTTTGGGAAAAAATGGGCCCATGTTGCCACATTACAATAAAAATTGGGCCCATGTCACCATGTTTAGACAATAGGTTCTAGCATGTTGCCAACATGTAGCAGGATTCTGAAACTTTTCTACTTGCTGCTCTAACCTGTAGCCAAATTTGGCTAAGCCCTCTTTTGCATGGTCACAAACTCACCTAGCTCATTGGATTTGAAAAACAAATCACTCAACAACAGAGGGCACCTTCATGTAACTTCCATGTGTACTTTCTTTCTACAGAAGATGGGCACAATGACAGCCTCGCATAATGGCATAGACTCTCGAAATGACACGGTCCTGGAGCAAGTAAGTTTTTGGCACCCTGGGAATTTTCCTGTTGAATACATGCATTTCTGTTGGTCTTGTGGTGACCTTCACCAGCATAATCCCACTGACATTCTTCCTTTTGGAGGGCTCATGTGACATATCTGTTGTGTAGCTGAGAGCATGTGCAAGTAGTTCCACTAAGCAGCTCTTTAGTGGCAGAAAGTTACACTCACCAGAATCTGGCATATCACATTTAGCATGGATAGCAGAGGTGCAATCTTTGCTTACCTTCCATGAATTTTGTTTTTCCCTTCTTTTTGGTCATATGTGCAGAGGATGGGTGCAATGACAGATACTTTCAATAGGATATACCCACTCTTCATGGTCATCTACACTGGCCTACTGGCCAGCAATGTGCTTGATCAAGTGATGGGTGTGTTTGGAAGCTGGCGGAAGTTCCGGAACCATGATGTTGAAGATGCGCAAGGCTTTGATCAATCAGGCCTTATCATTCTCCGGAAAGGTGTGTAATTATGTTTGGTTTTTGTTGTGAGTGCATGCATGTATTCAAGAGACTATTCACACAGTAAAACTTTAGTGCTGTGCAGAGTATACTTGTTTGCTGTGATTGCAATCTGCAACCTCATTGCATTCTTTGACGTAGTCATGCACTATGTTCTCTGCTTTGGTTTTTCACTCTCTATTTTGCCCCATGAGTTTGGATATTTTGAGACTGCAAGTCCTGAATTCAAAAGACTTGCAGGTCATATAATACATATTTTACCCAAGTGGTATCTTTCTGGTAGCTGTAGTATTTGCCAGAAGCCAAATTGTGGTTGACATACATGTGGTGGCAATTGGGTGGCGGATGGATGCTCAGAGCGGTCATGGTTAGAGCAAGGTAACACAGTAGGAGAGAATGTTGTACCCTTGGCTCGGAATTTTGGCAGTGCAGAGTTGGACCTGGAGTCCAACACTAGCCTAATCAAGGTGAAATTTTCCCTTTCTTCATTTCAAAGTTCAGAACTGACAGTGGTTGTGAATAATCAGGTTAATCATTTTGACAAAAGTGTGGGGTAAACATTGTTGAAGTAGTCCCTTGAAGCTGGATTGTTGTCAGGTAGAAAATGAATGTGGTATGTACAGGTTGCAGATACCTGAAAATTTCTTCTACTTTAGATAAAAGCCAAAACCCTGGCACGGATGAGTGTCTTGTAAGCTTTCTATCTAGCAGTAGATTTGATTTGATAGCTGCCCAAAATCCTTTCTTCCATCTTCTGTTGAACTGTGTGGTTCTTTGAATTTTTAAAGAACTGTTGGTTCTGGTTCTTCAAATATTCCAGAATCACAGAACTGCTGGTTCAGGTTATTGCAAAAACCGTAAAAGAACCAACAAAGAACCAGAGGTTCTCTGGCTGGTTCGTTGACTTTTTCATATTTTTTGAGAGCTGTGGCTATGTAGCAAAGTCAGTTCTTTGAATATTTTGACATTTGGCAGGTCAGTGGGTATATACCCAGGTTGATAACTGGCAGCTATCTGTCCATAATTCTAAGAACTGCCCACACTAGTAAATATGTGTGTTTTGCCTTGCAGAAATCTTTGCCTGCAAAACTGGTCCAGAACAGTTCAAAGATTAGCAGTTCAACAAGTGTGCCACCATCTCTTGGTGTCGTTGGAACCCGTAATCAAGTACCCAGCTCAGAGGGAAGGGTGTCAAGCAGGGACACCTTTGCTTCAAAGTATGCCAATTTGCGGTCGGAGCACTCCAAACAAGCTGCTGGGAAGAAGATGTCTCAGGGTGGTGAAATGTTGTCCTCCTCATCTGCCAAGCCTTCTACTTTGATTGACCTGCATGCAGCTCCAAGCAATCCCACCTTGCAACAAGTTCCCACAGACACATCGTCATCCACGTTGTTCTCTTTGAGATGGGACAGCATGAAGTCAGGTTTCCAAAATTTCGGGACACGATTTGCTCCTTTGAGACAAGAGAAGGGCAATAGTAGTAGTAGTAGCACGAGTGTGCTGCCATCTTCGTCCTCTCAAACTCTTGACAGCATCTTCCAAGGTTTGCAAGCTCGAAGAGATCCAAATAGTGATGATGATGATGGCCTTGATTTGCATTTGTTAGGGTAGAGGAGGTTGCAACATTGGAAACACTACTACCCCATTCTTGTACTTAACATTCACTACCCAATTCATGGTCAACAATTCTTTCTAGATCTGACATTTAGGTTATACAGAAAAGAACATACCAAAGACAAATACTTTTGAATGACTCTTCCAGTTGGTTTGTGGACTACCTGAGCAGCCACAGCTGAGACGATTTTGCTTAAATACCAATGCAACAAAGCAGAAGGGGTGAAGATGAGAGGCACAGAAATGCAGAGAGGCACTGCAAGCTCTGTGCCTCAGAAGAGGCCACTCAGTGCAATCTTTTCTGGTGCAATTGTCACTCTATGCCAGAGATTTTCTCTCCATTGAAAAGAGAAATCAAGCAGTGTATGACACCTACTTATCTATTTGCAAGCAATTTGCCAGTGGCACCAGGAAGTGCTACTGCAATTGTCATGTGTCAACAGAAAGACGTGGATTGAGTTGCAGTGTGTATTGGGGTGTCAGCTCTGTGATCTAGATGGTGTTGCATCAACAAGCAGACAACAACCCATTGCATTGAGCTCCCTCTGCTTCCTTCCAGTTGGTGAAACAGCTCTTGTTCTTCTCCCCCCTTGCAGCAGCAGTGGAGTGCACAATGGACTTGGAACTTGGGTTTATCTCAAATCTTTGGGAATGTTCTGTGCAGAAAAATCTGGCAAGCATTTCTGATCCCTTTCCTGAGTTGTTGCTGTGCTTGACCCACCTTTGAATGATTTTCTTATTGCTGTTGTGGAGAAGTGGGTTTTGTTGAATTCACAACTCCATTCCTGAGTTGTCACTGTGCTTGACCCACCTTTGAATGAATTTCTCATTGCTATTGTGGAGAAGTAGGTTTTGTTGAAATAATAACCAACTGTTGCAAGGATCCTCACAACCTGATTAGCTATTAGATTATGAGTCATAAGCCGCAACCTTCATTTTCATATGCACCTACTGTTTGCAGCTCTAGCTACCACTGTCAGCTCTCATTGGTCTTATTTTTCCATAACCATATACTGCTTCTTGCCACCCAAAGAGCAAATTTTGCAAGAGAAATAAATCACATGACATCAAGTTGATGACACAAAGTGGTTTCTATTTGTGAAACATTAGGTTGAGGTTACATTTCCCCAATACTAGTACACACAATACATTGCTTGGATCTTTGTGACAAACAGGACGGAAGCAAATTGTAACCATTTATCTATGGTAAATTCAGAAATCTTTTCCTCATAATGTGGCAACTTCAGCCCATATGTTCCCAGAAAACAGTCCTTTGTATGTATCATTCACACCTCCACTATTTTAGTCACCAAGATGCAAAAAATTGCCAAACAAGAAAACACTAATTGTAAATTCATTGGAAAATAACAAGTTTACTGAAACCTAAAAATTGACCAGATAAAATTGAAGGACACAAAAGAAAGCAATTATGCATGGTTCAAGAATCTCACTCCCATTTATCAAATTTGTTGGGGAACATTTGGATCTGTTGTTGGTGGGCTATAGATTAGGTGATTTTTGAAATCAATCACCACATTGTCACTTAATGAAGTAGAGTGTGCTTGAAACTCCTCAGTCCATAATGAACTATGGAGAAGCTCAAGCTTATTCATACACTTATTCAAACCTCATGTATCCATCACATCCCCCATTTTACCAACGATGAAGCTCAAACATGGCTTTCTGACTTTTCTCTCTTTTGAATTAGCTCTATGTCTACAGACTCTAGTACTGAATATAAAACAACTTGAAACCTGAACTGGGAAACACTGAAGAAAAACAAGAACTTACATTTTGACCACATGAATGGAGAGGGAGAAAAGTACTGGATAACCTCAGAACCTGTTACAATAGCTCAACATTTTTCTCTGTGTCAAATATCAAGATCGGATCCTATGGCAACATTGCCCTTCAACAGCAGACATAGATATATACCATCCAACTTAGACAATAGCATTTTGTAACAGGGTATATCCTTTTGCATCTGTGGGCAAGAGCTATGAAAAAAATTTTCGAAAAAAAATTGCGTTTCCCTTTTTTCAATATTTGTGTTTCTTTTTCATCAGATCACCCAATCAATTGCCCACATTCTGTGGAACCAGAGCCCTAACTGCTCATGAGCTTTCATTACACATGAATTCTCGATACTACCAATATACATTACTTCAATGAAGAATGTGCACCTGGGAGGGTGTCAGCCCTCCAACAGACTCCTAAAAGATCTTCAATATTCTGTGACTACAATGCCGGCAGATTGCTGAACCTGAATACAATGAATCAATAATGATAAACTGTCAGAGGTCATAGATCAGAAAGTCACTTGCTCTCTTGTGTTTGAGGGCAATAATGGTTTAGGGTTTAGGGTACTTGTATCAGTCGTGGACTAATTTGAGCAAATAACCTAGAGCTGATAGCAGTGTCCAATCATGGATGCCAAAAGGAGGAGCTAAATGAATAGCACTTAAGGGTAGGATGATGAGCACAAGATATACTGTTCAGCACCAAGCAAATAAAGCTTGTCATCACATGTTTCCAGGGAAAAACTTCCAGACCCTGCATTTCCGGGTCCTCCAAAGCAAGAATTTCAAATTGATATCTACAAGACTGGTTGGAAATGTCACCACCTGTTAGCTAACATTTGTTTGATCTTGCTTCCGTTTTGGGCGTCTAACCTTTCCACTGGAGACCCTGCTTCCAGCACCATGTTTCATTCCAGTTCCACCAGCAGGAGCAGGAGGTGGTGGTGCAGCTCTTCGTACAGGGCGCCTAGGCCATGGTGTGCTCTTTGCAGGTACAATAATTTCCAAGCTTTCATCGAATATCCATCTGCCAATGAAGGCTCTAGGTTAGTGAGATTTGCCAACATTGTTCATACACAATGGAATTGCTTGTTGGCCTGGGGACAGTAATGGGTTCCTAGGCCATGGATACTCAGAGACAAGAACTTGACTGTGGTGAAGGTGCAGATTTGGTTACCCTTCATGTGATCTTGTGAGCATTCTAACAGACAAATCAAGCAACATACTCAATGCACATTCTTCTTCATTGTTAACTACCTCATAACATCATGTTATATCTAGCATCTGAAGGACAAGTAAACATACAAGGAAAGCAAAACCATCAAGGGCCATAACAACTAGACACTAAGGTAAAAACTAACTCCATTCGCAAGACCTAGAGCTTCTTTAACAGTGGAAAAATTTACTTGAAGAAACTATTGTGGAACAGGAAGGGTGAATAGAAACTAACTTATTGGGGTGCTTGCTATCAGCACGAGCCTCTGCACGCAGCCACCAAAGAAGCACTTTGCGGCCACAATTCCCTAGAACCTTAACCCACTGATCACTTCTTACAATGGCTTTGATGTCAGGGGTACTCCCATCTTCAGGGTTAGCCCACTCATCCCAGCTTCTAATCCACTCAGGTTGATTGCCCTCTGTTTTCCACACTGCCCTTGCATTCAGCACAAAATTGGCCCACTCTAACCTTCTGTTTTGAGCTGCCCTCATACCTTTATGTACTTCGCCTTCTAATGGTAAAGGGTCAAATATGTGCCAGCCAATGAGATTGCCATTAGAATCACACGCAGGTCCCTGAACTTGTGGTTCAAACCTGGGTGCGGCAGCTGCCTGACGAGCAGCCAATAGAATATGGTTTCCTCTGGCCTCCACTCTCCCATCATGGACATGAACAATCCCTGACTGGGGAGACTCTTCAAATCCAGCAAATCCAAGCAACCCAACTGAAACAGCTCCCACCCACTCCACTTTCTGAGCCTCAGTGAAAAATTCCAGACTGTGGATATTGCCTTCATCAGCAAAGACAACAACACCCTCCAGCTTTTCCTTCTGCACATATCTGGATCAGAAAGGAAATTAGGATACATCAGGAAATTAAGTAACACATGCATCATAGTTTGAGATCTCCTTTGACATGTGACACAGAATTCCAAATTTCCTACAAAATGAAACACAGGAAATCCAAACCTGGATAGAAGATCTATGTATCACCAGGGACAAATGGACTTGATAAGACCTGTGTTTGTAGAAAATAACTTATGTGCTGACAGGCTCCTAAACTGTACCTCAAGCCTTCAACTCGCATTTGTGCCTCCAGCTTGCTTCGCTCATTGAGTCCTGCTGGCATTGGAATATCAAATCCCAAATGCAATAACCTGTGCACATGTGCAAGTGAGAGAAAGTGTGCAGTCTCATTGGTCACACCCCCAGCTTCCATCACAATCCATGTCACAGGGACTGGTATGACGGACAAAGTGTGTAAAAGACCTGCACAGCCATGGGTCCCAGCAGTACTTCCACATTTTCAGTACAAGCAGATTTGAAGTGTTCACTAGCTTTGTGGAATCTTCATCGCATAGACATTGTGCAAAAATATGAAACAATAGTTGCTGCAACCAAGACTACCACAATCTGTTGCACAAAAGTTACTCCATATCAAAATCCCTTTGCTCCCTCACTCTGGAAAGTGGCAGTCACGAAAAGCACCTGTTAAGTGCACAGCCTGGAAGGTGCGCACAAATGTGGTTGTAATCGCAATGATGGGTTTGCTCTCTTTGCTTCCATAGAGCTGCTGCTGCTCCAGTTGTACTCTTTTGATCAAATGATGAGCGTGCAAGACTTCAAAGGGGTCTGGGTGTGGCCATGGCCTTATCAAAATTGCATGCCTTCCCACGTCTACCCGTACACCACCACTACTATGGACAATGGTCCCATTATATGCAAGTCTTGAACCTTTTGAACCATTTGCAAACTCTCGACGAAGTTGAAGGTCAAACTGACTCTCAGTCCCAGTGCTTGCTGATGAGTCTGTCCTAGCTGAAATCCTAGTAAAAGAAGCTTCTGGGTTCTGGAAACTGGCTTTTAAGAAACTAGATTCTGTGGTGAGGCGGAAGCCAAGAATAAGAGTGCCGATGCAAAACATGCACTGTATGAAAACCCGGAAATGGGAGACTGGCATCAAGCGGGAGGAGGTCTCTGATGCCTGTTCAGAATTGAAACCACTTCGATTCTTACTCCGCATCCGGGCAAGACGATGGGAAGAACCAGTGACCTTCTTCATCCTGAACCCCCTTACAGTCAGATACTTGCTGCCTCTCCATCAGCTGCTGCTGCCACATTCTTCAAGACTTGCATTGTACAGGATTTTCATCAAACTTGATTCCTCTGCAAAGACTACAAAAGGTCATAAATACTGCTGAAGCATTGTCTACCATAACCGCTCACTTCAGCAGCTGGGAAGGATCTCTGCTCCATAAGATCAGAGCCAGCAATGCCTTTCAGCAACTCACTTAACCCTAAAATCTCCATGGTTCTTTCTGACAAGCAAGCAGAAAAACAATGAGCTCAACAAATGCAGCTTTGAATGAGCACACAGATTCATCCAGACACCAAAATAATTCTTCATGTTAGAAGCAAAGCTTTCATGCAGGGAGGAGGATCATAGATGAATAAGATTTTTGTGTTTCAAGTGATGTATATCATTGACAGAAAAGAAATTTCTCACAAGAGTTGTAGATGAAAAGAAGGTTTGTAAGAACCTAGAGAGTGAGAGTGTTGCTTCTTGATGGTTGGCAGAAGAAAGGCGATATGGGACAGCAATGCCGGCGCATTCATTATTATTATTCCACATTCCTTCAGATGCACAAAACTTTGCCAAAAGTCTGCACTTGCCACTTCGCTCGCAGACAAGTTCACAGTCCAGCTGAACTCAGCAGCAGAGGCTCAAAGGCCTGAAAATGCTCGTCCTGATCCCAAAGACAAAACCAAACCGAAGTTGTTGAACAAGCGGACAAAGAAATTTCTCTTGGGTTCAAAAAACAGGCAAGGATTGAGCTTTCCTCGTGCTTCAAAAAAGAAAACCCAACCAAAAAAAACCACAACTCTGCTGCTGCGTCATCTGCTTCTTCTTCCTCCCCGCAAAAACTCTCTTGGCTCTCCTTCCCTCACATTGTGGAAGAAAGTTAGGGTTTGGGGGTTTGATCAAAGAGCTTAATTCATACCTTGGCAAATTAAAATTAAAAACAAACATCGTATTCATAACTTCCCGCGCAACTTCAGCTTGCAATACAACACCTTTGACGACCGAACTGGATGCGAGAGAATCTCCACAAGAAACCCCGCTCGCTGCGAAGAAAGACCAAAACCAAAACAAAACAAAACGAAGCCACGCGGTCTGCAGCCTGCGCGAGGATTAGGGTTTCGCGGAAATGAAGAGAGTTTTCCATACAAAGAAAACGTGAAAATTTAAGAACAATTCTGCAATTTATGTGGACATTTCTGCAGTTTACCTGGACAATTCTGTCATATATGTGGCAGCTAGGCATGTAAGGGTAAGTTTCCATGATCTCCCACTCACCCATTATTCATACTATCCCTCTCAAATAGTCGGAGTAAAAATTCATATAAAAATGTTGAAACATTGCCCACCCACCTTCTTCTAGATCTGAAGATTCCCAACAATTTTCACTCACCTACAAATAGTTGGAGTACAAATTCATGTAAAAATGTTGAAACATTGCCCACCCACCTTCTTCTAGATCTGAAGATTCCCAACAATTGTCACTCACCTACAAATAGTTGGAGTAAAAATTCATGTAAAATTGTTGAAACATTGCCCACCCACCTTCTTCTAAATCTGAAGATTCCCAACAAATGTCAGTCACCTTGCTTCAAAAACCAGTTCTACAGGTGAAAAATATTCCGACCTGGTTTGGCTGCATTAGAGCATCTCCAATGGTGTTCAGTATGTGACCCTTGCAGAAATATTTTTCACATCCAAGTTTTTAGTTATTTACTTTCTTGAAACCCCCACTCATGAAACTGAAATTAGAACAGCAAATTGGTAGGGGAACTACCAGGTAATAGCAAACCACCTGGAACAATCATTACACTGGGCCAATCAGAAACACTGAGCAGCAGTCGTCAGATCATGTCTACTAGTGTGGCCTGTGCTGTTGGCCCAAGTGTGAGCTCGTTTTAATGTAGGGTGGACACAACATATGACATCATTTTGCAAGGTATAATATGTATATCTCATTTTTTAAGAATAAAATATGAAAAGAAAACATTTACTTAAATTGAATATTCAAATTGCAAGTGTGAACCCATTACAAAATAACATTAACTCCACCTATCAACATCGTCCCACATCCTAAGTCCAAATCTCACAACATAAATTCCATTAAATTTGAATTGTCAAGATCTTTCCAACAATACCAAAGGCACTTCACAATTCCTTCTACTTGAATTGAATGGTAGATGTTCAAGTGTTACCATGTCCTCAAAAGTGATTTTCTTTTCAA
Source organism: Sphagnum tenellum (assembly GCA_963921925.1). Classification (NCBI taxonomy): domain Eukaryota; kingdom Viridiplantae; phylum Streptophyta; class Sphagnopsida; order Sphagnales; family Sphagnaceae; genus Sphagnum; species Sphagnum tenellum. The sequence continues at coordinate 11,531,796 of OY998159.1, read as the reverse complement.
TTTTTGCATGTAGCACCATTGGCTAGCATCCCATGAAAGATTTAGCATTAAATAGCAACAGGACAGGCAAGAGAGTAGAATTTTTTCGTATTCCTACTTTTATTTGGCGACCCACATGGAGAGGGCTTCTTATATCTGGCAAAACCAGCTCAAAAACTCTACTTTTTTGACGATTTTTTTCACAATTTCAAAGAATCGACAACAAAATATTTCTTTAAAATTTTTATTTTTTCCATTTTGGCGAAATTTCGCCCCAAAAAAAAAACTTTGATCCTCAACTCAACTGATGTTTCCTTCCAAAACCTGATTTTTTGGAATTTATTTGAATTTTCGGCAACAGAAATCACCTAAAAATCAATATCTCCCACATTCTGAATCCAAATCTTACCATGGAATCCAATTCCTCCAAAATTTGCAGCTATGATTTAATTTAATTTTCAGTGAAGAAATCATTAAATATTCAAGAACTTTTGCACTGCAAGTCCAAACATCATGGAACCAAGCCCATGCACCTCTCCTGAATCACTGCTTTCCAAAGACATGGAGAACACAATCTGAAGCATATCCCGGTTCTCTGGATCTAATAACTACAAAACAAAATAAAACAAACTACCTTCCTTCACAGATAGATTACATTCTTTTCTGCAGGTCAACAAAGTTACTGCACCTTTTACCACAAATTGTGCAATTATGCTGAGCCAAAACCACTTTCCTGCGCCACACCGGCATGCTTTGAGTTTTCTTCATCCAATTTTAATGTGCAGGATCACATATTGAGCACCACTGGAGATGCTCTTACCTCAGTACACTTGCAACTGCCAGGTGTGGGTTCTTCCAAAGTGTGTTGAGAAATAACCCTGTGATGTGAACAGAGAATTCATTTTGTGATCATTTTTGACCAAATTAATTGCTGTTGAATGCCTAGGTAGTTGAGTGAGCCGAAGACATGGAAGCTATAAACGGTGTGTAGGTGCCTAAAGGCTCTCCATTTAGGGCATTATTTTGGTGTGGGCCACTTAGAAAAAATCAATATGAAGAGAATTCTTTTTGAAGTGCTGGAAATTGTGTTCTCTTAGTTATTGAAAGACCTTCAAGCACTTTGATTAATTTGTTCATGGGGTGTGTGCCCTTCAAAGTGTTTTTTTCCCTCCCTGAATGAGCCACATTCATCGGCCCCTCACTAGGCAATTGAACATTGGGCAACCCAGTAGAAGCGCTGCTTTGAACCCCGCACTCGTCCAAAGTTTGATGAAAAGCTCTGAAAAGCTCATTGTAAATATGTGTTTTACTCATTTATATTCTCTCATTGATCCATTATTAATTAATTTCCAACACGTTCAGCAACCCCCTTCCTTAACACTTTATATACATGGAAATTGAATTATGACCAAATAATATGAGATAATATGGAGAACATCTTGAATTTTTTTTGGGAATTTCATGGGAACAAAGAAAAAATAAAAAATCCCCCCACCTCCTCACCCCTCCCTCCTTCCCCACCTCCAAAAAAAACCCAAAAGAAGCTCACTAATTCCCCCCCAAGTTCACGTTGAACGTTTTTGTTGGTTGTATAGGATTTTTATTTCCAAAATTGTTTGTCACCTAATTTCAACTTGGGCTAATACCGTAGCAACCACATTATAAATGGGGGGGGGGCTAGTTTCTACCAAGGTGTCTAATATAGGTATTTGTTTACCTATATTAATTGATGGGTTGCCTCCTAGTTTCTTCTTCTTCGTTAATATTAATAATGTATCTCATGTCATTGGTTGAAGTGTGAATTAATTGGTTACCCAAATTATTTTTTCCTTCCCAAATCCATTTTTTGTAATCTAATTAAATTTCCAATGAACAAAAACTACTCAAAACTCAATATTTCCGACACCATAAGTCTAAAAGATTTCCAACTCACCTTCATTAAATCTTACTCACTAAAGGCTTCCCACACCAAAATTTTCCTATAAATTATATATTTTATTTTAAATAATTTTTTAAAGATAAAAAAGTTATTTAATATTCAATAGGGTTTCACCAAAGAAACTTTCACCAAAGAAACCGGTTCACCTAATGTGAAACCAGTTCCAATAAGGTAAAACTTCATTTATTTACTTATTTATTTATTTATTTTGCAACGAGCCATTTCAATTGACCAGTCATTAAAAATAAATAAATAATTAAAAAAAAAAACTGAAGGCTTGGAAGCTTCCCCAAAAGAGAAGCTTCTATTGTGAACATGTGAGGGAACAGAACGAGAATGTGGGGAACATCATTAAGAACATGTGTGAACACATTGGGAACATTATGGGTTTGTCATCAATTTTTGGCCTGAACTAATACCCCCCCCCTTCCTATTGGATTATTTCTGAATTTGTTTTTTGTGGATTTTCCACATTCCCATTATTAGAGTGGCCATTTGTCCCTGTCCAATCCGCAGCTTACAAGTGTTTTCGTATCCAGTAATGACCGCGCGCCCAAGTGCTTTTTGACCTTGGGTGCCAGATATTTGCTCATGGATGAAAAAGAGGATGGATGGTTGAAGTGGAAAACCCTCCAGCTCGTAGATGAAAAAAGAGGGTGGATGAGTGAAGTGGAAACCCTCGGGCTCGTAGATGAAGAGGAGGATGGATGGATGAAGTGGAAAACCCTCCAGCTCGTAGATGAAAAAGAGGAAGGATGCAAAAGGAAGCCGTCGAGGTCTTGGATGAAAAGAGGATGGATGGATGCAGCGGAAACCCTACCAATTTCTGGATGAAAAGAGGATGCATGGATGCAACTGAAAACCCTGCAGATCTTTGATGAAACGAGGATGGATGGATGTATGCAACGGAAAATTTCCAGCTCTTGGTTGAAACAGAAACTCTCCAGCTCTTGGATGAAAACAGGATGGATAGATGCAACTGAAAACCCTGCAACTCTTTAATGAAAAGAGTATGGATGGATGTAACTGAAACCTTCGAGCTCCTGAATGACACAGGACGGATGGATGCAACTTGAAAACCTTGCAGCTCTTCGATGAAAACAGGATGGATGCACCGGCGTAGATGAATGACATCCATCCCATCATCTCTCCTCTCCGGAGGGTGCTTCGTTGCGTTGTCGCTGTTTGCTTTATCCGTTTTGTTTTCTTTCGTTTGTTCTGAGGCGGAGAGCTGCTGCGTTGCTGCCGCTGGTGCTCCTTCCTCTCTCCTGGTATGGCAGCTGTTCTACAGTATTTGCGACTCTTTTGCGACACTAGATTTTTCCTTGCACTTCCACTTTTTGGCACGAGTGTTTGACTATGTCTTCCTTTTTTTCTTTTTTTCCCCTCAAAATTGGTCACAAATCGGTCACCAAATCAGGCTTTTTCTAACCCCCCTCCCCTTCCCCTTCTTTGATTTTTGGTTTCCTATTGCAGCAGCAGCAGCAGCAGCAGCAGTTTGAAGATCTACCGCTACTGTCAGAAGCAACTTCTTTGTTCCTGTTTACGGTTTGAAAGGCTGTCTTGTGTTGCTTATTATTAGTCTCGAGGACTTTGAAGGAATTGTTGGACCGCGGAGTGCAGTTTTTGCAAAAAGGTAGTCAAACTGGCGTTCTTTACCATGGCGGGCATGGGGAGGGAGAAGCGGCCGTTTGAGGTAGAGAGCACAAGGGAAGGAGGTGTGGTAGGCGGGGAGAAGAGGCCGCGATCTGGACTTGGACGGTATGTTTGTGTAAACTAATAAACTCCAATTCAATAGCATGAATTCTTCAAAGACTCTTCACCTCAAGATGCGTTTTAAAGATTTTTTCTTTTTTTTTCCCTTTTGTTCGCAATTTTTCCTGTGAAGACCTTCTCCCTTGTTGCATGGCTTAAAGCTTTATTGTGTATCTTCGTGCTCTTCTTTTGGAGAAGATTTCACTTAGTGCAGTAGCTAAACATTCATTCGCATGGTTCAAAATTAGACAACATTCCTGTAACCATGCAGTGCCGGTTTCTCTATCTGTTACCAGCCTTTAAGCAGCTGAGCTCACTGCTGTTTTCAAGGGGTTTGGATTTTTTCTGCATGGGGTTGTATACTGCACTCATGTATAAGTTGGGAATGGGCTTGCAGTGTTATCGTGGAGGCAGTGAAGATTGATAGTTTCCAAAAGGTGTGCTCATCTTTGGAACCATTACTTCGCAAAGTGGTAAGCCCAATTCTAAATCAGTCCTTTTGGAAATGCCTATTTTTAATCGAATTCCAGTAAGTTGTATTCCTTTTTGCACATTTTGGTTTGTGTGCACTGTAGCAACAATGGTTGATTAATTAGGCAATTACTGTTTCCCTCTTCACTTCTACACACGACTTTGTATTGCAATAGAGAGTGAGATTTTACCTTATGGAATCCTTGTGTGTTGTCCAATTGCTGGATTGCTCTTTCTTGTTCTATTCTTGCACTTACATCTATGAATTTGCTCCAGAAATTATGAATTACATGAGTAACTGCAGGTGGGAGAGGAGGTGGAACGTGCACTTGCAAGCTTTGCACCACCCAAAGTGGGCTTCCGGTATAATTCATACGAAACTTAGTTCCGATTAAAGTCATTCCTTCAACCTGCTCAGACTTGTTCCAGACAAAGAAATTGAATAAAGGGTTGCCTGTCACGTTGTTCCATTGCAGGACTTTGCCAAAGAGGATACAAGGGCCAGACCAATGGAATTTACGACTGCAGTTCAGGAACAAGTTAGCGCTGCCCCTTTTTACTGGAAGCAAAGTGGATGGAGAGCAAGGATCTGGCATTCATGTGGCATTATTAGATGCTGATACAGGCCAAATTGTGAGTAGAGGTCCAGAAGCATCCATGAAGCTCGATATTGTAGTCCTTGAAGGTGACTTTGCTGCAGATGATGAAGAAAATTGGACCCGGGAGGAGTTTGAGAATGCTTTGGTGCGGGAGCGAGATGGAAAAAGACCATTGCTTGCTGGAGAGTTATCTGTTATGCTTAAGGATGGGGTAGGCACACTGAGTGAGCTGACATTCACTGACAACTCAAGCTGGATCCGCAGCCGCAAGTTTCGGATTGGGGTGAAAGTGTCAGACAGTGTGTTTGAAGGTTTGCAGATCCGAGAAGCTGTGACTGAGGCTTTCACTGTGAAAGATCATCGTGGAGAGTGTATGTCCATTTCTTGCTGCTTCCTTTGCTTAGTGTGTTTTGGGGTGTCATGAATGTTTTTGACAGTGCAAGACAGGATATTGATCTGATGCAGGATCTAACTGCTGTATGATTGTTCTAACTTAACTCCCTCGTCTTTTTGTGTCGGGTGCTATTTTAAAAGCAATGAACTTAGGTCTTTTGAATACTATTTATCCCTCAGTCCTTGGCTTCGTGGGAAAAGTGCCAAATTGGTGGCAGCAACTGGGTGTCAGGTGCTCAATGTTGTGAATCTGTGTTTTTCAGTTTCTCCAGTTCCTGTATGCATACATATAGGTAAATATTTGACAGGTCTCCTGTGAGTGCTTCCTGTAACAGTAATCAAAAGCTTGAATTTATCCTGCAGGGTGCATCCTTTGATAACATAGTATCTACCAAAACCAGTCAATCTTTTGCCTAGTTGATATCAGAGTTTGAAAAGCTGTAGTCTCTGACCCAATGAAGTGGTAAGACAGAACCAAGGAGTTGTTTTGAGCAGGTGCAGGGATCAAGTTTCACCACTCCCAATTTGTTCTGGTGTCAAAAGTTGTCACAAGGGCTGATTCTTTTGTTCTTGTACTCTTTGCGGATGCAGTGTACAAGAAACACTATCCACCAGCACTGAATGATGACGTGTGGCGTTTGGACAAGATTGGGAAGGATGGTGCTTTCCATAAGCGTCTCAATCAGGCAGGCCTTTGGACAGTTGAGCATTTCCTTCGATTGGTTGTAATGGATCCACAACGACTTCGCAATGTGAGCTTATCTACAACTCTTGAGGATATTGTGACAGTTAATGCTGGTGTTTCAAGTGGTTGGACTTGAGAGAAACTTATAATAGGCACGATTAGTTGGACAAAACCATTTATTTGCATTGTCTCCTTTTCTGCTCATGTAGATATCTGTTTCTCTTTACCAGATTCTGGGAGGTGGCATGTCAAATAGAATGTGGGATAGCACTGTGGAGCATGCTAAGACATGCATTTTATCTGGCAAGCTTCATGTCTACTATGCTGATGAGAAGCAAAATATTGGCGTCATCTTCAACAACATTTTCCAGCTCATGGGGCTCATTGCTGATGGCTCTTACATGTCGGTTGACTCCCTCTCTGACAGTGAGAAGGTAGGAGTTTTGGATGGAAAGATGATCTCTCAGTGCATCATGTTTGAGCACTTGCTCTCTTCTCTAGTCTTTTGAAGACCCAAAAAAAGTGGGATACAATTTCCTCCAGTGTTATCTGTAGATAATTTGGGACCATGTGTTTGGATATGAAGTCAGCTGGGAATGCCATGCAAATGAATCAACCTTGTCTTTGTCCTCTTGTTGTATTGGGATTGTTTTTCAGTGACATTTTGTGCATCTTCAACTTTTTAATCATTCTGTATGCCATCATCAGGTGTATGTGGACAAGCTAGTGAAAGTAGCATACGAGAATTGGGAGAGTGTGGTGGAGTATGAAGGAGAGGCACTTGCAGATGTACAAGCCTACCCAGTTAAGGGAATGGAGACATACACACAAGATCCAATTAATGGGCTGAGTGGTTCTACCTTCTATTTACAAGGTTCACATCAAGAACACATACATCTGTTCTCACATAACTCCCTTGATGAATAATCACCCTGTCTTTTCTGGCCCATTTGACTCAGACTCTTCATCTTTACCCTCAAGTGTTGGTGTGGAGATTTCTCTGCAATTTAATATACTGCTTCCTTTTTGAACTGGAGATGTTCTCACCCTCTTTTCTCAAGTTTTCAAGTTTTCTTTTCTGGAAAGTATGCTGCCAAAGTGTCATTATTCCAGTGGAAGACATAAGTCACTGAGATATTGTTAAGAGTCTATATGGGATGATTACATTTAGCATTGATGATAATTCTTCACCTCATACTACTAATGTTACTGACAAATGTTATGATCCATTTTCCTTGGCAGGATAATGAAAAGTGGAGGTGTCAAGGAGCAGCCAGTCAGATTCAGGTTTCAGTGCGCCAGCAAACCATGTCTCTTTGTCATCACACTGTTATTCTCACCCTCTTTTCTCAGGTTTTTGCTCCCACAATATCTTCTACAAAATTGTAGTCATGCATGTCTTCCTGGTGGCATTCCTGTCAGACATGGTGATGTGTGTGAAGGAACCCAGTGTGACTTTCATAATACAGGGTCTGGTTGCTTACAGGAGCAAGGGTGCCAGGTTAATCAAAAGGAGCTTCTGTCATATGAATACAGTGGCTTCTCTAGGAAATGTGAACTGCAACATAGAGGTGAGCAATTGGCCTTTGGGATCCTCGAATAGTTACTACTTCCAAACAGTGACTCACAAATGGATGGATGAATCAACCAATATGGGTTGGTAGTGGGACGCGTAATTCAGATGTTACCATCTGTTGCAGTATTTGGAAATCAGTATCTCTATAGAAATGCCAATGGGGCATTGCAATGGGGAATGGTTCAAGTGAAAATCAATTGAAATTCAAGTACCACTGAGTTGTGAATTTCATCTGTGAATTGAGCACATTTTCTAGGCATCAGATGCACCCCTGGTGGTATGGCCATATAATCTGTGCATTGCAAACTGTCCAATTTTTTTTGTATGGTTGAAACTCAAGTGGGATTGAAGGTCAGGATCATTGCCTGAAGGTGGCTGCAATGAGTGAAAATGGAAAGAGCTTGGAGGATACAGAGTGACTAGACCTCTACCTCATACATCTTTCACAAAAGAGGTTGGTTAAATTGTTTGCAGGGCTCAGGGGCTGTACAGTTTAGAGCTAGGAGACTTTCTTAGGATAAAATGTAGTTCCCTTAGCTGCTGCAGTTCTGGCTTTTGTACACTTCTTTTTACAGGAAAGCAAACACCTGACTTAGCCATGTGAATGGCCATTTGTACCAGTGTAATTGTCAGGACATCAGTCAGTCGGTTAATGAAAATGGAACATCTGTTTGTATGTATGTGTGTCTTTTGGATGTGCAGATCTAACTTCTCTGTTGTCTTCCAGGTGATTAGCATCCAAAAGTTTGGAATCTGATGTTATGTAGAAAAGTGTCATGACATTGCCCATGAGTCATGGGGTTGTCTGAAACTTTGTAGACATTGCTGAAGCCCTACTTCCCCAATCCGAAGATCCAAAGATTCATCTCCCAAGCAAGATAAATGTTCATCACCCAAGAATTTCAACACAAGACAATGGTATGTGGATCTACAATACCATGCTTGTTCCTTAGTGTATGCTCTTGAAACTGAAATCTTAGAACACAGCTACCATTTGTCCTTCCTCCCAAGTGTTGTAAACCCTTTCATTGTACTAATGTACGAGTTCTCAAATTCTGCATGTTGCTAGAACACAGTCACTCAAATAGTAACCGGAAAAATCTGATCTTTTTTAATGATGTTTTTTGGGGTGAAGTTGAGGTAGTGATTACCACCACAAGGGGTCATATGTGGATTGCACACATATTCCACCTGAGAAATAATGTTGCATAGTAAATTACATTCTTGGCTGTCCACTTTAGGCTAAGTTGTGAACTTATGGCTTTTGAGTCTTTGGGAATGAACTAAAGAATTATAACTTATGGCTTTTGAGCCTTTGGGAATGGACTAAAGAATGGGGCATCTTGGGAGTGAGGGCCCAGTGTGAGCCTGAAGGCAATTGCTGGACCTGAATCCTAGAACAGCCCCATTCAAGGTACCCGGTGTAAAGATCCAGTAGAATTTTAAATGGCTTTGATTCACTTGAAGAGAAGGAGAAGCGGCACCTTATATGTAAGATTCTTCAATTACAGTAACCTTATTATGTGCAAGGTTCCTCATCATCTGTTGAGGCAGAAATTTTACTGAGTGCAAGGTGTGCTCCATGTACACTAGAAGAATTCTACCAGTACATATTTGTTTTGGGGCAACAATTTGCAAATGCTGTAGAAAAATTGAGAATTCAACCCCAATTGAATCAATTTTGTAGTCACCAGTTTACAATACTTTTACATCAAATACATACTTTTAGCTCACTTTGAGTTAATATGGAATTAATTTGTTAACATATTGCATTCGATTTGATCTCAATTGAATCAATTTTATGTAGTCACAAGTTTATGATAGTTTTAGAAAAATACAAATCTCAATTTGAATAAATTATGGAATTACACCATTCTTGTTGGAAGTTGATATTAGGACCTTTAGAATATAGATGAGAATTTTTTTAAACAGCCTCTTGACCCCACCTTCGGATCACATAAATTGATGTAAATGTTATGTATAAGAGAAGGCTTGAGTACAGGCCCTTCTGTGATTTGAGATCTGTGCCCGAGGCTGGTATGCCAACACCTCAGACAGAGGTCGGGAGAGGGGCCTATACTCAGGTGCTTTTCCTACGTAAAGCAGAGCTGGGATTTTTTCACTTTTTAGAAATAGTAATAGGATGGCTGGTACCTTTCACCACAGAGGATCCATCCCGCTTGCTGAAAACAGGTTTTCTCAAGGGAGCTGAAAATACAAAGGAAAAATCCAGGTAGTGCTTTACCCTCCGCCCTAGCTCTTGCCTATTCTTTAGTAGAAGCTGAACATTCCCCTCCAAATGTTATTTCCCCTAATATTTGCATACATAAGGTTTTATCATTACATGTAAATGTCACCTACACCATAACTAGGATAAACATCACATGCAATGAAATATTTTAACTAAACCTGAACTAAAGAATTTCATAATTCCAAGAGTTAAGCACATGAAACACAAATATTTAGAGCAATACTAAAATTAACTTGATAGGATGTTGATATTCAATAATTCGAAGTAAGGAATGAGGGAGGAGTTCAAGTAAGTGGCAAATCCAATATATTTTGTTTACTTAATTTTTTGATCCACACCATGGTGTTATTTTTTCCAACAATTGTAAAATTCAACACATAAAATCATAATATAGTCGGCTTTTCAATGTGAAAAATTGAATGAGAATCAAAACATGAAGATTAGAAAAAAAAAAGAAAAAAGAAGATCTAGCAAAGAACAAAACAATAAGTATTTTGTAAAAATTTGCAATTGAAATTGTTGTTGTTGCCGTGGAAAAGCATTTCCAATATTATTGTGTAATAGTGATATGTTCATGCCTTACTAACATGAATTATGATTTTTATTTCTTTTCCCCCAATTTTGTGATGTAGCCACATTGGCAATCATCCAAAAGAGCAATTAGCCAAATTTGGAGCAATTTTCAAACACAAACTAAAAGTTTTTAAAATCTAACACTGATTAAGGTTACTCAAATATATACTAAATTTTCCATTTATTATTTGGCAGACATTACAAGGAAGAAAGAAGAAGGGAAAAAAAAAAGGAAAAGGGAGAAGAAGAAAAAGAATAAACACAATAAAAAAGTAAATTGATGAGTTAATTTAAATACAATATTGCATTGCAAATTTGGACTCATACAGTATATACCCTCACTTCTCAGGTGTTTCTTTTTTTCCACTAAATTTTTTGGGTGTTTTTGACAAAATAAATTGGGAAATTCTTGGAATTTTTTTGTTTTTCTGGTTTAAGATTTTCTTACTTTTCTTTTTATTTTTTGAAAAATGATCTCCAAATATTTAAATATCACAAAATATGTACCCATATTATGGAGTTTTGATCAGGTTATCAACCTGGGTATTAAGTTGGTTACTAAATATCCTCCACTACTTTTTTGATAACCAGTTAAATAGATAACTGCCTGGTATTGAATTTTCAAAAACCTAATAACCTACCTGGATGACCCAATTATCATTCAAGGGTAGGTTATCAATCTTTAAAACACTAATATACCAAAAATATATATTGAAAAAAAATAGTAATTTTGATCTTAATATTTTAAAACACCTTACAACATAACCGGTAGGATAACAAGTGATTATCAATTGGTTATTTGATAAAATACCCTTATGCATAACTGATGGTTATTGCTCAATTATTTTGATAAGCTACCTAGAAACCAATTTTTTGGGAGATAGATATTGATAACCTGTGTGGTTCAATTTTTAAGAAAAAACCTACCTAACGGTTATTAAAAAAAGCAATAACTGGTCAACACGGGTATGGACTATGGACATGTAGGATTAATTAGGTCATCTAGTCACATATGTAGATGGTGTTTTCCTCTCCTTGTAGTTCTATTAAACAAACTCTCATCAATAATGTTAGTGGTGGGGATGTTATTACTTACTACTTGCTTTCCCATCCCATCCCTAGACCTAGGTCTAGATCTAGGTCTAGGGGTGGTGGCTAACCTCAAAGAAGGTGAAGAATGTCTTTTTTGTTTCTTTGGGTTCTTCCCTAAAAGGACTCAAAAGGCCACTTGATACTTATAACTTTTATAGGTGGTTGGTTTCCAAACCATCTCACCAAGAGCTAAGAGTTGGTTACAATGGGAGGAGGCTTGCAAGCATGGCCTACAGGAATTAGGCAATCCCTAGTTGTTTGTAAATTTGGGTTTAGCGTTTTAAGTCCAAGAAGCATTTGGTGAAGTTGCAAATCATCACCCACTTACTCCATGCAAGGAGTGCAAATTGACCTTCCTTTAAAAATTTGGCAATGTGCTAAAAAGTCTCTCATTATTGCACTTCTTTGTCTAAACCAAATTCAATCTCCCCAATAGAAAAAAAACCTAGGAAAATAAATGGAGCATTATAACTCATATCCTCAATTTCCTCTTTTTTATGAAAATCAAGCGAATTATGGTAGGATTTTTTAATACCATGTTTTGAAGGCAAACTTTGGGTCATTATCAAGTTAGTAGACAAAATTTTGATGCCAAAAAAAAAGTTTATTTAACGGATTACAAGTGATGTTAATTTGGGTTTGTCCTTGCATATCATCCTTTTAAAGGCCCCATAAAACAAGGAGGAAAAGACAGCCAAACCAACAAGGAGTTGATTAAGCTAATGGTGCCATCTCATGGAAGTACATAAGTGGAAAGATAATGGATGATGATGAGACAAAAACACACAATTTGTTAAGAAACCATACTCACACTTCCAAGTCAACTATTACATGTAAAAAACGTGAAGGAAAATTGGAGCTGAAAAGGGGGTTTAGTCTCTTTATTGATCAGCTAGCTATATGGTCCATGGACTCAACCTTATTGAAATTATGAAAAAATAAAATCAACTTTCCAAGTTTCCGACCTTTGGAATTAGGTCATCTCAAATTGGAGTTGAAAGTATGGTTAACCTAAAATAGAGGTAATATGGTACCAAAAGAACCATGTTAGACATGGATCCCCATTCTTGAAAGAAAAAAATAGTTGGTGAACTATGGAGGTAAAGAAGAAGAGATGGTCCATTGCCCAATATCCTTGCTTGTGGTTCATGAATGATTCCCTATCTTGCAACTTTTAACCCCAATCAAAATGAAACGGGTGACCACTCTTTTTTTTTTCTCTTGCTTTTTTTTGGGTGGGGGGGGGGGGGGGGGACATGAAAAGCAAATGGGATGGAAGAAACAAAAGAGGTGGTGTCAAATGTATCATCAACCATCAACCTTTGCTTTGGGTTGCATTGGCTTTTATGCATTTTTTTAAGGGGAAAGGGCACAAACCTCAAGAACATTATTACAATTAAACTAGGTGACCTAAAACAACTCATGAAATGGAGACAAAAATCCTTCATTGTTTTTGTTGCAGAAAGAAAAAAAGAATCTGAATTGAGGTGTGTGACTTAACATGTGAGGAGTGCAAAGAGCAAAACTTGGGCTTTTTGACTACCTTGATGATTCTAGCATACCAATCATGCATGCCAATAGTATACATGAATTATTATTATTATTCAAGTTGTCTTTTTTGTTATTGTCAAACTCCACTTCCCACCTCCCTCCCTTACAACCTTTATGCAACAAATATACAAATCCCAAAGGATAAGTGTTCTTTTTTTGGTTGTTTGCGAGCTTTAAACTGTAGCTTAGCTTGGATCCATTATGGTGCCCATGGATTGGAAAAGTTCATTCCTTCCTTCATTCCTCATTGCAAGAGCAACAACTCACTCTTTGTGTGTGTGTGTGTGTGTTTTTGTGGATGAAACCCAATAGTATCGTGATTCTTTGTATTCGTTTCACAAATTTGTGTGATAGTGGGCCTTTTTGGGAAACTCTCGAGTCTCACCCACTTCAAGGGATGGGATTCTCATGAAGAAGAAGACTTTGGATCGTCAAGTCCTTCCTTTCACTTTCTAAATAAGTTTGCGCATGAAGATAGATTGTCATTCAAAGGGTATTCTCGCATACAACAATCAGATTTAGGCTTGTTGTGAGAATACCAAGAACTCCAAAATCGAATATAATATCTTTAGATTGGCCTTTTGGGTTTTAATTTGACCTAGATGAGTGGATTGAAAATGAAAACATTAGAGTGTAAAGTATATCATGAGTTTTTCTTATATCATTTTGCTTAGCAAATTTTTGCATGTTCTATGATATCTCTAATTTATCTATTTATAAAACTTCCCTTCAATTTTGTGATGTAGCCAAGGTGGTGATAATCACTAAGATGGTTTAGCCAAATTTGGCTATTAACACAATATGAGAAAAATTTATATTTATATTTTTGACTACCTACTTGAACCATGTATAGAAAATATGGCAATTTAAAAGAAATTTTAGAATTCTTTTTTCAGATATTTTCTGACTATAGTTTTCAAAAAATCATTGAAATTTTGAACAAGAATATTGCCAATTTGGCTGAATTTGCAAATTGTCTTAAGCATGATCACCACTACATTGACAAATATTGCCATATTTGCACATTAATTTCCAACTTATTGCCCAAACATAGCTGGTTTTCATGGCCAGATTTTTGTAGTGTATTTAGAGATATTCTTACAAAGCACATTATGGCTATTGGTCTATTTTTGTGGCTAAACGGTCCATTTTTGTAAAGCCGGGCAGCCATTTAAAAAACAGTCTTGTGGTGCCTGGTGTGTATCTGGCGGGTATATCCAGTGGGTACCCGCCAGGTATCAGGAGGGGGGGGCCAAAAAAAAAAAGGAAAAAAAGTGGCACCTGATTTAGGTCTCCTACTACTCGGATTTTTCCCCAAAATAATTTTGTTCTTTTTTCAAAAAGAATTCTCAAAATTTGAATATGTCTCAAATTATTTTTAAATATTTGGGAAATATTTGGGAAGTTTGTGTTTTTGTAGTGTAAATTTGAAGACTAATTTTTCTATTTCTTGAGAAAAATTTCGCCAAATAATAATAATAATATTTTTTCCATATCACAAAATTGAAACCAAAAAAAAGAAAAGAAAAAAAGTCCCTGTTTGTTTACCTATACTTAAAAAATTAAAATTAAAATTAAAAAATAATAATAATAGTAATAGTTTTTTTATTAAAAAAAGGAAAATTCCCCTGCTTAAGCTAATTTGTTTATTTTTGCCCCCTTTGTATTTAGAGGCAGCTCAGACATTTAGCGGAAGCACGGATAGCGGCGCTTGTGTGCGCCTGCGATGCTGCGTGGTCTTGGTGCTCGTCGATCGGAATTTTGCAATGCGGCGGACGAGGGAGAGGGAGCTTGCAAGGGACGATAGGTACGCCGAGGAGGCGGAGGCGGAGGAAGAGGAAAAAGGAGGAGAACAACAATAATAATGACGGTGATGTGCAGTGAAGGAGTTTCAGGAAACCAAGATGGTTAAGAATTGCACAATGGCGCCAGAATTGCTTGCTTGTAGCTTCTCTCATTCTTTCTTGAACCAAGAACGCATTAGGTGAGTGAACCAGCTTTTCTTCTGCGTTTTTGTTTGTCCACGTTTGAAATTTCAGTGTATTGTTGTTGTTGTTGTTTCTGTTTCGTCGTTTGCAAGCTCTCTGGATCCTTCCTTAGTATTTGTGTCTTTTTTTTTGCTTCATTTTTCTTCCCCGGCTTGTTTCTGTGTGTGTGTGTGCGTGTTTCTCTCTGTGCTGAATCTTATGGCGAGCACTGGAGTCTCCAGTTTTCAAGAATAGGAGTCTTAAGTGCCAATTGAACGGAACCTGCAAAGAATGCCAATTGCCTTTACATCAGCACTACTCCTAGGGACAAAACATTATGAAAAAATGTTTGTGTTTTGTCGTTGCAAGTTCTCTGGATCTTTTCTTTGCATCTGTCTTTGTTATGTCTTTTTCCTCCATTTTTTTCCCCCTAGGCTTGTTTCTCTCTCTGTCTCTGCGTCTATCTCTGTCTCTTGTTCTGAATCTCACGCTGAGCACCGGAGTTTTCAGTTTTCAATCATAGGAGTCTAATTGCTGATCTAAAGGAACCTGCAAAGAATGCCAATTGCCTTTACATCAGCACTACTCCTAGAGACAGAGAGAGAGGGAGGGCCATTCTTGGCATTGCACACACTGATTCTCATGTCATTTGCATATCGATTCCATTCCTGATGCATGCATGGCTACAGAGCTTATAGCCTTCTTCAGAAATCACCTCTTTTTTTTTTTTTGGTTGTGATTTTCCGGTAGCTTGAACACTCCAGAATGCTGACTGTTTGCTTCTCTCATTACAATTCCATTGATTTTTCCCAGAATTGTCTTTAAGGTTCTCACCACAAAGGCACAAGGATTGTGTCAGCATGTTTGACTGATGGTTGGATTTTCCAAAACTGATGTTTCCTTGAATCTGCACTCCCTTAGCCATGCCATTATTCTGCTTGTTGGATGGAGATCAGCATCTGCCTTTGTAATCTTTGCAAACAATCTTTGCCAACTCTCTTTTTATAATGTACTGCTTGAGCTTGAGCTTGAGCTGCACATCTTTCTGACTTGAGCTCTTATGGGATCTCTCTGGCAGGAAACAGAAGAAGAAGCATGGATCAAATCTGATGAACAGGCTGGAATAGGAAGAAACAACAAGAAGATGGGGTGCTCAAACTCAAAAGTGGAGAATGAAGAGGTGGTGGCCAGATGCAGGGCACGAAAGCGTTTCTTGAAGCAGGCAGTGTACAGACGACATGCTTTTGCAGCTTCTCATGCTCAGTATGTTGTGGCATTGAAGGGAGCTGGCTCTGCATTTAGGCAATTTGCTGAAGGAGAGGTGAAGGATCCAGCATTATTAACTTCTGCTGCTTCATTTCTTCCAGAGATCCCAACCACTCCCCCTAGATTTGACCTTGCTCCTCTTCCATTGCCACCTCCACCACCACCCATGTCTCCAACTGTCACACCCATCCTCTCCCCTACTCCTCAACCCCCATCTCCTCCTCGCCTTGAGCTTCCAGGCTCTCCTCCTCCCCCTCAAAAAGAGGCTTCTTCTCCAACGCCTGCTCCCAAAAAGCCAAAATCCAATGCCTCAGTCCCCAATGGAATTATTAAAACAAAGTCTAAGATCAGGATGAGCAAGGCAAATCGGGTTGCAGAATCTATGACTATGGAAGAAGACAATTATCTCAGTTTGCCACCCCCACCACCTCTTATAGAACCAGCTAGTTTTGAAGATGATTGGAGGTATGTTGCTCAAGCACCTCCACCTCCACCTCCCCTATCTCGAGAAGGAATGCCACCTCTTCCTTCATCAGCCCACAGTAGCTGGCAAGACCTTTTTCTTGATCCTTTCCGCCCAACAACCTCTCCTTCCTCCTTCAATTATGCCAGCGAGCAACAAAATCAACAGCAACATGATTTGCAGCAGCCTCAGCGGCCTCGACGGTTTCCAAACCTAAATCTAACGCAGCTGGAGGAAGATATTCCAGAGCTTGAGGATGTTGATGATGAAGATGATGATATAGATGGCCCTCCTCCAAAGGTGACTGTCATTTCTCCTTTCTATTCCAGTATCCTGCCCTTGAATCCATGTAATTTGATCTAATGTGTGACTGAAACCTGCAGCAAAGAAAAATTCATTGTGTTTTGGTGAATATGCTGACCTATTGCTGCTTAGGATTCGGATGATGAGGAGGGGCAGGAACAATTGAAACCCCAGGAAGCAAGTCCCATAGTAAAGATACAGCTACAAACCAATGTACAGAAGCAAGCTGAAGTGCTTCTTCCTAAGACTGAGGTTGTGAAACCAAAATCCACTTTGAAGTTTGATGAGGAGAAGACTTCAACAGCTATAATACCTGTAGCTGAGGAAAAGGTAGAAAAGAGCATGGTAGAATCAAAAAAACAGCTGGTAGTTGTACCCCCAGAGAAGTCAGGCCATGACTTACTTGAGGTGCTCAAGGAAGTCGACGACTCCTTTTTGCATGCTGCTGAGAGTGGGGAGAAAGTCTCCCGCATGCTTGAGACAAAAAAGGTCCATTATCATTCAAGCTTTTCAGACAGTTTCAGAGGTGAGTTTGATTGACATTGGTTTCTTGAAGCCCCTTTGACTCCCCTTGATTTCAGTGAAAAGAACATCAATATTCAGAATGTTCATACCGTGCTTATCATGACTGAGAATAGAAACATATATGTATCAATCAAGTTGTTCATGCAAGTTGCTGGCATTGCAGGAGTGGGAGAATCAGCTAGGATGCTAAATGTGTCCTTCCGCAGACCGCCAACAAAGTCAGGAGACAGGCCTCCCCATCAGCATAGAAACGGCAACCACATCACTTTTTATAGCGAGGAATCTGCCAGTATAGCAAGTTTTTCAAGCCTTAGCAGCAGCTTGAGCAGTTCAGCATGGGGTGATGATGGCGGGTCAACTGGCGGCCATGCTTCCACTCTAGATAGACTATATGCATGGGAAAAAAAGCTCTACCTAGAAGTCAAGGTTAGCCTCCTTGAACTTCTCTTAAGTTTTAACACAAATGTTGCTGCTTCACATCTCTATGTATGTTCCAGATAATCCAGGGTGGTATTCTTCTTGTTTTGTGGATCAAATCATTCACAATCATCACTTACAGAGAAGATTGATGCAAAGTTGTTTGATTTGATGTCATGAAACAGGAGGCAGAAGCATTGAGGATTGAATTTGAGAAGAAATGTGCTTTGTACAGAAACCAAGATGCAAGGGGTGAAGATCAATTAGTAATTGATAGAACTCGGGCAAACATTAAAATGCTGCAGACCCGTATGGCAGTTGCTGTACATGCTGTAGAGAGCGCAGCAGCAGAAGTCCAACGACTGAGGGATGATGAGCTTTACCCACAACTTTTGCAACTCCTTGAAGAGTATGGCTCTTGCATGCAACTGTTGTTGCTGGTTTTGTGCAATTACTGCTTTTCTTCCAGTTTTCTTGCTGTTGTGCCAGTCAAGCAACATTATGAGATTATCTTTGAAGCTTATCCTTCCTATGTATTTGAAGCCAAGGTTCATATAGTCCTATCAAGTCAAACTTGACCTTGGAGACATGGTCATATTCCCCAGATTTTTGCAGATTTGTTAAATCAATTTTGCACAACAATAGAGTGGCCTTGAAATTTTTTGGGGGCATTGGCAACTTTTGTGATGTTGTGCACTGACTCAATATAGAATCATGCCAGCCTTGTCATCAGTCATCAGTTATGTTGTCTTTGGTTGGACACAACACACTTGTTGCAGTGTTCTGTTATATCAATTGTCATTGTGGATTTGGGACATCATGTTAACTTATGACCTTACATGTGTTGTGTTGGATTTTGAAAATCATTTGAATCCAATATTGTTGAGCTCATCTCTCTTGGCAATGACCACTTGAAAGGATATTGCTAACCTACTGAGTTTATGGGCTGCTCAGGATGAGGAACATGTGGAAGGAGCTTTCAAACTGTCATCAGTCTCAGATGAAAGCTGTTGAGGCCATGAAGAGGCTTGACAACTCTGCTGCCTCAGAGCCAACCACGAGCTCTCATCGACACTCCACTGCCCAATTGGAAGCTGCACTTCACAAGTCAGTTGAATTTTATGGTCTCCTTCCCTAAATTTTTGTGTGCCAATTTTTGCCATCACTGAAATGAACTTTGCTTTCTGAATTGCAATTACCAAATATTGTTCTATGGTGAAGCATCGAATATCTTCATGGAGTTGTCCTCAAAGAAACTTTCTACAAGGTGTGCTTTTCAGGTTTGCTGTATGATGTTGCAAGAGGGAGTTATGATTGTATTTTTCCTATGACAGGTGGGTTGAATCTCTAAGCAAACTTGTGAACACACAGAGAGAGTACCTGAAAAATTTAACTGGGTGGTTACGTTTGAGTCTTTTCCACTTTGTCGAGCCACAGAGGAATGGATCACGATCCCCAGACCGTTCCCAGCTTCTCTGTGAGAATGCAAGCCCAGTCTATGGACTGTGCCAGCAGTGGCAGACCTCAATGGATCAGGTGCCTGACAGAGTTGCAATTGAAGCCATAGCCGGTTTTGCTTCTGTTGTCCATGAGATGTTGAGACTGCAATGTGAGGAATTGCGGATCAAGAAGAAGGTTGAGTTCTTGGCACGAGAGCTTGAAAAGCGAGAAGTTTCACTTCATAGTGCATCCATGAGAGACTTCTCATTTCGCCCTCCACTGTTGCACTCTCCACCCTTGAAGAACTCTGGTGACAATAATGGCTATGAGCAAAATGCTGATTTCACCAGCAGAGGAGGACCTGAGGTTAATGAAAGGAGGCAGCGCATGGAAACAGTGAGGAGGAGGCTTGAGGAGGAGCTTGAGGCAGAGCAGAAAGCTCACATTGATACTCGAGCTTACACTCTGAACAGCTTGCAAACAGGCCTTCCCTGCTTGTTCCAAGCAATGGTGACATTCAGTAATGTAGAGGCTGAGATCTACGAAAGGCTTTATACAATGGGAGACAGCAGAAACTTGGCCCGAATTACCAAGTAAACAATCTCCTCCCCATCTCAATGTAGAAGTGCCTGAACACTTTCTTCCACCAGTTATGGAATTGGACATTGAATTCTGAAAAAGGGTACATACGGGCCCTGTTGATACTGGGAGCCCAGCTCTTTGTTCAGTTTTCGGGCCTTATACAATCAATGTATATTACTAGTCACAGAAAGATTATAAGGAATAGCTTGTTCTTTGTTAATTCAAGTGTTTTTGAGATGAGTATAAATGGTGTTATTCTCAGTATTATCTCCTGGTCTATACCGTAAACACATTCATGGGCTTTTTTTGCGGATTCTTCTCAGTCAAGGTGATGCATGTGGTTTTGAGCAATTACTCACAGTATTACTACTCAGAGTCAATGCTTGCTTGTGCATCATCTGGGAGCATAGTATAAGCCATTCAACCTGCGATTATTCACATTCAATATGGAGTCAGAAGGAAGTTTTAACCATGTAACAAGATCTCCTGACTCGACTTCTTCTGAACCAAAGCTGAACAGAGGTGGGGTCTGCTGCATGCTGGATCAACAGGGGCAACCAGGGACTACAGTGTGACTTGAGTAAAAAGATCAATGTATAGCAGATCCTATCTGAAGTCAGACAAGACTTCACCCCATGAGAATATTATGTTGTTCAACACATTCTGCAAGAAGGCTGTGAATCTTGCTACCCGACCAAGACATTTCTGCCATATCTACAAGCAAGAAACGGTATATCTCCCAGTGTTGGCTGTTAAGAACATGTTTTCTGATAGCAGCTTGCAAAAACTTCTATTCCCCACATGAAGTTTGTCACCACCAACTCCACCTTTCCACACATTTTCTACTCTCTCCGCAGCTTTGGCATGTTATCTTCAGCTGCTAAAGCACTGATAGCATCTTATTCTCCCTTTCAATCAACGAATTCTCATGCTGAAATAGCTGTTCAGCAGCATGGTTGCCAATCCTGTACACCTAATCAGCATGCTTTGATTAAGGCCCACTTTAGATGGGGTTCCAGGGTCCAAATTGCTAGGAACCAATTTGGACCCATTTGGAGCAAACTGAACCCTTGAGTTGCACTCTACCCTGGACACTATCTTGCATCTTGGGTTCTTCAAATCATGAGCTCTCCTTTTGAGCTCTTTTTTTGGGTCTGAACCAATTGATTTTTCGGTCCAAAATGGTGCCATGTAGGTTTAGCCTCAATTTGCCACTTTTTGGTCTTGGACCCTCATCTAAAGGGCATGGGTCCAATTTATGGCTCTCCTCCAATAGGGTTGCTCTATTTCAATGGACCTTGGACCCTCATCTAAAGTGGCCCTAATAATAACACGATTACCATTACCACAACAATGATGGGTTATATGTGTTATGTAATCTCACGACACCAATGATGAGACTCCAAAAACACTCCCCATGAACACTTTGTTCACTTCGAATTCGGTTCCAATAAGAAATAACAATTGATCATCACAATACAGATGATGGGTTGTGTGAACATTTGGAATAATACTGAAGAGGCGACTGCAAAAACCGTCCTAGTGATTCAACAATATTAATCTAGCCAAACATGAAAAATCTAAAACTCTATTCACGCTGAATTTGGTTTCAACAACAAACAACAATTTTTTTTTAAAACTAGGAATATTCTGCAATAAAGATTTGACAGTTTTAATTAGACCAGAATTGAGAGATAAAACTGCATTTTTGCAAGTGCGGATTTGAGCAGCCAGAGTTGCAAATGTGGTGGCCTTCATTCTTTTGGAAGGGGGGGATTTGAGTTTGAACTTGCTTTACCTTGAAGATACAGATATCCAAGAGCAAGAGTAACATCCTAAAGAACACAAGGGTGACCCCTTCCACAAATTTCTAGAAATGTTTTATAGAGTTGTAACATGGAGTTCTATATCCATGCCTCTAGTCACAACTGCAACTCACAGAGGATGTTCAAGTTCTCCATGTGTATGCATAGACAAAGCCTTTTCCTTTTGTCCAGCATGCATTCTCTTCAACCCATCTGCTCACAACACAAATACACTGATCACACTGATTCCACTTCTGTTATGTAACATGTCCATGTGCCACAACCTGCATGACAAAACAAGGATGATGACTGTATTCATTCACAACCCTTTTATGAAATCAACCTTGTAATAGACTTATGATGATCTCAGACATGCTTAAAGCCATCAAGTTGTGCATATGTTTGAGCATCTCCACCCACAGCAATAACATGGCCTGTACACAATATTTTGGATGAAATATTTTCCTTTCCAATAGTGTGAAACTCATTTTGGACCTGTAAATATGTTGAGAATATAGCAAACCTTCAAGAGCGCCAGTAAAAGAAAATGTTTGCTTTTGATTGGCGGGCCACAATAATTGACCCATGGAGGAATAATTAACGTTGTATATTGGATGTGTTGGATGTGGTTTTTAGGGTTTATAATTGGGGTTGTCAAAAATCATAGAATGAGTTCTGATGTATAACCATGGTTATCAAAATGCGGGAATAAAATTAAACAACTTCATTGGTCATGAACTTGCAACCAATATATATATGCTAAAGGTGGGTGTTTATATTCTAGCTATAGCCAATAACTTGTCATGTCTAAAATTCTTATAACAATTTATAACTTTCTTTGAGGGAGGCCATTACTTATCCAAGGGTTTACCTTCTAATCACCGATAATGTATCCTTACCTTGTTAGTCTCTAGTCCACAATCCATGTTTTTTGGACAATGGCAAGAAGGATATATTTATTTATTTATGAATTCATTTATATGTAACGTTTCACACAAATGAGATTAAAAAACAACCAACAAAAGGAAATTGTATATCATTGATATTTTAGGAAGAATGCTTGGAATAATAATACCCCTTGACTAGGAATAGCTTTTAAAATTTTGGTTGAATGTAAAATGTTGGTCTCTATGCAATGTAGAAAGGGTCTTAATGTAGTGGATTGTTTGGATTGTTATAACATTTATCAGATAGTTTTAAATTAAGTTAACGATAAAAAAACCCATTTTGTTGAGTAATGTTTATTTATACACTTTATAATAGTTCCAAAAATAATATTTATGTTAAGTTCAATTGCTTGGACTATTATATTGTTTTCCATGTAAGGTGTTTTGGTAAGTTTGGGGCATGTCTTGGTGTCTAATCTCTAGGCTACATGAATGGAGTAAATTGTCCAAAGATAATGTTGCCATTGTGCATGTAGAAAAAAAAACTGGGAAACCAAGTCATAGGAGACTCATATATTTAAGGATGGCTTGAAAGATACTATTGGGGTTGATAAGGCTAACAAATCCAAATTATGTAGTTGTTGAACAACAATATTTACCAAGTTAGCAAGTAACAACTTGATCTTGTGTTTGGTTTTTTGGGTATGTATAACAAAGGCCAAAGACGACATATATATATATATATATATATATATATATAGCAATAGCATTTTCAATAAGAAAAAGTAAGACTATATTGACATCTTACCTCAACACACATGTGAAAAGAAGAGTCAATGACCCAAACATGGGATTGATCCACCTTTTAGGGAGAGGGTTGATGGAGTTGTAGTAAGTGAGAAAGGAGATCACCTCAACTAAGTAATGAAAGGGGAGCAATCATGATTTGATGGTAGAAAGTGTGACTATTTCTTCATTACAAATGTGACAAAGTCGATCATGCTTGAACTTTTCCAAGGGGACTAGTTGATCATAGCAAACACTCAAATTTTGCTATGATTTCATTTAATATAAAAAATCTTGGTTAAGCACCATATATATATATATATATATATATATGACACAATTCAATAAATTAGTGACAGAGATATATGGCAAGAAACTATTGTATATGGTTTGAAAAACCAAATTTCTTTTTATCAAACCATACTTTTGAATAGGTATGGTACTATTGGATTTAAATTTTAAATATATCTTGTTTATTTGTTACATCGTTCCAGCTTTCCTAAATGTTATGCAAATTGCAGAAAATTTAATCTTCACATTAAGGTCTCTGGGGTGGCAGATTATGTCATTTTCTTGACTGCAATATCTTCCGGTGACAATCATACACTTGTACTAGTGACCATGTCTGTTGAACGATGAATCTTTTGTAAAATCGTTGCCAAATCTGCCACCCCAGACCTTAATGTGATGGAATGGCCTAGCCCCTGCCCAAATTATGTGGGGTAAGGCACCAGGTGAGCATTAACACTAGTAGTAAAGTCAGCCCATTCAGAAAACATGTGGAGAACTACAAGTCTTGCAATAAGTACTACAATCAACGTATTGAAGAATTTAGCTTAAGCTTGTCATTTGTTTGCAAGTTTCAGAACAGAAAACAAATAAATAAATAAATAAATCTCAGGAAACAGATGGGTTTCTTTTTATACTGTAAGAGAAACAGTACCGGGTTTATCAGTGACACGGAAAAGATTTACAGCTTTGCCATCAGGACTGGTTTTAACACTTTCACTTTGTGGATGCTCTCCATTCCATCCCCCATAGCTTCTTTGCATAACCTATATCACACACATGCTGGAGTAGAAGGAATTTAAGTGTCATTACAATGCATAGTTTGATTCTCCAAGGATAGTGGACATCATCAACTTCAGGCATTGCACCCACAATAGGACATGGCACCATCTCCATCTATGGACATATCTACAATACATCAACAAATATTTGCAACACTGAAATTTCACAACCAAGAAAATGCGGATCCAACCCAATGACTATCCATGGCACTAGATTACCACTATGTGTTTGTGAAAGATTGGTGCTGCACCTTGTGTCCTTATTCTTGATTACCAAAATTTTGAAATATTTAAAAATGAAGCTACCAAACCTCTTTTTTTGGAAAAATAAATATTTCAACAAAAATTATGGCTTGTTTGTGGTTGGTACAGTATCAGAAAACATCTCTAATTTGTATTCATGAAATTTAAAAAATTCATATTTTCTTGTTGAACTTAATGTAGTCCCTATGTCCTCTTGAAAACTAGTACACTTCAGTAATGTTGGTATTTGTTAAAGCATGTCCACCCATACCCCCAAAGTGGACATTTAGCAATCCTTATTACACCCAATTATAGAGTGTACTTGTTTCCCACCCATAAACATAAGAAAACTGGACTGTATAAGGTGAGAGACTATTCACGTACCATCACTGTTTTTTTTTCATTTCATACTACTTGAAATAATAGCAACTACCAACCTGACAAGTTGAAATAAAAAAAACCACATGTCAAATAGTTGCTACGTATTTGGATTAAAATGTCTAAACAAAGATTTTTTTTTGGGAATTTTTTCCAGGTGCAAATTTTCATTGAAGGCCTCTCTTTTCACACCAAGATTGGATTGGTATCATATTTTGTTTATATCATATTAGTATTGATATACAAGTTTTTTTTAAATCTTCAAACCAACTAAGTATGCCAGTAATTGAATACCATGACAGTCTCAATATTAGTGTTGTGTTACATTATTATCAATAACAAGATGTTTTGAGGTGAAACCAAAACATTATCAATATTCCTTGGTTATATATTTTTTGGTTAACAAATTGATTTTACTTGCCATAGAATTGAATTTCATTCAAGTTGGACTCTATTTTTGGACTACAACAAACTTACCAAAACTAATTTTAATTTTTTTCATTCAAAATGTTATGCTCATATTTGGCCATGTGTACTACATCCATATTCCACCATATGCACTATGGTATCTTAATCATATCAATTGCTGAATTTTCTACCACTTACAATTTATAGGATGAAGGCCAAAAGGTGTTGCTTAGCTTTAACTTTGATGGATGCAGAATTAAAATGTAAGCTTCACTTGGAGATCTCACATTATTCATGATTGTGTGGACCACAAGTATTGTCAAATCCTCAAACTCCTCTAATGTAAAGTTCACTGAGATTTTGAACAATGCTAAAGTTTCTTGCATTGTAGCAAGCATGTCTCAAACACTAGCCTCTAGATGTTATGAACCGGCTACAAACAAGTGGAGAATTACAAGACAAGACAAGTTTTATTGATCCATCAACTAGTGTTGATTTGCTGAAGAGTTGTTCCCCAGACTATCTCCTTTTATAACCCTGAACCATACTAGTCGCAAAATATCCTAGGCCATGACATTGCCAAAAGTATCTCAAAATATCCTAGGCCATGATATTGCCAAAAGTATCCCAACATATCCTAGGTCATGATATTGCCAAAAGTATCCCAAAATATCCTAGGTCATGATACTAAATCCATTGAAATGTTGACACCCTCTTCCATCTCTTGTGTAGTGAAGAATTCAAAAGAGGTGGTAGGAATCATTGCACTTTCAAAACAAATGTGGTCTTCCTCACCATCTTATCAAACAACTTTTTCATCATAGCTTGAGGAAGAGCTAAAGCCCTAGAATGAATAAGAGGAGCTTGAGGAATCCAATTGTGAATTGAAAAAGAAAAGGGCATGTCACTTGGCCTATGACTAAGGCTACATATGTATTACATGTGGCATGCACCATAGGTTTAGGCATGGCTTAGACCATCTAGCTTAGGTGCTTCATGACTTAGCCTTAAATATACCTTAAGTGCCACAATAAATAGTTAATTAACCTTAGGTGGTTATCCCTAATTTAGTCGTGCCTAGGCACCGAGTATGCTAAGGATTTGAATGATGTGACCAATGAAATGGGTGATAGGATTGATGATGATTGTGATGAAGAATTAGATGGGTATAAAAGTTGTAGTTCTAAAACGGGCAATGAAAGGAGATTGGGGAGAGGTGGCTCTGATTTTAGGAACAAGGAAATAAATGAAAAAGGAATGGGAAAAAAAAACTACAATATTCTTTCAAGAAATATATAGGTGTCAATGGAAAGGAATCAAATGTGACCTTGTAGATGATGTTAAGGTTTTAGTTATCAAAGGATAAGTAATAGCAAATGACCCATGAAAAACAATTCTTGAAGATTAACTTGGTGAAGATCATATGGGACTAAACATTTTGTATCATTCAAATAACATATCAACAATAATGACCATTTAGAAGTGGTCATTGTTTCAAATCATTTTTTTATCATTATTTTTAAAAAGAACTTCTCACATCGTAAGATGAAAGCCATATATCAAATGTTGATGAAGAGGGAGCAATTGGTGTTAAGAAGAACCATTGACATGTTTTTAGTTAATTATGGATTAAATTATCAATTTTAGACTTCTTTCTATCCTAGTGGTTGCGATCAAATTTAAGACAAAACATTGTTAACATTTATTTGTTGGATCCTCTACTGAAGTAAAACATTATTAATATTTATTGTTGCATCATTTAGTGGCCCCCAAATGAAAGTTCTTTTTTTCATTTTTCCAACTTCTAGATGGTTAATTGTTAACTCATGAAAAAAATTGGATCTACAAAACATACATGCAAATTTGGTTGATTCATAGTTAACTATTAATTCATTTTTAGCTAAGTCCTAATTAGCTTGTAATTCATTTGTAGTTAAGAAACCTTTTAAAAAGTTTCCCTAATCGATACACATGTTTATGTTTATGTTTCGAATTAAGTCCCCAAAGGGGTATAAATAAAAGTAGGACCCCTTAATACCTTCAATTTTTTCAATACCAATTTGAAATATGATTTTACACCATATCCTTGTTTTATTAATTTCATGTTTATGTTTACTTATTTCATTGTGATAAAGATATATTTGTATTTTGGTTTTACACACTTTGTGTTTTTGGTTTTAGATTTAAACCTATCATTTTATTATTATTTTTGTAGGTTCTGTGCTTATAATAATTTGAATAGACTCCCATTGAGTGTACGTGTATTCTTATCATCAATAAAATTTGGTTCTTTGGATTTGAGTGCAAATTACCCCTTTTCTTCAAATTTTGATAAGTTTGTTAAAAAGTTGTGGATTACCCATTTCTTGGAATAACAACTAAAATTGTGGATCACCCACCTCTCGTCAAAGTCACATCTTACATGTTTTTATAGTCATGTCTACGTAAAAAAAAATGATTGTTATGTCAATAGAAAAAGTGGGTGAAAACACATTATGGTGTAGACAATTTTAAGGAAAACGAGGACTACATATAGTATAAAAAATGATAACATGTAAGATTTCACTCACTTTGGATGTTTTTAGAAATCACATGTAGTCAATTTGAGTTTCAAACACAAAATAAGTTATTAAAACCATCAATATGCAATTGATTGGTAGTTGTCACATTGTCTAAAACTACACCAATAATTTTATAAACATTGATTTAGAACCCATATTTTACAATAGATTACTAGTTTTTATGAATTTTGAAAATCCATTTTTAAATTTTAAATGGTAAAAACAACACTTAGCCCATCTCCATCTTTAATGGAAGAACATTTTACAACTTTAAAAGGTCGAAAACTTCATCATTATAACATCATAATGTACTAACAAATGTTCTTTAAACATTTGATATAATTTCACAACTTGAAAAGAAATTTTAAATTTTAAAAAATAAGATTTTTTTTTCATGGTTGTCTTTTTACATTTGCAAAATTTCATGGATAAACTACCATTAAATATAATCCTTCGTAGTCCTTTTGTACAATTGCAACATTGTAATCACAAGGCTATAACAAAATGAAATTGTACTCCAATTACTAATTAATTTCATATTTGTTCCAATTTCATGATATAATGATAAATTGGGATGTAAACCACCAATGATTGACATTTTTATTTATAATTTTTTCCTATACATCCACCATGATATGTCAAAGTTCCACATGTATCGAAAACTATCAAACTATGACATTTCTTTGTCTACACCATAGTGTGCTTCCACCCAAGTCATCATTATGCATAGTCACATACAATAATAAAATCAATCATTTTGTGAGTCTATAGTTCATGTTCAAAATATTCAAGCACCAACATCATTGGGGTGCAATCCTACTTCAAGCAAATGAACCATGAATCATTTTTCTTAACAAGTTTGATGGGATGCATTCAAAGTTTGAAAGATTTATTAACCAAGTGCATGTAGTCATTTGGTTGCCTTTACATCACTACACAAAGTGGCCTAACCCAAGTTGGTCTTGTTAGCACCTTGTTATTAGGCATAAAATAATGTGGTTTGTGCTTGTAGTGAAGCATTAATTAATTTCCATGCTAAATAATTTTGAAACATTTGTTGAAAAATTTAATGCCACTTTTGGACATTCAAACAAAGAGTGCACATCAACAAACAAGTTGTAATCACTTCACCAGAGACCTTGCCCGACAACTATGTATGCATATGAGTTCAAATAATTGGCACATAATATTTCATGGGATGAAATTGCATTCATGAATTAATTCCAATTTAAATTATGTAATGATGTCAATGATTTATTGTTCACAATGCTAGATTCTATGGCATTGAATCAAGCCATTGCCCAAGTTATTCGATGTGACAAAAGGCTTCTTGAATGACATTAAAAGAAGCATTGGAAACCATCTCCACTATAAGAAAATTTCATGGCCACCACACCATCCCCACCAATGGTATTTCCATTAAGAAACTATCCCATGCAAATTGATAATATTTCATTCAAAACCACTCATGGAATAAAATAGACAATGGTGACATGTAAACAAACTATGTTTTTATTGTGAGACATTAGGTCACATTGTTAGTGACGCACTCCCAAACTCCTTGATGGATTCAACTACAAGTCTAAAGGTGAAAATAATGGAAAGAGAAGGAGTTGGAGCTCGCTCCCTGGCTTACAACACTTTGGGGGTAGAGGGGTGTGTTGGAGTTCCAGGATGGACTAAGAAGAGTGACAAGCAGTTCAATTATTCACACAGACCTACACAGACCAAACAATAGGTTGGTTAGTGCAAGGTTAAAGCATTTTTGGTGCACAAATGAACCACGAATAAACATGGATTCATAAGATTCACCACAGTTTAAACTTGGGGGAAGCCACCACCTTCCCCCTTACAATATTCTCTATGCCTGACCAAAACCCTAAACCCTAAATCCAAATGTCGTTTTGTCCCAAGACTCCTAAGTGGGAGTTTTGAAATTCCCAAAATTGAGACTCTTGGGACTTTGGAGGCTCATAACATTGTGTTAAAAACTCTGATTGAGGTGAAGTTCAAAGCAAAATTGTAGCCTTTGCTAAGATCTTTCCAACGATATGTGGCACACCACCTAAATGCAAGGAAATAAGGGCGATTCTCGACTTTTAGTGGTTGGGAGTCAAATTAGACTTTCGGCCTTTCTTTTGGCAATAACTTGTGTTTCAAGTACCTTAATGGGTCATGCAAACCCATTTTAGACATTTCAATTCTAAGACCTTTCCAATGATATAAGGAAGTTTTCAATCCAATGAGCTTTGGCCTTTGCAATCATTGTCTGAAAATTTGTAAGTCCATTGGGATTCCAACTCCCAAAGTGAGAGTTCACTTGAGAGTGTGGAGGTTCATTCCCTCACACTTTCCCACATTCCTAGGAGCATGAAATGTGACTTCTAGGCTTCATTATTGGCCCACACCTTTGCAAGCCCTTGCTTTGGTCACGAGCCCAAGGTTAGGGTTGCAAAAATTAAGAATTGTCCAAAGAAGTAAACAAATTGTCAACATTGCACATTTTGAAAATTTGAGAAATAAGAACATCTAGTTTCAACAGGGACCATGAAATTAAACCATGATGCACATGTGATTGAAATGGTTCCAACTAATCTTGAAAACCAAAACACTTTGTTTTTTGTTACTAATCATGATGAAGTGTAATAAATCCATGACAACAAAAATTGAAGTGTTGTTTGATTAGATTGTCCATGTCCATGTTTCACTAATAAGGAATTGGTGCAACAACTTAGTTACCTTTGGTGAAAAAGACCATGCCAATGGTAGTGAAGACTAGTGATAATTGAAGCTTTTCTTTAAGACCTATGACACATGAAACCAAGGCATTGGAGATCACCATTGGGTCACATACAAGCAAAGTTGTTTTCAATGTCATTTCATCCCTAATGAACCTTATCATTATTCAATTATTTAAGTTTGTTCTACACAACGCACAAGTGGATTGGCATATGGGGTCACCATTTTAAAACACCAAAGGAAGAAACATCAAATGCAAGGCCTTGCACATAGACTTGAATGGTGAAAATTAAGATTACCATTTAGGTGTGTTAGAAGATATTCCTAAAAATTGATCAAAATGTAACCACTATATTTGCAACTACATGCAACTATTAGACATTTGCAACGACCTTTGGACATTTTTATAACTATTTTTTGTGTTGGTCATATTTGTGATTATTTTAGTTTTCATGCTTACATGTGAACAACATTTAATTTGTTTTTCTCCAAAAAGAACAACTTGTGTCATCACAAATTTAACATACAACAAATTAATAATGAAAATCTTGTGAAGTTTGTTCATTCATAGTTTGCACATTTTACATACAAATATCATGCATAGAAAACACATTTGACACACAAATAAATGTGTTGATGGATGAAGTATGAACCTATGAATGAACAAGTGCCACACAAATTTTGTTTTTTATAAATTTGTGTTTCAAGCGTGTTTTCAATGCATGATATCAATGTGTAAAATGTATGAATTGGTACAAGGGCATAAGACATTTATTTCACTTTTCTACAACATTATTCCACATCCCAAATTAACATTATTCCACATCCCAAATTAATAAAAGAAATTATATATTTAAGAATGATGTTTCCATAAGAACATTTCTATTCAATACCCTAATTGGGCTTGTAATGATAACCCATGAGAATATTTCACATTTGGATCCCCACCACAACTTTTGTATCAACAAAATTGAGCCAACCCTCTCACTTTTTTTATCGTGATTTAACAATGACGTGCATTTTATTGTTGTCATCAAAAGGCTTAGTATAATGTTTACATTCTTGTGTTTATGATGTTTGTAAAAGTTGATGAGGGAGACATCATTTATTTAATGAAGACTTTATGTAAAAGGGTATCAATTTACCTTGTGTCCCCAAAGCATGAAATAACGAGTCACAAGTGTGTGGATAGTTTTCAATTATTTTTTGAATTTTTGAAAAATCACCATGGGAATATTATATATAAATTTACTTTTTATTTTTTGAAATAAGTTCTTATATTTTTAAAGTTGCAACTACAAAATTTTCATGAAAATTCACCATGTTTCAAAAGTCCTAAACTATATGTTTAAAACATTGAAGAAAAACATGTGGACATGTGATTTTTTTGTTTCAAAAGTTTTTTTCATCATCAAATGTCCACTGAATTGTTTCAAATGTTTTATGGACTTTTATATATTCCACAAGAAGGGATCCATGTGTTCAAAACATTCAAAAAATAAAAATACACCTACCCTTTTAGATTTTGATACTCGAACATTTTTAAGAACTATTATAGTTTTGATTATAGTCATGGTTCAAAGTAAAGTTATAAATTTGACTACAATGTAAGGTTTGATGCAAAAAAAAACTGAACTTTAATCATGTTATATGTCATATTTAGTTTCAAATTTGATATTTAGTTTGAAAAATGGTGTGAAAAATGCATCATAAACCAACAAAAAATTGTTATGAGAAAAATGCAATCCTTGAAAATGACTTTAACCTTGTGTGACTAACTCCTATTTTCATGCTTTCACTCAAAGATATCATCCTCTACTTGAAGTTTTTGATCCTCGATATACTATCATATGCATTTCATGGTCTCAAGTCATGAAATCTTTTTGACTTCTAAAAACTTTTTCATGCCCAAAACACCTTGGAGACATAGGTGGGAACACTTGTGGTGGCCTTGGCTATTGTCAACAAACTTGGTATTGTTGCTAGATGCATTCTTTTGCTTTTTCATTGTCTTTTGTCTCTTTCCTTTCTCTTTCTCACCACTACTAAGTCATAAAACAAAACAAATCAAAATAAACCCACTCACACACTTTTGATACTTTGCTTTTGTGTTTGGAACATGAAATGTGGACATGTCCTTGTGCAAGCTTCATTTTTTCTTTTGTTATTGTGACAATAATCTTGGACTTGTCCTCATAGTGATGTTGTTTGTTTTGAGTGGGTGTGAAGGAGTGGAAATATTTTTTGTTTTTTTGTTGTTGTGATGGAAGAGGAGTGGGAACAAGCAATTCAAATTTTCTTTTGTTTCTTGTTGCTATGATGTGATGCAAGGTGTGGGAATTTGAGCTTGACATCACCATGAGTGATTTTTTTCTTTTGCTTTTTGGTGGGCTTTGTATTCAAGGGGGTGGTGCAATTGCAATGGGGCACAACAAATCTAGACTAGATTAAGTCCACCAAACTACCCCATAAATTTGGTTTCACTAGGAGAATTTGTTATTTTGCATTGGAAATGTTCAAACTACTCAAACATACATGGGTCTAACAAGTTTGGTTTGTTAGGAGAATATGTTGCCTGCATTAGAGATGTTCAAACTACTCAGACATACTTGAATCTTGCATGGGAGGACGTTAAATCAGCAATGGGTCCTTATTGTAGACAAGTCAAAAATATTATGTGCTTTTTGTTCTTCCTTCTGCCCTTAGCCCATCCATCCATTAGGGGAAAAGATGGATAATGCCCAGACAAATTGTTTGTTTCTTACTATACAAACTCCGGGCATGTAATAGACACTAAGAGGCATAATATGCCTCATTATGCCTCCTAGTGTGCATTACATGCCCAAAGCATGTATAATAAGACAAAACATTTGTGTTTTGGCAGCACTGAGATGTGTCTGGTCATCAGGCAATTGGGCCGTCAGGGAAAAATAGAAGCAGAGTGTAGTTTTGTACTGTCTGCAATAAGGACCCATTGCTGATTTCACGCCCTCCCATGTTCCAATAGCACACTTATTAAATTTGCTGCTCAGACATGAGTCATTTGGATATTTACAGCCATTGCCAGGGTTGTTTTTTCAATTTCATGAGGTAGGTGGAATGGCAATCCTCTACAAGAGGACTTTGCCAGATTTGGCTACAGGACAGAGAGAAAAGTATATATGTTTTGACACCCCGTTATGTACTGGGGATATGCAAGAACCTATAGTTATGGCAATTTCAACCCTTGTTTTCCTTGAAATGTGGTGAATTTGAGGCAATATCCCCCTCCCCTCCCCACCCCCAATCCTTTGTAGAAGTTGCATCCCAACAAAAAAAGCTGGCCATAGCTATTGGAAATAAGGTGTTATTTGGTGACTTAATAAAGGAGATAAAATTTCCAATAAATTAAAAACTCTGACATTGGATATGGCTTGCAAGCAACAGTTTGTATCAAAATTTAAATCTGTTGGAAGAGTTATGAGCAGTTTGATTGTTAAGTGGATAAAATTTTGTTCACCAGCCTATTCAAAGTACAGTTGTAGCCCTCCAGTTTGCCTGTCCAATCACACAAAAATTGCTCAATTTGGCTGATGAATGAGGAAAATATTAAAAAGTGTTGGGTGATAAATACATGTTTGATGATGGGTGGTTCTACCCTATGTGGCCTAGAAAGGTTGAGCCCTCTTTGCAAGTTAGCAAACAGAAACAAAACCTTATAGCCTACCAAAAGAAAGCTTCTTCTTTTCAGTTTTAACACAAGATATCTTGGTGGACAGACTTAATAGAGTGAAAGAGGAGTTACCTCTTTTCTATCACAATATATGGCTACTTTCCATTTCCTTTGGCATGCATACTAGTCTAGCTAGCAGCTAAATTTGCTCCAATCCCCAATACAGGACAGAGCATATATGTTAAGGTTTTTTTTGGGGGGGTGGGGGGAGAGGGGGTGCTTAAAAAAGGACCAACATCAGTGACAGAGTATAACCTACAAGATTACAAAATTTCCACTACACGATGGCCATTACTTTATTCCATTTGAGGTGCAGACACCTATGTATTGCCAGGTAACATAAAATAGGTCTTTGCGAGGGTCCCCCATTTTGTCTGCCAACAAAATTGTTCCTTACAACTGGCCCCCACCTGGGCACTGAGTATTTGATCAAACACATCATCACATAATAAGGTACGTCATGTTCTGTTTTGGATGATTGCGAGCACAGAATTTTGAAAGAAAAGTGGTGTACTTTTGATACTGATCATTGTAGCTAGCTTTCTTTCCTTCCCGTGGTTTCTTCTATCTCTAGTATGTATTAAGAAGAAGCATTTTGAACCTGATGATGGGTCTGTTTGGGACCAGTTTTGCTGCACTGGCCCATTAATGATTATGGAAGAAGAAATTACTTCTTGAAGAAACCACTTCCATCATAAAGCTGGGAAGCAAGGGCGACACGAACATGCACCTCCCCCCCCCCCCCCCTTTTGAATACTTTGTCCACGCAGCATCCGGGCCAAGACTTGTATATTCTCTTTACTGCCAGAAAGGGTCCTCCATCCACGGCTGCCCTTTGAAGCAAACCATTTCAAGAGCATGACTACCTCTATCTACAAACAAGTGGAACTCGGGTATTTGTTTGCAAAAGGCCATGGCGCAATCAAAGATTGGCTGAATTATTGTGCTGCCTGCATGTACATACAAGAAATCCGAATGGCAACAAGGCCCTATATCTAATTAATTAAGTTTACACAATAAATAGCACATCAAAAGTGATTTCACGTAAATTGCAACTGCAAGCAACAAAAAATTAATTATTGCATAGACCAACAAATCTTGTCTCCACTAATAAGCGATACAAAGCAACAACATAGTAAAGAGGTCTTTATCAACTAGCAAGACAATATTTTAATGATCTTAGAATTCGTTCAACAGAAAAAGTACTAGAAACTTTCGCAATGGTACAAAGTTTTGATCCAATTCAGGGAGAAAGCTGTAAAACTTTGGCAATGGTACAAACTACAAGCTTTCTCCAATGGAACTTGAAAAGACTGGGAATTAGAACCTACCAATATGACAGACTTGTGCTGGAGAGATGTATAACTAGCAGTTTACCTAGCTGTTGAAAATAGCCTATATACACAATGTCAGCATGCTCAGAATCAACGAGAGCTATAAACAGACTGCATATCTAAGTAGCTAAATATTAATATCCTGTGGATGAAGAACGTGAAATCTTAGGGAATTATATGGCCTAGTTGGACTACCGCATGACTATGCACACACCCCGGAATAGTATATAAAACAACTGTATCTGAAAAATGAAAAACTGGGTTCAACAAAATCTGTGAATTCTGGCCTCATGAAATGTGTTCAAATTTGGCTCCCAGTAAGTAGATGGAACCTCACATTTCTATTTGGTGAATGGTCACTAATGGTTGATCAATCTAGGGTTTTAATTCCTGCCTGCCTGCCATTGATTGGAACTAATTTAATATTACACTTGATTGAACTCTGATGACATGATAGCTGTAGTAACAAACAAGGTGACAAAGTTGCTAGCTGGGTCTAACTCCTTTTACAGCTAGAGTGTTGAAAGCTGCCATGGCTGCTATACTGCAGCAGCTAGCTAGGTAGCTAGCTAACGTGGTATACAAGAGTACAAGCTGCTTCATAGCCGATAGAGCCTGGTTCCTAGAACCTGGACGGGGTTACAACAACTGGACGGATCTAGTTAGGCTCCCCAGTAACCAGGCTTGTGCTGCATGAAGGAGCTCAAAAACTCGATTTGGTTAGCTTCCAGATTTGGATGATTATTGAATCCGGTCGTCTGTAAGTCATGACTAGCTCCCAGCTGCATTTGTAAGGTGGAATTGGGAGCCGGATGAGTGGACTGAAGATCGTACATCACTGAATGTGCAGCTGGTGTCGATGCTCCCAGCTGATGATCTTGGTAGTTCATCAGACTTGCAGGAGCGCTAGTCTTGCTAGTCAAACCGGTGCCAGTAGTACTGTATGCATTCATCTGGCCGCGCTCCTGCTGCATGTTTGGAAAATGCTGGAAAAAATTATTAGTGGGTAATTGTGTCGTCGATATTGTATTAATGGATGGAGATTCGATCAATCCTGCCGCTGACTGCAGAAGTTGATTGGCGCTGTAGGACCCTAATCTGCCAACAGCTCCCATAGCTGCTGCCTGTGAGAGCATGGACAGCTGCTGTTGTGTTGCTGCTGCCATTTGTATCGCACTTGGAAACAGTTCATTTGGCTGTAACGTCATGTTTAGAAGGGCAGAGCCGGTGGTCTGTAAGCAGCTGCTGCCTCTTGCAGTGTCTTGATGATGAGATTGCAGCCCATCGTTAAATCGCTGCCCTCGTGACGTTCGTACTTTCTTGCGCGATCCACCACCAACAGGAACGTTGCGAAGCGTGCCGCCGACCGTCCAGTAACGTTGGCAGTTGCGACAGAAGTGTCGAGGTTGGTTCACGCTGTAGTTGTTGTAGTAACAAAATTTGGTGTTCATGGATTGACAA
This sequence comes from Sphagnum tenellum, assembly GCA_963921925.1. Taxonomy (NCBI): domain Eukaryota; kingdom Viridiplantae; phylum Streptophyta; class Sphagnopsida; order Sphagnales; family Sphagnaceae; genus Sphagnum; species Sphagnum tenellum. The sequence continues at coordinate 11,494,585 of OY998159.1, read as the reverse complement.
CGTGGGCACGGAATCACCTTCACGGGTCTCTCACGCGGCATGCACCCTCCGCTACCTCTGCTTGCACCTGCACTCGGCGATTCCTCGTGTTCCCCTGCCGATGTGCCAGAATCCCCTGACAATTGATGGATTAGATCGGGGTCTAACTTCCCTTCGCAGTGGTTCATTGTTAAATGCATATTGATTACCATCTGCCGTCGACGCCTGATCTTCAACGGCAGCGTAGCTTCTTCCTGGATGCAGGTTTTGCGTTAAAGACGAGCTGCTAATCAGTACTCGATCCCACTCCCTGCGTCATGCAATCCCATCCGCAAGGTTCAAACTATCAGTAGATCGATCAGAAGCTAACGGCAACGAAGCTCTATAAAGAGTCGAGGTTATAAGACCGTAAATTAGGCAACTCCAAGTGCTTGAGCAAATACTAGTGAAAGCCCGTTCATGGCAAGTGTTGATGAGCTATCTCAAAGCTGCTAGAGCTTACAGAGAACGTGTCAATACTAGAGAGGAGAACAGAAGCTAGTAGTTGGGAAGTCTTGGTACTGATATAAACCTAGCACGGGATCGAGGAGAACTTTAGAGCTGTACTGTGTGCTATTGCGCGCGTTCGAACCTTCAAATTCTCCAAGACGAGCGCAATAATTGTGAGACCCGCATCATGAGCAGCAGCATATTGCGAATTCCCTAAGACCAATTTCATACGACTAGCTAACTAGCGTCCCACCGTGCTTACATAACCCCTTGGCGGGGAGTTGAAGGTCCTCTCCCCTAGGTTAACACCACGAATCTCTGATCTTTAAGCTTTATCAGAAACTATGAACTGGAAGATACAATACCTCCGCATCTTTTAAGAAGAACAATCTTAGCAGGCAATTATTGTGACCTTCTTGATTTGCACATCCATGCGATCAAGTGCATAAAACTTATCCATCTCTAGTGCGCGGATGCATAAGACTAGCGACTCTGTGCAGGCAGGGTACAACTCCCGAGTTATACTGCAAAATACATTACTGTTCTTGATCTAAAAGAAAAGATGTACAGCACCACATTCAATAGACAACCAAGGACTAAAGAAAATGTGAATAGATAGAGAGAGGAAGCGGCAAGCAGTGCACATGAACTAGCTGCTGATAAATTAGCATCTAGTGGATCGCGAGCTCACTCACCATAATCATATTATCATTGCAACTCGCGCTCCAATGTTACTGAACTCTCTTTTAGCTCATCTCGTTGGAGACCACTTGCGCACGAGCTCCTGCTGGTAGCCGCGAGCCGGGGCCTAGTGTAGGAGTCTTTGTGTACTCTTCGACGCACTGTATTCGGAATTATGAGATACAACTGTCTAAAGCTGGGTAGCTCGGCTAGCTTGATGAGGGAAGAAGAACTTTCCTGAAGAACTAGCTAGCAGTGCAGGAGCTGCTGAAGCAGTCGGTCCTATCGATCAAGCAGAGTCACAAGCTCGGCAAGCTAGATCGATTGTTATTTAAAATTCAAAAGATCAGATCGGTTCATTGCAGTAGAATGGAGTCTCCCTTAGGACGTTGAAGGGAATTGCAGCAAATGAGATACAAAAGGGAAGATAGCAACGAGGCCGTCGCGTAATACTAGACTAGTACGTCGCCCAAATTCCGCTCTGCTTGAAGGAAACCTTACAGCCACGTGCTGCCTAATTGAGCCACCAATCGAGGTACCTAGTGAATCAGCAGGAGCAGGAGGACGAGGAGCAAGCCTAAACCTCAGGACTATTCTTCTTCTTCTTCTTCTTCTTCGTCTTCTGTCAAGCCAATACTGTCCATGGCCCTTCCTTCAAACCCCTGCAGCTTCCCCTCTCAGCTTCATATCTAATGCTTTTACCAGAGCCCCATTTTTCCGCCATCTCCGCTCTCTCTCTCTCTCTCTCTCTCTCTCTCTCTCTCTCTCCCACAGCTACAGCACCAGACCAGGATTCCCCAAAAAAAGCACGACTTTGATGAGAACCCAAAGGAGGGAAAGAAGAAAGAAAGAAAGAAAGAAAGAGAGAGAGAGATAGAGTGGCAGTAAGTATCAACAAGAAGCAGCTACTCTTTATACCTCCAGTCGAGCTGCAAGCTATCCAGAACCAGATGACCTAGTACCTGGGACAATTTAAGGCTTCCAGTCCCTGTACAGACTGAAGGTTTAGTAACCTAAATGGACACCAATTGAACATAAAATTTAGTTGAAATACAAATTGCAAATAATCCTTCATACCATATGATTACAAACACCTGTTCTTTTTGGGAAATTTTTTGCCACTTGGCAACCAGAAAAACTCCACTGTGACTTATACAAAAATAGGATTTTTGCTGGGGGGTGGGGGAAAAGAAAAAGCACCAAAATCACCAGATTTTTTAGGTCTTTTTTTTCCTCTATAAAATAGCCATATTTAGAAAATGGGTTCCCTTCCGGACGCCAAAATGCAACAGGGTTCTTAAATATTTCTACTTTCCTCTCTGAACTGTTGTCAAATTTGGTTTCATAATTCCTGGTGGTATGATAGCCAGTGTGGCTAGCTACATTACAAAATTGAGAGAAAATCCGCAATTACAAAAACATAGATTTTGTGAATGAGAAATATGTTTTACTAATATTGAAATCAGATGTCATAGTGGGAATGGGTCTTTTAGTGGGAGTGGGTTTTTGTTTCTTCTTCAAGGGCATATTTTTTTCATTTCACCAGGTAATTGGACAACTAGAGTAGCTTGTAAATTAAAGGACTTCACATATAGGTGGTTTTTTTGGCAATTCTGTTGATGTGGACAACAGACACATCCTAAGGATGTTGATTTGTGGTTTAACTGTTGTCCTTTCTGAGACAATTTGTTCCTTACAAAATTGAAAACAATTTGGAAATTAACACAAGTCTTCCAGAAAATGAGTGTAGAGAATTGTATAGCTCACAAATGGGTGAACTACCTCAGCTTTAAAAATTTGTTGAAACCTTGCACCTATTCATAAATAGAGCCAGGGTAACTTGGGGAATTTGCTTGCTTGCTTGCTTGCTTGTGTCACAATGAGCTTGACATAGTTCTACTTCCTTAAGGTTGCATTGTTTTGGGACCCACACTGGCCTTTGCCAATGGTAATGCCTTTAGTTTACCATACACTTTCTTTTCTAAAAAGTTGTACCCTGGGAAAGGCTAATGCATTTGACCTCCAAAAGCTGTAGTGACTATTAGCTGATCTAGATGGGTAGAGCCAGCTATAGGACAACTTTCTTAGTTTGCACTTTGTTCCTTTTGTCCTGTAAGCCTCCTTTTGGGTCCCTGCAACCAGACTTGCTTTCTCCAGGACCTCACCAAGTTTTTTAATTGTTTGTCATTTTCAAAATCACTCACTAGCTAGTCATATTCAGTAGTTGAGCTTTCACCTGTCTAATCTCTGGAATGAGAAATAGACATGCATTTTGATTTTCAAAAATTTCTTACAGGCTTTTAAAAATTTGTTTGATGTACTCCAGTTGGAGTTTCTGAGTCAACTGGGTTGAGATGATTGCAAAATACAACTTCTTTCGAGAAACGCAATCAATCTCAATCTGGGAGGTCTGCGCAATATCAAGTTAGCATCATCCTTTTAATGTTTCTTTCTGGTTCATACAGGAACTTACATACCATTGCTGGGCAGTTATTCAAAACATGGGGAACAGACCCTTGGCGGTTATGAGGCAGGTTCTTAAGGTTCAGATTCATGATTCTCAAAATAAAAAAGAAAACAACTAGTTTGATATCTAACCGCAGTTCTCAAAAAAATTGAGAAAAATCAAATAACCCAGCCCATAAGACCGTCAGTTCTTTAGTGATTCTTTCATGAAGATCATGGGTTCTTTAAGGCTCCTGAAATAGCAGGGCCCAACAGTTATTTGATTCTGATTCTTTTTCTAATAACTGGAACCGATGGTTCTCTGATCTGGAAATACTTCTAGAAAACCAGGGCCAATGAATCTTTTTAAATTCAAATAAATGCACAACACTGTTACATACAGTGGTTTGTTTTGGCAATGTTTTGCACTACAGTGATAAAAAAAACATGGTGGAAAGCATACAAATGGTCTTTAGGAAAAAAGTTTGCAGACATTGCTCTATTTGAATCATGAGTTCTTGGAGATCACCAGAACAAAGCAGGATTGTAAAAGACTTCTACTTTCCTGGCTGACCTCTAGCCACATTTGGCTTATTCCTCTTGTGGATTATGGCCAGTCCACCTACTTGACAAAATTGGGGGGGAGAAAAAAAAACACAACACATGGTGGTGGTTACTAGTGTTTTTATTCCCCCAAACTCGGGCAAAATTTTGGCCTCCTCTGGGGAGGCGCCACAACCTCAAGAGGAGTTTTTAACTCCAATTTGCCAGACACTCCTCCTGAATGAGGTTTAGGGTGCCAGGTTGCATCCAGTCACAAAAGAATTTTCATCAGATTTATATTTTTTAGGGCAGATTTTCTACTAATATTTTACTCTTTTGACAGAACTTTTTCTCAAATCTTTTCACCATTAAAGCTAAAAATCTTGTGTGGAATCATCTCCACTCAAGCTAAATCTATTGTGGGATAATCACCACCCATGCCACATCACAAAAATGAAAAAAACCCGCTTGCTGGTTACAGACCTGTTCTTGATGTCAGGTCTTTGAATGAGGAACTTACATATCTCTCCATAATATCAGGTCTTTGAATTTGGCCTCCAATTTTGCTGTCATGAGGACATAGCTAGGGCCAGCCTTGTGGATCAGTCCGGCTTGGCATCCATGTCCTGCTCGTTCTGATTAAGTAATAAGTACTGCGGTTTCAAAGATCCATCCCACAGTTCACTGGACATAACTCTGAACTTAATAATGATTTTACTGGAACTACATTCATCAGCAACAATCTTATAGAGCCACCCAATTCATAAGAGACACAAGAAAAGCAACAAAAGGACGTCTGGGTGTGAACCCAGCTAAGAGGCCACAGATGGGAAAGGAAATCAAACACTAGCTGCTGGTAATAAGACATTCACACACTGTTGGCAACCGATCGTTTGCCATGCATCCCTTCATAAATTTCACACGCTCCGTCCATAAACTGATCATGATGCATGATGTTCTGGAATCTGCAATTGTGAATGGTTGTCATGTCTCAGGAACAGCCATAGGGGAAGATTGGGACAACCCCTTTGATCATTAGTAAGGCCAAACAAAGTGGAGTGTAGTTTGAAGGTCTGAACAGAAGAAGGAGGTTTTCAAAAATTTGTATGATGCCAAAACAGACTCCGAGTTCATGATAGTGTTTTGCTACATACTGTTGTAGATGAATAGCAGGCTCAACAAAAAATTATATTATTTTTGGAAATGCTGAAATTTGCAAAAAAAAAAAAAAAAAAAAAATCACCGAAAAAGAAGAATGAATCATCTTATGTAATTATTCAGGAGAATTCTATTTGTGAAAATGGAATGTTAAAAATTAAATAATTATTCAGCAGAGACCTGGTGAACCTGCTCTTCAACTGGGGTAATATAAATTTCACATCTGACAATGGAAAGTCTGCAGGGAACACACACATTAGGGATAGTGATAAACTGCTGGGCTACTTAATAAAAACAGAAACAAGAGAGTTTTCATGAAACTGGTATATGAGTACTTATGAGTGTACTACTACTACAGATCTCTGGTTTAATCTCAACTGGAGGGAACTGCACAAATACAGAGAGCTGAATAATTACAGGATTTAGCTACTGGACTGTTCATGTCATCCCCATGTACAAAGTGTAACCTGTCAACAATGGAAGACTTTGGAAATATAATGATTGTAAATTACATGAAAGAACAAGTTCTCCAAATTTCAGTACCATGGGCACTGCTAGTCATGAGTAGCTCAACATGTTTTGATGTTTTTGGTTTGATGTTTTTGGCTTCAAGGCACCTCTGTCATGACTTCTCACATGTAAATTGTATTGGAAAATATAAATTGCCTCATAAGTTTTGGGTTGATGGAAAGTACATAATGCAGGGTCAAGGTGTTATTTGAAGTGCTTGCAGGAAAATAACCAATCATTACGCAAAATCACCCAGAGTGTGGGAGTGGAAGGGTAACTCCCAGCTTTTTTTTGGACGGTGGATTTTGCCAACTTGCTCAAGTGGCTACAATCAACATGAGGGTATGTGCAATCTAGCAATTTGAGCCTTTTATTTAATTAAAATTTTGGCTACTACTTTTTCCAATGGCCCATTACTTGGCTACCAATGTTTTTTCAAGTGCAAGAGTTTGGCAACTCTTTAGTTTTTTTTATAGTTAATGTGGCTACTCAAATCATTTGAAAATTTTGCCCTTGATGATTAATGTTCATAGTGCAGTGTTCGATGTTTAACTTACTTTCAAAGTTCAAAACAATCTAGATTCTATGAACAATTGAGCAAGTTGTGCTGCTTCGGAAGTTCAACCCTAGCCTAGTTTTAAAGAAGACTGCCCATTGCAAAGCAATAATCCTACATTTACAACACAACACAACCCTCAACCATAATACAATTAACAAAATGGAAATACAACAAGGTTCAAGCAAAACCCCAAGCCTTACTCCACGCTACATGGATGCACTCCTTGCTGGCCAACAAATCCACGAGTTAACAAGGATTCAAGAATAAATGATATCCAAGAAAAAAACATGACTAGTTCATGAGTTTCAAAGAGAAAAAAAACATATTCACATTACAAGCATGTGAATATGCATTGTGGACAATGAAAGGCACCCCAGCAAAGAGGGGACTTGGAAAATAAAACCTAGTTGCCACTTGTAAAAGAACATTTGTTTTAGGAATTAACACAATATTGTGTTTTCATGTTCCCCCACAAGTTGATGACCTTCTCAAGTGTGTAGAACCATTGTGCATAAAATTGAATGCATAAATCTAAATTGTTTTTAATAGTCATATTCATGAAAACAAGTTGAGAAAATGCTTGACCCTAGGACCTAAACACAAGCTATGTCACCCTAGCTTTATAGATTCCGAAAGCTTGGGCTTGGCAAAAGAGTCAATCTTGACCAACAATCTGAAAAGTTGTGCTTGAAGATGGCAAAATAGCCAATCTTGGCCCACAATCAAGTGATAAAGTTCACATCAAAAACATTCTTCAAGATTGATTTATTATCAGCAATTATCATCATCTTAAAAGAACATTGCAATTTTAAACAAGAGCTATCAAAGAAAGCTTTCACTCACACCCCATATTTTTTCACCTTGTGAAGATGTAATAAACAATAAAGCATTGGTGGAAATCGTCCTTAGCATCATCAAGCTTTTTGGCCCAGAAGTTTGAATAAATTACACCTAATGCCAACATTAATTCATAGTTTGGGAATATGCCTTGCAACTCATCCACTAGAACCTTGGTAGATTTTTTGCAATTCAATTTCATGTGAGCCATCACAAAGGGAGGCTTTCGGCCTCACACCCAAGTTTCAAAGAACTTATTGCAAAACAACATTTGTTGGTAGAAGAAAATTTAAAACCAACACTCAAAAATGAGATTAGTCATCAAGTTTGTCGCCATTTATATAGATACAAACCAACTCATCACTTAAATTATTGCCAATGATTGTTTCAAGAATATTTAATTTATCAAAAATTAGGTGATCAAACTTAATGCAAGGACCAAAGTAGAGATGGTAAAATTCATATACCTACACATTCATTGCATCAATAAAATCACACACAAACACCACATCATAGGATTGGTTGAGTGTGATTAAGGTACTATCCACATAATCTAAAAGTGACAAAATGCCATGTAGCCCCAAAATCAATTCCAAGTCATAGAGGAATCTTAAGTTTACATTGACAATGGTACCTTTTGGAACATCAACATGGACATTTATAATCAAAGGTCGTTCCACAACTTGCTTCATAATAGATCCCAGATAAGTCATTTGTTGTGTATTTGAGGAAGCACATAAGATAAAAGGATTTTTAAAAATATATTATGAAATAATGATATATTTTAATCATTTTGAAAACAGATTTTAAAATATTTTAAACATATTCTAAATTTACTCTCATAATGACTTATAGACACCCTATTTAGATTTAAATAAATTAAATTTTCTTTTTTTTCAATAACTTGAAACCTATATTTTTTCCCACAACATTTAAAGAAAATGGATGTGCTTCCTTGAGCAAGAAATAAAATATTAATCCATCTTACATCAATTCCACATTCTTAAACATTTTTTTTTCCTTTTTTATGAACATGTCCAATAATTACTAAAACTCAAGATAATTCTTAGGTGAATGAAACAAAAAAACATACATAGTTTAAAGTAAGGCTTCCAACTAAGCCCACCAAATTGGATTCTAGTAAAACCAACATAGGCAAGTTTGTTTGATGAACAAAACAATGCACTCCCATAAAAAATGGAGTCATTATATCCTTCATCTAAGTAGTCAAACTAGCTCCTAAACCTTGATTTTAACATTGTTGGGTGGTTGAAAGATAAAATGGATGATTTTTTGCATCACATTGTAATTCTTTTGCAAAATGTCATACATTCACACCCATTAACATGTGATAAAATCATCAATATGCCAAAGTTTTTGTTTGTCAATTAAGATTTTCAACTTGAATAAAAAGACATATTAAAAATTGCAATGTATATGTACACCAAATATAAAATAACAAACTTTTGAAATTGAAAACTATGAACTAGATTTATGTCTATATCTTTATATATGTACATTTATGTTTATATTGGTTTTTTTGGGGGATATCATATAGGGACTCAATGTGATACATTTAAGGAAAATTATTAATACATGCAAAAATTTGGCTAAAAAAACTTTAACCCAAGAAAAGGTATAGACTTTCAAACAATTTTAAATAAGCCTTATTTTCAAGTTTCCATATCATAATCATTTTTCATGGATTTCAATTTTTTTCTCTCAACATGTACAGTAAACTCTCTCTAAACTAATATTGTGTAAACTAATATTCTCTCTAAACTAATATGCGGGCACAGGCCCGTGGCGGGCCTCATACTTAATGTATTTGTGTAAACGAATATCCTCCATAAACTAATATCTTCCGGCCAGTCCCAAGGATATTAGTTTAGAGAGAGTTTACTATATGCTAAAAAGATTAATTCACTTTTGTTCACATGAACTTTATTAGCTCATTAATCATTTTGTTATTGTCCACTTAAATAATGATATCATATTAAATTGTCATTTTAACACTATCAAATGGACTTGTATGGAGTGTTTCATTTGCCATAAGTGATTAATCTTATCTTTCAACCACCATTTTGCCATATGCATTCATGGAGACAAGCTTGCCTCCCAATTCCTCAGCACTCACACTCTTGAATACAAAGTGACCAAGGTTATGACACATGCATCAATTGAAACACATTATTAATTATACATCAACTTTTTCCCACCAATCAAAAGAGGGATTTACTTCCAAGCTTGAACAAGATAAAGTGAAAAAAGCTCCAAAAAACATTGTCTATTGTTGTCATTGAGTCCACATTCATGTAAATAAGAAAATCATGTTAACAACATTGTGAATGTACCACAAGAACACATCATTCATAAACTTAACAATACCCCAACTTAACTTTCTTGGGTGTGTGTTTGACCTTAAGCATGGTGAATAGATCCTCAATGCTTCAAAATCCATCACTACCCAACCTTTGAACAACATGTTAAAAACAACAACAAATTAAACACTTTTCATTTTTTACATCATAGGGACCTTCAATAACCATTATTATAAATCATGGTTGTTTTACGAATAAAACTAAAGAAAAGACCAAATTATTACACTTGCCAATTTGACCAATCAATCATATAATTAGACAAGTTGATATCAACATGTCCAAGTTGATTCTTGGTTGAATCAACACATGTGGTTTTTGATTAATTATGATTTTTTGTATCAATGGTTTTCTTGATTAACGATCCTTTTAACGCAAAAATGTTTATTGGTCATATCAACTTGTCAAGTTAACCAACTATCATTTTAACTATTATTTGTCAAAATGTATAAAAGTTTGATTTAATATGTAGGTGGGTCCTATGTAAGTAGGTAGATTTAACCTAGACTAGGCACCTAGGTTAAAAAATTAAATTTATGCTAGAGTATTAACCTAAGAACTTAGGCTAGCCACCAAGCCTAAGAATGAAACCTAGGCTAGGAACCTATAAACTAAAGTAACTAACCTAGCTAGCCACCCTAACTAGGTAACCTAACTATATAAAATGCAAGTATGGGGACTTGGACCCCTCACCTTCATGTTGAAAGACCAAGTCTTCAACCATTGCACCATATCTTCAACAAACAATAAATTTTGTCATTTTATTGCTGTGTAATTATTTTTTATTAACTAAGGAACCCTAGCTTAATTATCTTACCTATTCATTAGACTAATTTACCTACTTAACCTACCTAACCTACCTACTTATACCTACCTACCTATTGAGTAAATCTAATGCTCATTTTGACTACCATTTTGACTAATGGTCAAATTGTTGTTGGGCAATTTGACTCATCAAGATAACCATAAATAATTTAAATCTATATTTATTTAATTATAAATATGGTTCAAACAAAATTCAATGTCCCATTTGACTAGATTCTTATTTTTTTAACTAGAGGTGTCCATTTTTGTTTTATTTGGTTGCATTTCATTCCAACATTTATTTGGGTGATTTCTTATAATGTAATTATTTTCATCACACACATGCTAATTTTTAGTATTGAAATAGAAAGAACCAACTTCTACCCTAGACTAAGAACCTTGGTTTTGACCCTACCTTTGTATTTAACTAAACTATCTCGTTTAATTTTTCCTTCCCTTTTGCTTTTGAGCAAATCACACACCAAACCTAATGCACATTGATTGTGTTAACTATTGTCGACTCTACCAAGGTATGTGCACAACCCATTTCCTATAAATGTTTTGTACCTTCATGATCCCATTTTCCTTTCTTTGAGCTACCATGTTTAAACACACTAGAATTAGAGGCTCTTCTTAAGCAAAAGTTACATTAATAGTTTTAAAAACAAGCATGTCAAGATCACATATTTTTACATCAGATTTGACATTAGCAATAACAAGGAGAAGAGGTTTGAAATTGAATTTTTGGGGGATTATTAAAGGAGATATGGAGAAAGTGAAACATGAAGACAAAAACATAACAAAAAATGCAAGCAACAACAAATTACTAAACTTAAGACTCAAACCTACATGTTGCACACCACACAATACACACCACATGCAAGCAAACAAACAAATCAAATCAAATAGAACTTGAAATAAGAGGATGAATAAGGAAATTGAATTAAAACAAATATTTTGAAATGAACACTTGCAATGCACATATATATTCTTGCTTGAAGCATAATTCATAAGCTATGTACACCTGAACCCAAGCTCTTGGAAAGGATGCAAACCCCAAACATGAAAATTATAAATTTTGAAATATACATTAAAAAAAATCAAAGATCTATAATGTACACATTCATAAAGACTAGCAACAACAAACAACCCTACATGAATAGACATAATGTTGACAAGTTTCAACAAAGGAATAGTAATGGCAAATTGCAATGGGGTATGGCAAAAGGAACCTAGGGGGTGAAAAATTCTCAAATAAAGGGAGATGGAGTAGTGATTGAATTTCAAACATTGGACAAATGGTGCAATACCATTACATCATTGTCTTAAGCTTCAACTTTTGGTGATTTTTTCATCACATTTAATTAAAAATTTATTACCCAAGGATTTTGTTATTAGATGTATGATCCAATTTTGGCCAATTACGCAAGTGGACCTAGTTATCAAAGTTTGGTTTTGATTTGGTTCTTGAATATTAAAATTAGGTCTTGAGTAAATGCAAGCTACGATGGCTCATTTTTGGACAATTAAAAACTCTTTATAAGTCCTTAAGAAAGTTAAAAAATCTATTCAAATGGACATGGTTGTTACCTTTTAAAATGTCATTATTATATAATCTTTGATTAATAAATGTTCAATCACCTAAAAATCTTCAAGAATCCTCATCAAAATCTACATTAATAGAAGCTAATGTTATTTTTAAATTCAAGAGTCCTAAAAGGACAACCCACAAAGTCCGTATGAATAATGCCCCATATAAAACTTTCAAAAAATATGTTTTTTGAAGAAAAAATTGAAAAAAATTAAAAATTGCAGCTCATAAAAACTTATGAAAGCATGGTCCAATTTTAACAATTCAAAAGTTTTTATATTATTAAATGATTAAGGTTTTCAAAGAAAATGTTTTTCATTTGAATTTATCATCTCATAATACATTATATATTAAGTACCAATAATAAATTTGAAATGTGAATCAATATAATTTTTTTCATTTTGTGATGTTCTAGTCAAATGACCAGTTCAAATTTTTCAACTTCAAAAGTTCATTATTTTTAGCAAATGATTTTTTAATCAATAATTGACCATGTCATTCTCTTCATAATAAAGTTGTTAATTTAGATCCAAGTCTCAATTAGTAGATTTAAAATATATAATTTATCGTATACATTTGAATGAAGGAAACATAGGAATAATTGTTTATTTTGTTACAAAAGTGAAACTATTCAACCATGCATGCACCTTCCTAGTGTGACCTAAAAGGAAGCCCTAAAACAAAAGCTTCAAAAGTCACTTCCCTAATTTGACAATGGAAGGACCATCATAAGCATTCATGATCATGTTGATCATGCTTTACTCCAAATAGTGTGGATTTTGTTTCTGTGTGCTATGTTTTACATGTGAACCGTGAAGGAGGAGGAATGCAAACACTCTATTCTTCTTGTTTTAAAAAATTAATTGCAAGCTTATCATGTTTATTTTTTGCTTTTCATGGTGGATCGCAAAATTTTGGTTTTGATTGGTTGGCAAGATTATGGGAGGATGAGGAACTTCTACTGTTGGAAGGAGGGCGATTAAGCAAGAAGGGCATTTCGATCTTGATTTCTTGGATGTTGGAACTAGATTTAGAGGTTACTTGAAACTGTGGGTTATTTAACGAAGAACTAGAATAAGAATCACTCCCTTAATTAAAAAAATTAAATTGAAACCAGGTCCCATATTTGAAATTAAAAGGAAACTAGAATTGAACCAAAATTGGTCAGTTCAAAAATGTTAGGACTTGAATGAAGAGGTCCCCCTAAAACTGGGAAACCAGTCAGAAGTGGTATAGTCTTAGGTCAATTTGGTGATTAACTTAACCCATTACTATAAACGATGATATTGATTTATAGGCTACATATATCAATGTAAGGTGCTATTAAAAAAATGTTAGACTCTGGCCCTTTGTGTTTACATTATGTAGGCCATTGGAACAAGACATTCACAAAAATCAGGCTGAAGCTCAAATTTCAACTCATAAAGGCCCATTTTCCAGGATTGTTTCCCTCTCAAGAGCTTATGGTCCTACAAACCTCGGCTCTTAGCCAAATTAAGATTTATTGGTGTTAGGGATCCAGTTGGATGCCTTTCTTATCCTTCATGTCCTTTGTGTCTTTATTAATGGTTTTTTACCCTTGAGAGAAATGTTGGACTAGGAAGGCCTTTCAAAATTAACTTGTTTTGGCTAACAACATTTCATTTTGAAAGTGTTACCTAGAATGCAACTACTCCTTTTAATCCAAAAACCCATTTGTGGCCTCTCACAAATAGCACTTCAAATGAATCTTCCCCAAGTTTGTTGACCCCAACCAATCAAGTTTAATTTACATTTGGTTTTGCCAAAGATTAACTAGTGGATGGTTTTTCTCATAAGGGCATCTTGACATTTTAGGACCAGTAAATGTTGCAAAAATCTTTTACATGCAAAGTCATTCTATTTTTGGGCCTTGGTTTGATGTTGTAATTCTTGTTTCATCCTCAATTTGAAAGCAGCCATAAAAGTGAGTAAAATTGAATATTGTTTAATGAAATGAGTATTAGTTTTGAAGATTTGCAAGATTTTATTTTGACAAGGCTTGATTTAGTGAAGAATACATGAACAAGATGAACAAGAGTGAAGGTGTACGGAGTTTTGGCAGGTGCACTGGACTAAAATGGATGTCACAACCATAGTTTCTACAAGTGATGAAATGAAATCAAAGATTATATGATAATTATTTTGAATTTGTTTATGCTTTGGACTCAAATATTTCTGGCAGTATAAATGTAATGTAATGCGTAAAGCATTTGTGCAATTACAAAATAGTAAATATCATCTTTGGACTCTCAAATTTGCAAATTTTTTTAATAATGGGTCCAATATCACACCCCACCAAAACCCAAAGGCAAATCCAAAACTAGGAATGAAACTCCTTTGAGGACCAATTTAAAGGACAAAACTAATTTGGTCCCATTTGATTTCAATTGTACTGTTTTGGTCTTGAATTCTCATTTTGTCCCCAATTTCAATGAGACTAAGGCCCCTAGTTTGGGCTACTTTATGGATAACTCTGGTTGAATTGATTTTCCAGTTACTTGTGCCTTTCAATCCATAGAGTGACATAATGTGTAGTCCAACCTCCCTTTTTGCACAAAATCCCTCTAACATTTTTGTCTAATGGATATTATGTACCTATGTTTGGATATTGAGGTAGATAATAATTATGAACAATCATGTTGTAGATTGTGGGTGGTAAGACATTTCAATTCTCTGATTTTAGACAAGTGAGTTGAAGAGCTTGTACCTACTGCACAGATTGAACTTGGATCGAAATATTCAATCTTTTCTCACATTCTAGTTCCAGGTCTACTTTCACATGCCCCCCAGCACAACAGCCATGCTGGAGTACCCGATCATTTTTTCTTGAAGCATTTTGGATGCTGTACAGCTTTCAAATAGCCTAAACATGGGTGTGAAACTGAGACAAAAAAATATAAATATATTTGCTAGTAGGCCCTTAAATGTGTTTGATTTTATCAAGTTTTAGTTTGTATTTTGGGCCTGTACATCTTCACAGGTTAGAGTCTCTCCACCAACAACCCCTATTTGGGCCTCTAAGAGAGTTTACTATTAACATAAAGTGCTAATTTATTCACCGGTTTGCACGAGCAAACATGAAAATGTGGACAATATAAGGTGAGAGACAATTGAAATATCATCACTTGGGCCAATCTTTGTGCTCGGTCAATTAAAAACCGTCATTTCTTTTACAGGTCATCATGGTCAATACCGTTTATTGTGGCCCAATTTACACTCTTTGACAGTGAAATTTAATATCATTAAAAATATAGTGTACTGGTCATGTCTATATTATGGTGGAAGATGGTGTTACATGACTGCTTCTGATTGGCTGATCATAATAATTGGTCCAGGTGGTAACATTCAAATAAGCTCTCACCTTAAGGTATCAGAATTTGCATGTTTATGGGATGGGGCTGAGGGGCACGATGGAACCACAAACCCCTTTTACTGAAAAAATAAAGAAGTACAAACGCGAAGACATATCCCAACTAATGCGATCCTTTTTACTGCTAAAGATGTTCATGGAATGGGCCTGGGGAAACTTATGTTTGACGCAAACTAGTTTTTCCAGCAATTTTGGTGGTAAACTGAGTTTCATCCTCTCTTTCCTTTTTCCTGAGCTCATTCACTGCTGCTACATATATTTTCACTGCTCCTATCTGTACGACTACTATAACTACTCCCGAACCTTGTGCATTAAATGCTGAGTTTCAGCATTTCATACTGAGATTTAATAAAATTTCCTTGCTTTCTGGATGCCACTGAATGAGGGGATAAGGGGCGAAAGCAGAGAGGATAAGGGTTGAAAGAGAGTGTGACTTTATGGATAACTTTATTGGACATTACTTCACGTCCCTACCAAAACTGTTTGGTACAAGTATACGGTTGCTGTTGCCTCAGGTCAAGGAGGCTCCTTTGATACCAGTGTTCATACTTCATACCAGGCACATGCCTATATGCTGCTGGTCCATAAACAGCGGTAAATTCATATACCCCATGATATAAACCACGTCCGTTCTCATTGGGTCAGATGCTTGACAGTGTACAATTTCTGAAGGTGGTTGGTTGAAGAGAGCATGACACAAAGCTCATGTCTGCAGAGAGAGTGATGCTATTTCCTCAGACTTGGACTAGATGATTTTAAATGTGATATGTCCAAGAGACTCTCAACATATTCTTCTTCTAACCAGAATTTTCATTTCATCATGATGTGTAACAATAAGCCATGTTTGAGAATAACAAAGTCCATGCAACAAGTGTTGCACCATTTTTTGGCACCTCTTTTGCAGCAGGAGGGTACTGGCCTGGCCTGGCCTGGCTTTTAAACTATAAGTGCAATGTTGGGGACATGAGTCAGCCCCCAACTCTCGAAACCAAGATTGCAAATAGTTGGACAACAGCATGTTCCATCAGGATCTAAGTAAAATGTGCCCACAACTCATGAGAACATCATGATGGAGATTTTGGTTGAATATGATGCAATGATGAAATGCAAAATACTCATCTCTGTTCACTAACAAGTTCATAAACAAGTTAATCCTTGGTCTCCAACTCTTTTTTTTGTGTGCAAATTTCACCAAAATGCAAATTTAAAGTGCTTGCTTTGCAGGTCACCAATCAACGAAAAATAATATTTATTATCCTACTTGTCTTGTCACCATTTAATGCTAGATCTTTCTTGGGATGCTAGCCAATGACACAACATCAAAAATTTGAAAAAAAATAAAAATTTAAATCACTATTTGTCACCCTACTTTCCACAATTTAATACCCAAAAAATTCATATGACTAGCTATGGCATGACTAGCTATGGTATACATACCATAATCTTGTGATACATGAAAGTTTGAAAGGCTTTTATATTATTACCCAAACCAAATAATAAGCCCACCAACATTACATATATGCAAACACACACACACATATATATATCATGTAATATAGTCAAAAGAGAGACTTATTTATTAATTTATATGTATTATTCTATAACCTATAAATAAACTGATTATATATCCATTGGATCAAAGCCTTTGTTGATGATATCTTCAAACACCAATAACACTCTTGCTGTGAAACCCAGACTTTAGTTACACTCCAGAACCAAATTGAAAAAACAAACTGGAGGCAATCCTTTGGGCATTGATGTTCGACCATCAAATGAATGACTGAGATGCACTTGAACAGTAGCACTGAAAAGAATTTGTACCATTAAATTTGGTCAGTGGGATCATGATGACTGGAACTGAGCATCTGCTGTAACCACCATAGAGACCATCATGGTCATGGAAATTAGACCCCTGATTCGAACCCTTTGGGTATGATTGTAACGACGAGTAGTTGTTGTCCTACATACCTACCAACCTACCTACCATGTGCACAAAGAGTGCAGCACAGTGACTCGCCCAAATTGCCAGTCTCACACATTCATGCTTGACAGTTGAGAGTAAGTTGCAGAATCATCATCATGCATCCATTTCAACACTAATTTCTAACTAGAAATACCCCAAGATGCAAAGAGTGGATGACTACCATAGTTTTTAAGGTTTGTGAAACTTGTCTTGCGTGACATACCCATATTGTTAATTACCTTTGAGAATTGGATGCAAGAATGTCAACCCAACAGTCTAAATTCTCACTGAATTATTGGCTTGGCGGGATTTAGTTGATCTACAAAAGTGTTGTCTTCCATGAGTATGACTTTGTCAATCTTTGGTCCTTGTGACAAACACTTGAAGTCTGGTCTCTTTGGATTTTGAGCAAGATTCGGTCATGGGACATGCCGCAATCCGTCCCCAGCTTAATTGTAGAGTCCAATGACATGCTCATGAATTGAGCACATTCAACAATGATTGCGAAGACACCTTTTGGTACGTTTCTGAGTGATTCCTTTGACAAACCTTCACAACACACAGGGAAAATTGTGATGTAACCCGATCACCTCGTGTATGTCCATCTGCTTAGATCATACTAAGTACAAAACAAAAATAATCCATTGCTACAGCGTATCACAAATATCTTTATCATATGTCCAAACCTGGGACCCACCTAATCTAACCCTTTCATAACCTGGGTTTTGAGCTAATCACCTTTTGTATGAGACTTGAGGACACTGTTAGTGTAGGGTAATTGCAAGCCCTTGAGTGGGGGTGTTCCCCAAAATAAGGGGCTTAGGACAAGGCGTCAGCCAAGTTGAGCAGCCCTGCGTCATGTGAATGTCCCCCACCCCTCAACTTTACATATCATGAAGCCCAGGGCAAACAATACCATGAACCTAAACAATATAGATCACTAGGCATAATAAGAGGAAGAGTGTTTTTTTCTCTTTTGTTTCGCACAGTGCGAGTGAAATTACACCCATTAAAAAATGCGTGTCTTTCCCTCCCCCTCTTAGGAGTACACACAAGATGCCTCCTTTTTTGTAGGACAAATATTGATGAATATAAGACACCATACAAATAAACTATGAGATCTCTTTGAGTGCTTTAGAAATGTCTTTCAGCTGATGTCTTTGTTGTTAATTAGGAAATAATTAGCTTAACCCCTAAAGGTCAAGGTGAACCAATTTGGTTGCTTTTCGATATATTTTTATCTTTATTTGACATTTAGCTGTTAAACAATTGGTAATCAAACATGTAAGCTTTCAAAGAGCTTAGAATCCTAAGACATTGCTCCTTTGACTCAAAAGGTTTATGTGGAACTATGATTGGTGCACTCATAATCATTTAGACTGTTCAAAGGATTAGAAATGAGAAAAATATGGGGGTACAAAAGTAAAGGGGATTTAGTGTTTGAGGATGAGTGTGTTTAAACACTTTGTAATTTCAACACATTCGTTTTCTGCATTTTTTTTCATTGTTTTTTTGCTTTCAGAATTCAAAATTGTTATGTAGAGCTCTTCTTTGTGCACCCATATTGATTTAGGTCACTCATAACATACAAGAAATGAAATATATATTCAAATCTTCAATCACTAACTTGTGTTCAATGATGGTCATGCTTACCCTATGCATGATGCAAAGCACATTAATCCTGAAATTCTAAGCAA
Source organism: Sphagnum tenellum (assembly GCA_963921925.1). Taxonomy (NCBI): domain Eukaryota; kingdom Viridiplantae; phylum Streptophyta; class Sphagnopsida; order Sphagnales; family Sphagnaceae; genus Sphagnum; species Sphagnum tenellum. The sequence goes on along the minus strand of OY998159.1, from coordinate 11,475,560 downwards.
CAAATTTTGGTTTAAATTAATTGTTGTTAGATATTGCCTATATATATATGACAAGTAAAAAAAAAATTGGCAGCAGGTGGGTATCCATAGGAACAAGAAAATTTTATGGAAAGCACTTGACTAGTGGTTTTTTTTTGTTAATTTTTTGCCATAGTAATCAAAAATTTGGAAATTTTCCTTTTTCTTGGTTAAATTCTATTAATTTTACTAACTTTTAGGGGAGAAATCACCAATTTTTGGCATTACACAAATGAAAAAACAAAACACATCACATGAGTACAATGGCCATATTTATTGATTACAATGGTTGTGATGTTTCAAATTTTTTTTCACATTTTGATATAACTTTTGGCATTTTTAGAAGGATGTTGTTTTGAATTTGGTAGACCTCCAATTTTAAATTTTTCTCAATTTTGTAATGTGTTTTCACCCAAAACAATAATAAGTAAATGCAAATATTACATTTCATCCTTCCAACCTAAAGATTAAGTCATTATTTAAGAATTCAAAATTTCAACATCAAAACACCAAGTAAATTATTGTGATTTCATCAACTATAATATTTATACATCATACTATCATTTTTTGTTATTCATCACAAGCCCCAAACACTCTTTACATATTAGGTAAAAGGAAGTGAACAATCAACTTCCAAAAGCTTCATTCAAAAGGTACATTTTCTCATCATAATCCTACGACTCACCATGTGATTCATCAAATATGAGTCACCCAACCTTAAATTGTTATTTACTTTTTATGAATCATCAAGTATGAGTCCTCTAATATCAAATTGTCAATTCTAATATGAAAACTCAACCTACAAATAAGCCACCACACAAACTACATATGTTCAAAAGTGCTTCTAAAATTTGAACGTCACCTTGACTAATTTTGTTTGATTTCTCAAAGATAGGTCATGGTCCATAATCTAATTATGTCATACTTCTAAATTTATTCCATGTTTACATAGCTATCACACGAAGCCCCATTCCCAACTTACATTTATTTTATTTATCTTTTCATGTTACATAGCTTAGTCCAATTTGGAACCAACTTTCTAAAATTGTAGCAAATTGCATACACAAAGGAGCAAACCCCTCAAATGAGTTGTTTTTATTACAAAATGAATGATAGGATGTTTATTTTTTTGAAAAAATCAAGATGTTCATGTATACAACAAATGCAAAGATATTGGTTTTTGAAACCTTGTTGATTATCAAAACTTCAATGGTGACATTGCAAGAATGGCCATAAAAGAAAAGCCCCCAATGTCACTATGAATTTGCCTATTTCTTAGGTTTTAAAGAAAACTATTGGTATCAAGTTTAACCATTTTCACAAACAGAAAAACCATTGGTTTTGGGTTTATTTCTTATAAATTAAATCAAAACTTATCAATTTTGGGGTTAAATCGAAAATTTATGGAGATTGATTCTTGAATCTAATAGGTTTTATATAAATAAGATTAATCAATTTCAAGTTCAAGGTTTGTTATAGGTTTTAAGGTTTTATGGCAACAAAATGAAAATCCTTAACTTTAAATATCCATCTTTAAATGTTTTAGTTTGGCTTTGAAACAATTTTCCTCTTGACCTTTGTCTTGTGTAAACCAAATTTTTATATTAACCTCAAGAAAAAAATTTACCTTTCTTCACAAATGCAATACCCAACTCCAACACTTCATGGTCTAGGATTGTGCTTAGGAATTTTTTTTTTTTTTATTCATCAATTTTGTACCCAAAAAATGAACCTGTGAAATTAAATCTTAACCCCACAACTCATTTGATTACAAATGGAAAAAAGTAAATAATTTTGTAAATCATTGAATTTTCCTTTGCAACAAAAAACCATGCAAGCATCTTCATCTATTTATGGCAATTTGAGAAACTTCCTCATCCATACATTACATGATAGGCTTAGGATGGTCCTAAAAATTAAAAACTCTAAACCTTATTTAAACCTAAACCTATGACTTGAGCCTTATAAATTAAAGCATTTAAGACGCACCATGCCCACTTTTAAGACCCCAACCCAACTGAAAACTTAAGAACCCAACAACATTGATCAATAGTCAACTCTATGCCTTACAAAATAGTGACAAATACCATGTGCTATTCATAAACATGAAAGGTGGAATTTATGTAGGTATATATATGCGAGTTTACAATAATGTTGTGTAGTTCTTTTATTTTGTTATGACCTTCTATGTTTTAGGTGTTCTACATTTTTTTAAAAATTCAACTTGGGGCTTTTTGGAAAAAATTAGAATCATGAAACCTCTCTAGTTTTGATTTTTGTAGAATCTATGGACTTTCCAATTTTAGTTTTTTGAAAATTTTGAAAGAACTCTTTGGTTCCGTAAAAGAACCAACAAAGGACTATCAATTTAAAATGATTTTTTTAATTTTTAAAACCCCAATTAAGGGTCAAAATTGGTTATTTGATTTTTGAAAACTATTGGTCAAGAATATACATATACCCTTGCTTTACCCACTTGCTCCAAGTTTCAAAAAGAGAAAACTTCCCAATATTGGTTTGTAGGGGTGATGGAGAAATGGGGCACATTTCCAAATACCATTCCAACCTAGTATCAAATGCTCCTTGATATTCCCCATATACCATTATACCCCCATATCAAATTTGAATTGTTTTTGTTGAGTACCATACCAATTTGGTACCAAGAATTTTTAAATTCTATACCAAGAATTCATGTTCTTTTTTACCCATGGTATCAATCCTCAATCATCATGTTGTATGCACACTCAAATACTTGCAACACTTGCAAAAAATATGTCAACTTTTCATAGGGTTTTTTTTTTGCTACAAGCCGATAACCACGTATTTCCTTCAATGTGCATTTTTTGGTGAGAGGGTGCGTTGTTTCATTTTCAATGATAATGCATTATAATTGTTACAAAAAAAACTTTTGTGTTGTGCAATCCCTAAACTTTGTACTCTAAACCGCCAAGGTGATTTGTGTTTTGTGTTCCCTATTCTTTCCATCCATGTCACATATTATTCAATTGGTATTTACAAAGACCATGTTGAGTTATACTATAATCTTTCTCATAATCATTTGCTGGTTGGTCTTATTGTTGTGCATTTCATTTGATGCCATGGTGGTCATTGCAATAATGTGCATGGAATGAAATTTTTTCTGTTGGGAATGTTTAAGGTTGAAAGTTCATTGGAGTTTAAGGTTTCAAGCTCTTAGATATGTGATACATATTTCAACACATTCCTGGGTTGTGACTTTGAAAAGCTTGTTGACAAGGGGGAAATAAAAAATCTTATTAGCATTTGGATGAGTTGCAAGTCACAAAGATTGTGAATCAAAAGTTTGTTGCAAAACACAAAGTCATTTGGAATGTGCAAATTCAAGAGTTGCAAAAGAACCAAAAGTTATGGGTTCTTCATCATCACAACACACTTGTTTGGGTTTCCTTTGCATTCAACAATCCTACTATCATGGTTAATATTCAAGCTATTCAAAATATAAGGTGTTTCTTGTGCCACCCATGTTCCGATACAAACATAGTCAAGTGTTTCAAAAGTGGCATATGAAAATCCATGTTTTAACACTTACTAAATGATTTGCAATAATGATATTAAAAAATAATTTATTCAATGTGCATTCTCATTTTTTTGGTCAAAATATTGATAAACCATTTTATAGATATCACTAGATATGATATTTGTTAAAAATTTCATGTGAAGTCTTGAATTTTTCAATGTGAAATGGACTTTGAATAACAAAAATGAATTATTATTACATCCAAAAAAATTAATAAAAAAAATTTGTGTTGGAAAGTTTCAATGCATCTTATTTTGAAACTTTTCAATTGATAATGGTATTTTTTTTCAAATTTAATTTTTACACTACTATGTCATAATTTCTGAGTCCACATGTAAAAAAGCTTACGTGATAGAAACAATGTCATTATTTCCAAAATTCAAATTATTAGTTCACTCTTTTCTAAAACTCATCCATATGTTGCAAGATGATTCCCACTAAAGTTTATTGTAATATGCATTTTAAAAAACCAACAATGTTAATGTTGAATATGACGTTATATTTTAAGTTCATCTATAATCCAAAAGTTGGCAATTATGGTGGTCCAAATTAGTATTCACCTATCTATGTTTTCACTTGTCAAACCATAAAAAAAAAATTCCAAAATCTAAGCACTCTATTTGCAACTACATGCAATTATATGTTGTTTGTGACTATTTTTGCAACTCTTGGTTTGTTCATGTGGTTCCACAAGGTACCTAGGTTTAACCTAACTATTATCACAAATAATAAACAATAAAAAAATATTATTTATTTAAATAGATCCTTAAAAAATATGCTTGGAGGTTTTTAAATGTTTCCAAAAAGATCCTTGAAAATATTCTTATAAATTACTACAAGTTCCTAAGAAAATAAGCTTGAAGAATATGTTTAGAATTTTCTAAAGTTTTTTTGAGAAATCCTTAAAGAATATGCTTAAAAGTTTCTTTTAAAATCCTTGAAAAATATTCACATAAGCTTTTATAAGATGTAGAATTAACGAAAGTTTTTGAAAGAGTATTCTAGAAAAATAATTTATAAAAAATGTTTTTAGAAAATGTAGTTTAAATAAATTTCTTTTTAAAAAGTAGTTGATGAAAACATCTAGATGACGTGATTGTCAAAAAAATATATATATATATCTAGTAAAAAGTTATAGGAGGTTTAGTTGGCAAAACATTCTAAAAAGTTGATAATTCTTTAAAAAATTCATTGGATAATACAAAGTCCAAAGGGCACTAGCCCTTAATCTTGCCAAACAAGTTGCGACCTTGTATTTTTAGTTCATTTCAGCCCTAGCTTGCATCACACCTTGTCCAAGCAATAAAGTCATCTAATTTCTATTCAGTATTGAACTTTTTGGTTATTAAGTTCACATATTCATCTTCAAAATGTGTGTTTGTTTTGTCCTTGACACCTACCTACCTACCCAACTATCCATATATATTTTAAAATACTTCATTAAAAATAAATTTCAAAATATTTATGGATGGGCCATTTGTCACAATCTTGACCATATGGATCAAACAATTGAGATTTTTTCAATATTACATAAAAATAATTTCAAGATATTTTTAAATGTTCCATATGGTGACATATCGTTTATTGTCAGTGTTGACCAAATTAATCACATGGCAATCATGAACAACTATATGTATATGGTCAATCAAAGGATGAAACCATGTTTTGTTGATTTTTTTCTTCCATTCAAAATCCATGTCATCTTCAACCATGGTTGCATGTGATTTGTTCAATGCAACTAACCAATTTTATTTGTATATGTTATGTGTGATGAAAAATTAATTACAATAACCACTTGCAAGATTGGATATATGTTATATAACATCTTTTAACAATAGTTAGACATAAGGTGCAAATGGGATAACATCAACCACACCCACCTACTTTTTGACTACTTTTGTGATTGCTTTGTGGGAAATATTCTTAGAATATTCTTGAAAAGGTCATCAAAAAGTTGTTAAAATTTTTAAAAATTTCTTCATACTATTTTGTTAAGGTTTGTGTTAAAAATTTGGCAAAAAATGTCATTTAAAAAATAAATCAAATCCATTTACAAGTCCTTTTACTACTAAAAAACAAGCATTACAATGTTTAATGAATGGTTTTATTAATTGTGTACTCATTGAATTAATTTCAAATTAATTCACGTATTTTCATGATATATTAAAAATACAACTATATAAACAAATCTTACAATTTCAACATCAAATCAAATTATGACTTTAAAACATGAAAAACCAAGCAAACATTACACTTGCTATGATACATGTTATTATGACTACACCCCATAGTCAAAGAAAGGTATTGTCCCTTATAGTCCTTTGGTTGGTATCACTAACATGAAACATTACATCAATATTGAACATGTTTTTGCCTTAAATCATTACCAAATTTTTTTGAAGGTGGTTGAAGAAACATGTTTAGCAAAAAGGGAAGAAAAGGAAGAAAATTATTAATAATACAATTACTAAAACAAATTATAGTCTTAACCTTTACAAATTTATGACTAGCTCAACAATAATTCATAGAAAAAATGTACTTGCCAATGTCACTTATTGAAAATCCTTGATTATAACATCTTGTGATGTATGTGATAGAATGAGGTTTCCATTTCATAAGTTGTTTATTTAAAAACACATCCTCAACATGTTAGTTGAAGTGGTGGAATGATATGTGCTCCCAAATACCATTGCACAATGTGCAACTACCATTACTTTTGACCTTCAAATGTTTAAAACAAAGTTCGATACATTTGTGCTAATGATACATTTTATCAATGATGATTGGGTGCCATGTTATAATTGGTTTATTTGAGGTTGACATTTAAACAATAACATTGGTGAAGTAAGTTAAATCTTTGTTGACTAAATATGAACTCACCAACAAGATTATAGGTTATGGATGAATGTACAATGCAATGGACCAATTTTGGCAAATGGAAGGTCCACACATGAATATGTGCAGATTTTGTAATCCTTTTGGTAACCCTTTCACAATTCCAAGCCCTAGCATTATAGTCATCTTTGAAAGTTCATAAGTTTTTTTTAAATGATTCAATCACTTTGATTTATAACTTATTTTTTCCCCTATATGAAAATGTTATATATAATGGTTAATATCAATGTGATTTTTTTTCTTTTTTTTCATTTACCTATTTATTTATTTTTCCAATTGTAATTATGTCTAAATAGGATAATTGTTAGATATTCATTGTGCCTTAAGCCTTATTGAATGAAATTATTGGCTTCACACCATTCTTTATATTGATTATACAAACATATTGTTTTTGGATTTTAAAAATCAATTCTTCATTTTTATGTCCATTATGGACTTTTAAAAATATTTTTCTTTAAATTGGGCATGTAAAATATTCATTGATCAAATTCTGATTTCCACATGCCATTTATAATATGTTTGATTAGCTTGTGTAATTGAAATTTTAAAACGTGTTTTTTTACATGGGAAAAATGCACATTCATATTATATATAATTAGACACAAATTTACATATTTAAAAGTCCAAAGATACAATGTAATTTCTTTAATTGTAAAAACAAATTATAGATTACATTACAATTACAAACTATTACACATATTTGAGTCCAAACTAGACAAAAATCAATAGAATTATCCTATAACCTTTAATTACAATTTATCACTTGCAAAATATAATGATTATAATATTCATTTTGGTCCAACCCACCATAATTTTACCTTTGTTACATTAAAGACAAAGGCATTAATTAGATCACCCTTGTTGTTGGTTTGGCTTCAATTATGTAGAATTGTGCACCATTAAAACTTGCAAGTTGCCTTTCAATGGGACTTATTTTAGCCATGTGATGTCCAAGGCATGTTAATATGCCACAAATGACAATAAAATTGGGGTTGGGTTGAAGGAAATTAATTTGAATAAAGTTAAATATATTTTACATAAAACTATTCCATGGACAAAAAATCCCAACATAGGCAAATATGAATGAAATTAGCTTGCAAGGAGGTTAAGCTTTAGGGCACAAAAACTAAAAACACCTTTCAAAACCATGTTTGCTTTCAAGGTTGTTTTGTTTCAAAAAATGTTGGAATCTGACTTGGTCCCAAGTGCCCTTAGGATCCACATGGCCAATTTCAAAAGCTATCACTAAAACCTTGTGTCATGTGGTGAAGCAATGGATTATGAACCAAATTGTTATATATTGGTTACTTTTTGATGTTATATTTGTAGTTTTTTTCCATTTGTACCAAATTGTGGACTAAGTATCAAGCTTGAATAATTATGAACCCACTTGAAATATGTGGGGAATTTTACCGCGAATTGGAAATTTTATATGCCAAAATGGGCCTTGAGTTCATAAACTTGTTAGACCTTTTTCTAGCATTTATAATGACCTTCAAGGTTGTTGCACACAAATGTGTGTGCTACAATTAAATCCATGCTTTAAAGGCCTTCAATGTTTCATAGAATATATTTGTATAAAACAAAAGCTATGACAAACAAGTTTTAGTGTTGAATTCTTAGTGAAGGTGACCAACTATTTGAACCTTTAGTGTGCAACAAACCCTATCCTTTCAACCTATAGCATAAATGATTCCTTCCGAAAAGTTGAAACATCAACTAAAAAAGTCAATCTTTCTTTGGTGAAAATTGAGTTTTCATGTTATTGGCAGATTGTGGTGGATGAGAGTGATTTGAAATCACCCTTGCAACAATGGAAAGATCACAAAAAAATAGTTCCTTAATGTTGCATACCTTGCTTGGCAATTTTTGGGTATTTTAGGACTTTAGATGGAGACTAAAAGGATTTTTAGTATTGTTAGCATATTTACAAGTTTATGATGGTGTTGGAAATACAAAACTTGGTCAAGTGATGTGAAGATAGGATGCGTTCTTGTTTTTAAGGGGATGAAATGTTTTATTATTATTGAGGAGGACTTACTTAATTATTACGAGAATAAGCTTGAAGAGGGAAGATATTTTGGGGATGGTTTTTAAAGCCTTAGATAGTTTCTAGTTCTTGGGATTATGCTTTAATTCAAATGTTAAGTCCATGTGGAGGACTGTTTTAAACATTAGGTACAATGATTAAGGAGACAAAAGAAATATAAATTTTGTGAGAATTTTGTTCTTGAGTTGCAACTTTGTTTGGATATGCAATCATTTCTACAAGTGTAAGATTGTTTTGGACATAAGGTGCAAGGATTAAGAATACAAAGGCATTGGAAATTTTGTGCAAGTTGTAGCTTTGTTGGCCCTACCTTGTAAGGCATGGATATTGTGATGAGAATCATCATAGAGTATAATAGATTCAAGGGATTTTTCCCCCTATCAACTAGGTGAAGTTATTCGTCCTAATTTGGTTGTAAAAAAATTCACACTCATTTTTTGACATTTTGTTTTTTATTGGACCTTCTCAAATGTGCACCCAACCCAATTGACTTTCTCACCAATCTATAATCACAAAATTAAATATGAAAGCATTTTCTCCAAAAATGATTATGGCACCCATCATATGCAAAAACTCATGTAATTCTTTCATAATGTGACAAGGTGATTGGAAACATTCAAATACACATGTCATGATGAGGTTTTGTTTTTTCTCTTTTTTTTGGGTATGAAATTTTGCATAAAGGTGAAAAGTAAATATGAAAAGTGAGTATTTGATCATTTGTTTTTGGACAAAAATGTCATTAGATTTTTTAAAAAAATTAAAAACCATGTGTTGACATTTCCCTATTGGTTTGGTTTGGTAACAAATTATTAAATGTTTAAATAGGTTCTTAGAACATGCCATCATTTAATGTGAGATCCCTTTTGGGTTCCTCATGACTAATGTAATGTAAGAAAATGAAAACAAAATCATGAATTGTTTTCTTTGACAACAACATGATGTACATTAAAATAGATTTTTAAAAAAAATTCCCCTAGCTATGACCAATTTATTGTAAATATCAATTGTTGACATTGATGGTAGGGCCGTTGTGTATAACACACCTTGTTTAGATATGTAGTAATTTCTTCAAATGTAGCATTTTTTTGGACATTAAATGCAACAATTGAAAACACAAGGACATTAGCTATTTTGTGGAAGGTGTAGCTCTATTTGGATATCGAATACTTGCAAGTGACTATGAGCATTGAGATGTGTCTCAAACATTGTAACGAACTTTTTAATCACCTTGAGCAAGTACCTGCTTTGTTTGTACATGCATTCATTTCTACACGTGAATGAAGATTTATGTCATGGAGCTTTGAACATTTCAATTGCTCATCATGTCTTGTGTTTTTTATAGGTTTTGAATTGCCTTAACATGTTTCAGTTCTGTTTAGATTTTGATATGGAAAGGCTAAGGACTTGCAAGTGTATTGCAAGTGAATATGTGTTTGCATTTCAATAGTTGGTCATGTTATGTCAAAAATGCATCATCAATGGAGGCAATACTTGTACCAAAGTTGCTATTGGTATCGAAGTTCATAAAGACATATGTTCATACTATTGTATACCCATTCCATATCTTTCAATTATATATAGCATACCTGATATATCATATTTTAAAATGCTTTGATACCATAATGCATATGGTATCAAAATTCTGGAGAACCCTATATACCAGTGTTGGGCTGGTCTCACAAAGTGGTGATACCAGCCTAACACTGGTACATACTCTCATTCGCTTGGTGGCACTTATAGAATAATTTATGCCAAATGGAGAGTTGGATTGCTCTACCACAGGGTACTATGAAGATGGTTGGAGTGTTGGAGTGATACAAGTCATATATGTTGTGGGATGTTAGCAGGAGCTTTCTGGGTTAGGATCTGGGTCATAGACAAAAGAAAGAGCATAGTTTTTCAATAAAGACCAAATTCATTCTGAGAACCACAACAAAAAGCTCTTTAGTTTTCATTGCTTATAATAATACCTGTGGACCAAGGAATTTGAAAATGCACCCAAGTCTTGCAACTTGCACAAATATAAGAAGAGATTTTTAAACTTGCAACACTCTAACCCCACCTATGCTTTGGTTACAAGAAACTATGGAACTTTTCTTCCTTTTCTTGTCAACAGCAGACCCACCCCACCCTTTCCCCCAAACCTAACCCTCCAAAAAGGCAAAACCCTAGACCTCTTGGGTGCATGCTGCCTCATTTCATGGGCTACATGTAATTTCTAGTACCTAACTCTGTTCATCCCCCATTTTCTCCAAGACTAACACCCCCCTTCTTTCTTATTTTTAACTCCAGTTTACCATTGATGGGCCCAAGAAAGAGGGCCACAGTGAAGCAGCAACCACCAGTGCACCATCCACTGGATGCCTGTCATTACTCGGTTGTGGATGAAACCTCAACTGAGTTAATATTTGGTTTCACCTTGGTAAACAATTTTGTAGGAATTAGGTTTTATATATAGGTAGATAGGTAAGAAGATAGGTAACTACTAGATAAGTAGATGGTTTATAGTTTATACATAGGTAAGGGTTGGTTTTACTACCTACCTACTAACAACCTACCTGCTTGTGAGTTGTTAGTAAATAAGTATTTTTTTAAAAAGCATCTGAGCTAACCACCATGGTTAGCTAGGGAACTGGAACCCAACAGAAAACTGTTTCCTGACCACCTGCCATCCATCCTTCGTGGGGGCGCTGGTGGTATAGGGTTTAGGGTTCACTACGGCCCCCAAGAAACAAGAAAGCACCCCAGTACCAGAGTCAAAGTGTTATCCTACATACAAAGGGCAACAGCCCTGTATAACTAGAGCTGGAAAGTACATTCACCTTCCCTAGTTACTAGTTAGCCCCTCCCCTCCCTTCCCCCACAATAGATTACACCACATAAGTTATTCAAAGCTCTTGAGTACAAAAATTCTTTCTTCAAATTATGTGCACTTTGCATATAGACTTCACATTTGTACATAGATGTCCCACTTTTGTACTTTATAGCCTTCACTCTAATGACAAACAATATTGTTTTTATCCTAACATGAATTTCTTTTGCCTATGATTTTGCTACACTACCTATTAGCCTAGCCCACCTTTCCATGTTTGTCTTCTTGGGTACTAACAACACAAGAATGTGCAACTAATCTCTTTTGGAATCTGGTCAAAGCCAAACTTTGGGTAGGAGTCAAGATGGGAGAGGTACTTTAAGACTGCACACAATACACACACCCAAACCAAAAATCTCCAAAACAGTGAAAAGGCCACTCTGCTCGGCAATTTGCTATGTTTTGCCATTGCATGAAAGGTTATATGTTTACAAGCTCCCAGATCTTAACTATATGGTCTTCCCATCTTTTGACAAACATGAAAAAAGCAAAAGTGAAGTGATGAGTCACTAGGCTAGACTTAGTTTTTATGGGGCCTGGTGCAAGTCACAAACTTAGAAAGCATGTTGGAATCCTTAAGGAGGGATGGGTGGTCAATGGGCCAGAAAATTTGTCAAAAAAGTAAACCCCTAATATAGCCACATGCAACTAAAACCCTCCCCTCCCCATTTGTTAGGCTTATAGCCTGGGTGTCTCTGAAGGGACCTTGTTTGTGAAATGCTCTTCACTCTTGCTCACCCCTTAATGTTTGGGTTTCATTGTTGAACTGTATTGTCTATGGTCACTGATTTCGCATTGGATTCCCAAACCTTATTTGGATTATGTGACTCAGCACTCACCATTGCACCGTCCATTGGAAACATATCACGACTATGTTTTGGATGAAGAATAACCAAGTTACCAAAGGTTCCACCTTCCACCTTGCTTTGGTACTGTGTAAACCCTCATATTTTCACCCTCAAAATAACTTTGTAAATGGGGAAGTATCATAGGTAAGAGCATGCTTCATGACAGCCCCACGAAGCCCTCATTTGAGCCTCTTTCAATATTTAGCATCCAACATACAATGTCAATTCCTCCCCCATCCCCACCCATGAAACTGAATAAAAGAAATGAATAAAGTGATAGATTATTTCACATTATAGTTGGTCAATAAAAACTAGTCAATTTTTTTAACCAATGCTATTGCATGGCAATGTTAAGAACACCTGCAACACTAAAATGAGCCTCTACATTAAATTAGTTTAGTGATTAATGTTCATTTGTCTCCACTCATAAACATGAAAAACTTACCATAAAATTGAAAGAGTATTTATTTCTTTACACTTGGGCTAATCATAATCGCCAACCAATCCACAACAATCAATTCATTTTGAAGGTGTTCTTATTGGTCACATTATCCTTGCAATATTTACTACACATTAATAGGTTTCACAATATCGTATTGCATCCAAACTTCAGTATAAAGGTGTGTTTCCTATTGTGTGGTGGAGATGCTCTAAAATGGGCATATTTACCATATTTATCATATGTATCCCAAATGAGTTTCACAATGTTTGACTATAACACTTCATCCAAAATATATTAGAGGAGCCATTTTACCCCTATTATTGGACATGCTTTTAAAGGTACATGGTTACTATGTTAAAATATAAGTAGGCAAAGCACTTGGTGGCTATTAGGTAGCTCAATGCATGTGGAGTGTTAGTACATAGCTAGTCATTATGGTTTTTTATAAACAAGAGTACAATGAAAAATTGTTTCTTGTCCACACACCATGGTGCTTACATGAGTGTTAATTCACATTGGTTGGTATTCATTGCATGAACTTAGGTAGTTTCATAGAGAATTTTGATCTTGAATATTTCCTTGTTGCAATAAGTCTTTTAATTTATTCAATAGAGAAATTGCATTCACAATTCCAAATTGTTCAGGTTTTTTAAAAGACAAATTGTTGTGAATGAAAAAACTCACCTCAACACTTTTAATTAGTTTGGATCATAAAATATCCCTTGCTTTCAAAGCATTGGTAGTATTCAACTTCAAGAACAATTTGAAATAAAAGTCATCAAAATTGTGCATAGTTTATGCATATCAATGCAATGGTGATTATTATGTTAAATTGGAGGTGTAATTCTCCCTTACTAACTATAAATTAATATATTTTAAAACAATTAGATGGGTTTTTTTTTTCCCATATCAACAAAAGCATATAGACCATAGGCTACAAAGCTTGCCACCAATGATATTATAAACAAACAATCCACCTCAAATTGTTGATAAGGTGATTCCAAAATATGAAAAAAGAATGACAAAAAAATTGTCGATTTTTTGTTAGAAGGTAGATTTTTCCAAAACACTTTGTTGTTAGTTGTTCAACATTTGGAATGTTTGAAATTCCATGATTTATGGCCTATAAGGTCAATTGAGAAAAACTTTCCTTTTTTTTGCTAAAAGGAAAGTATAAGAAAATATGGGGCCGGACCTACTTGTGATTCTCCTTTTGTTGTGTTCTTTGGCCAAGGGCTCAATGCTTCTCGAAAGGTAACAAGTATTACAACCAAACATCCAAACATCTTGAGTCAATAACCTTTTGATTGGGCCTTGTGGTGATATTACAAGTGTTTATGAGTTTGGGTTCAATTAAATATGAAATCATGCACTAGATGTTAAGTACCCAACCTAGTGAAAACCAATTCAAGAATAATTAATCAATAACCAAAACTCATGCATCAACTGAGGTCAAACCTTGGTTAAGATAATTGTCTTGTTGCATGAAGGTGACCACTTTTAATGATGTAATTGCCCTATGAGGTGAAGACAATCTCACATTTTGTTGGCAAGAGACTTACTACTTCAGCCATTATAAGCTTGGTGTGGTGGAAAGTCTAATGACATGAATATTAAACTAGATACATAAAAATAATTCTTTATTATAAGTACACTCAACACAAGGATGGCTTATGTGTGAATGTAAAGCTTGAGCTTGGAATTTAAAGCTTAATGTGATATTAATCCACCTACATAGATGAATATGTTAATAGACGAATGATTTCATATGAATGAATGTCATTTGTGCATGGATGAATTTCATTTATGATGTGGATTAAATAAATAAGTCATTGGATCAAATTCATCCATGATTGGAAAATAATTAATTTCAAAATTATTCATATACATTTTCATTTTTTGTCCAAGAATAAATATTTCAAACTTGAATGTCATCTAATAATGATTGATAATGAAATTATGATAGTGGAGGAAAATATGATAATGGGACCTAAATGATTTTTAAAATTTTGTTTAATTTTTTTTTTATCAACAATGTTAAACAATTTAGTAAACATTGTCATGGGACGAGTGTAACCCTACCCCCTTTCCCCCTACCCAATTTTTGTCACCAATATTATAAATATATTTTGTGGAAAATTGGGGCACCTTTAAAATAAATAATTATTAAAAAAACCCCCATTGTCATTTATGATAGTGGATTGTTTGAAAAAGCTAGTTTAGGTGCTTAAAATTGAATTTCAATTTATTTCAAAAGCCCATTGTCACCAATGACATTAGGTAGTTTTAAAATATTTAAAACATTAAAACCCATTGTTCTCAACAATATTGGTTAAATCTGAAGAAAGTGATGGCACCTTCATCAAAGAATGAAAAAAATGCCCCCACTGTTGCCAACAACATTTATAAATTGAAAAAAGTTGTGACATCTTTAGCAAACGAGGGGGCGGGTGGGGGGGGGGGGTATTATCAATGACACTAGGCTACTTTGCTTAGGAAAAAAAAACGCTTTATTTTTCTTTTTATTTTGGATGTTGGCATAATAATTATAATATAGTTAAGACATTTTGAAAATAATGTTATTTAAAACCATAGCCATGAAATACATTTATAACGTAATTTCTATTATATTATTCAACAAATGTTATATCATATAAAATTAAATTTTGTTTCATGAAGTTTTAGATAATTAAAATTTTGGAACAAAATTTATCCATAAATCTTTAATGTTGAAATCATCCATAATTTTGATGGAAGTTCTATTTATTAAAAACATGTAAATGCAGACTAAAATCATCCATGTACATTAAACGAATGAAAAAATCATTCATCCATAATGAAGATGAATGCTTACATTCACCCCCCATGTTTGCTTTTAGGTTTACTAATACACCATTCATTTTGTGATAAAATTCTTGGGTTTTACTTGCATGTGTATAAAGGAAAAAATATTTAACCATCCTTAATTCCAACTGTAGTCTCTAAGTTCATTCAGTAACTTGCCTTGACTGAACACTAGATCATTAATAATCTCATTGTAACATATGAACATTTACAATTTGAAAAACTCTTTAAATTATTTTGGATGCTTGTAAAGCCCATAAGGCTTAGGTTTAGACCAATGTTGGGTAAATATATAGGTTATCATTTACTAATATGATAATGATCCAAAATTTCCAAAATAATTTAAAACAAGATAACATAGGTATTGGAAAATTTGTGAACTTTACATATGATTGGTATGAATATAACCAAATTTATGTTTCTTTAATTATGAGATGAATATAAATAATGAGGAGACCAATACCAATAAGTATTATGTGAAAAATCTTAATTTCCAAGTTAACTACAACAAATTATTATTCTAAATTAAAGAAATAATGACTAGTATTGTTGGTATATGATTTGCAAGGTTAAAATTGGAGATTGACATTCAAGTTTTTGTGACTTGGACTTGAATTGACACCCTTTTGTTGAATTCAACCCAAGATTTGGACTATAGAACTAGTCTTTTACTAGATTAGAACCAAAACCAAAGCTATGAAACAACATTTTTTAAAACATGGTGATTTGATCTTTAGGTAGGGAAGTTGATTTTTCAAAAAAATGTTGATAAAAAGGCTAAACTTTGTAGTTAAAACATTAATTTTGATTGGTTGTTGAACTTTATACCTACAACATGTATTTAGGCTAGTATTGTTTTGTTAATGGGTAATAGAATAGAGCAAGAAAGGCATCATAGAAGGGGGAGAGATGGTCCTACGAAGAGGGAGAAGGCTGTTCTGGAGGTTACAAAGGCTACAAAGACCCAATGCTTCTATCATGTGTGACAAAGAAAGTATGAAATAGATTGTTACAAAGTATGCAAGGGTTAGTGGATGATACTCAAGAGTCTTCATCAAATAGGGATATCCAAAGAACTACGTAATGTATCTACAAACTAATTGTTAATCAACTATTTCAATTCCTTACACAACTTGATAGGGAAGCAGTAATGCAAAGGGTGCTGACATTCCCACTTGTTCTTTCTTTCACCCTTAAGCATTTCAAGTTTTCTAGGCAAGCTACCATTAAGCAAGAGCTGCTTTCAAATCTAATTTACAAAGTTGGTGGCAAAACATGTCATTTTGATTGTTTTAGTGAGCTCACTTAAGAGCTAATCTTCTTGCATGCAAATGACTCATTTGTTGAATGTGCACCCATGGAATGTTGTAGAAGTTGTTCATTATAAAAAATTAATGAATTTTTTGGGAGAGTTTTTTGGACTTTGTCAATTTGCAACAAAAGGTCGAACATGTTATCTCTTGCAACAAAGGCAATGACCTTGGTGTGGTGGTGTGAGCCATATCAACATAGTCATGTTTCGAAGTCTCAAATTTTAAAAACTTCATCAAGAAATTTCGAATGGGGTAAGGTTTTTAGGGGCTTTTAACAATTTTGTGTTAGAATAGGAGGTGGTGAATGCACACAATTGTGTGGAAGGCTTGTTTTCTTTTTTGAAATACTATATTGGTTAGGTTAGTTCTTTTCTTTAACGGACAGCTGGTAAAACATAGTTTTAAAACCTCAGTGGCATGATTAGGGGTGAAAAATATCTAGAGGCTTCGGGGTAGGAACGGACACCAGAATTCATGGTGTGTAACAAAACATTGGTTTTATTCTAGTATTTAGTGACTAGCAAAGATGTTGGGAATTTATGAAGCAGGGAGAGGGGATCAATGAAAGGTCTAATAGAAATAAAACCATTATCAAGCCTTATAAGCATATAATTAATTCAAAACAACTTAACGATTAAATAAACAGGGGGGATAAGGTGATAATGGCAACTTGAGTTTCATGATAAATGGAACATTTCTTTAGATTATGGTTAAGTTCAACAAGGAGCTGCAATTACATGCGGAGTCTTAGTGTATGCCACAATGATAGTTCATAATTGCAAGAAATCTAATATGTGTCAAATGGTGCGAGCTAGGTAGTCTACCTTGCTATTAAGAGGCAGTCGACAAATCAAGCCGCAAAACTAACGATAATGTTCAACGCCAGGAATTGAAAACCATGCAAAGATGGAAGTGTTTTCAATTTCGTAACAACCTTCATAGACGATTTCAGGTTCATCATCAGAAGTGGGGTCAACTTACAACAAAATCACTAAGGTGTGAGAGTTTGGTAAATGCAGTAGTACCAAGCTCGAAGGGAATCGACTTCAAGACGAACGTGCACCTCTCGCAATACGGGTTTTTCATCACGAGGATGTTATATCAACATCAGATCTAAAGACAACTTTAGGGTCGGCTCTTCATTTGCTTATGCAGCTTGAGGCCTGTAAGACGTGGCCATTCACAACACCATAATTTCAAGGGAAAAAGAAGAAATCTCCGATTAAATTGAATTGGTAATGAATGTGCGAGGAACTTGTGACATCAAATGCGCGATCATAACTTATAGGGTCAAGGGAAAGCAAAGAAAGGTGTAAATAACGACCTAGAACCATGGTAAAGTAGAAGGTTAAGATTTTTTTTTTAAATTAATTTTTTCTTAAATTTAAAAAATGAAAGGTTTGAGTAAAATTTGTTGAGGGGAAAATGAGAAGGGGTAAAAAGGAACCTTTTCCTTCTCCTTCCATTAGCCTCCGAGCATGGGGAGCTTAACATTCTCCTTCCATTGGCCTTTGAACATGAGAACCTTCTCCTTCTCCTTCCATTGGCCTTCGAACATGAGAACCTTCTCCTTCTCCTTCCATTGGCCACTAAGTGGGGATCCTCCTTTCTTTTCTTTAAAAAGGTGAAGTCAAATCATTTAGGTTCTCTTTTTTCCAGACATTATTTTCACCTCAAATCTTGAGAAGACTTGTTCCCACAACCTTTTTGGAGGAGAAGAATGAGTAGTCCTTGATAGATAGAAAGAAGGAGAGTAGATTGGAGGGTTATAGTAGTTTGGAAAAAATGGAAGTAGGTAGGGATGGGTTGGGAACTTGAAATCCTAGAAAAACTTTACAAAACCCTCTTGGGGTTGGTAGCACAATTCCTTATTGGTTTTGCTACAAAGCTTAAGATTTGGTAGAAAGGTGTGCCTCGTAGTTAGCTTTTTAATGAACTAAGGCAAGCCAGATTTTGATAACAAATGTGTTAGAAATAATGTTTTAAGCGACCAGTGGTTTGTAGCCAAGTTAAACTTCCTATCTTCACAAAACCCTTTTAGGTTTAATAGCATAACTTATTACTAGCTTAGCTGCAAAGCTTAAGATTTGGTAGAAAGGTGAACTTGTAATTAACTTTCTAAAGAACTAAGGTTAGCCGAATTTTAATAACATATGTGTTGGAAACAATATTTCAAGTGACTGGTGGTCTGCAGCCAAGTTGAACTTAATGTTGGACTCTTAACAATCAGTTTAAATGAATGACAATTTGAAACAAGATTCTAGAATTTCACATGTGTGAGCTTGGAAAAGGTATCTATTAATTCTAAATTGTAATTGTTGTAAGGGAGGGAAGCTACTTGATTTCAACTATAAACACACTTTAACATCTAGAAATACATTTGTATTTTCCTTTCACAGGTCGCATATATACTTTCAAGTATACTCAGCGCATAGAACCGGAAGTAGAGGGACAAAAAGTCGCCTCATAGGTGGTCTTATGAAACACACATGAGTCCAAATCATAAAGAAGTTGTCAAAAAAAATTTATTACCACATGTCTATGACATCAAACCTGCCCATATTTATTGGAAACACAGGTACTTTCAACTCTATCACTATTTGATACAACTTTCATAGTTTGAATGGTTTAAGGTAGGACAAAAATTGGGTGTTATTTTGCATGCTCTAAACTTTTTTTGAAATGCACATGGTGATCCTACATTTAGGGTTTTAGGTCTCAGTTTTGTTATGGGTTTAGTCATGTTATAGAACTTGTTCATCAACACTTTGAAAGAACAAAATTGTTTATTTATTTTATACTTGAAAGTTTTGAATAATTGAGTGATAGTTAGCTCTATGTTTTGAATATTAAACCACAATTCTATTGAACCTTCTTTTTCTTAATCTTCATCTCCCATATTTTGATTTTTTTTCCTTTGTTTTGCCATCAAAATCTTCCAAATTTGATTTTCCATTCCATAAATATTATGGTTCTTCTTCCTTGTTCTGCCATTGATTTTTTATGTGCAGCTCTTTTTTTTCACAAATTTGAATATGTTTAATGGGTTTAAGGTGTTTAATTAATTTGCAAGAAGATTTGTATTTGCAAATAGTCAAATTACAAAACTTCCTCATCAATGCTTTATAGTTCAACAAAATTGACTTGTCAATATTTTTGTGATTTATGGATGTTTATTTTCTACCCAAAAAAGAATAGACCTTTTTTCTCAATCTAGGTTCACCTTGGTTGTCTCTTAACACCATTGGCTTGTGTATTTGAAAGCTTGCAATGAAATCCCAACTACCAATAGGAGCATACATTTTTAAAAACATATAGGGTTCATGGTATTTCCAATATCTAATTCAAAAACTTATTATGTTGTATGGACATGCTCTAATTTTAATTGTTTAGAAGGAGGTCACATTATTCCACATATTTTTTTCCTTTGATTCTTTTGGGGGCTTTCCAAAAATTAGAAACACTTGCCCAACTTTGTGTTTTAAATATTGAACCACAACTATTGTATTTTCTTCTTCTTAATTTCTTTTAGATTTAGATTCTTTCTCCTTTGCTACAGGCCATTAATATCTTCCAAATTTGATTTTTTTTCCAAATAGATTTTGATTCTCCAAACTCAATGTAGGTTTTTCAATTGGGGTTATTTGGTGTCTATTGTACATTGGGTCATCACATTAATGAATAAAGTCTAGGTATTACCTTGCAAGCTCTAGAATTTTTTAATGAATCTTTAATCCCAAGTTTGTTATTGTGGATTGCATGATGAATCGACAATTTCTAAGCCCAATTTGAGGTCTATTTAATGGGGCTCTTAGGTGTTAATTAACTTGTAGTGAGCTAAATTTACAAAGTTGACAATAACTTAGCACACATGGTTAGGACTTTGTTGGGTGAGTTGAAGGATTGTAAAAAAAAAAGATACTTCAATGGGCATTTATAATGTGGTTATTTGGTGTTTATTTCTATTGCGGGTCTATATTTGGAATTGTGAATACTTAGCATGCTCTTGTGGCTTCTTTTTTTCCATGTGAAATGACTTGGCAAATTGAATTCTTTGTTAACAAATAGGAGATCTACTCAAGTGCAAACATAGAACTTTATTGGAAGGAAACTATAACACGATGCTCACAACACAAAACATAACATCAAGAACTCCTCAAGGTTCTTGTCACATGAAATATACAAACTTGTGCAATGAAGAAAAGAGAGACAAACCATCAACACCAAGGTATTTAATTACAAGACCAAACCACAAATAACCAAACTAAAATAAGTAAAGAAAGTAATTCAACTTTGTGAAAGTAACCTAGTTACTTTCTTACTCCAGTAACTAATGAAACCTAACTAGTTGAGCTTGAATTTTAAACATTCCCCTTGAAGCTCAAATCCACTTCTAGTACACCAAGCATTTGTCGAAACTTCTTTAGCTTGTCTATACCTAAAGCCTTTATGAAAATGTCAGTAACTTGATCTTCAATATTGACATGAATAAGGTCAATTTCTTTTGCTAGAATTTTTTCTCTAATAAAGTGGTAGTGCACCTAAATGTGCTTTGTCTTAGCATGATAGATCGGGTGGTTAACAAGTAGTATGCTACTGATGTTATCACAATAAATGACAATAGGAGCATCCACTAACTATCCCAAGTCTAAAAGTAGTTTGTGTAACCAAACTACTTCATATGTAGCAATTGTTGCACCTCTGTATTCTACCTCTGTGCTTGATAATGCAATTGTTGGTTATTTCTTACTACTCCAACTAACAACACCACTTCCAAAAGAAAACTTAAAACCACTGGTTGATCTTCTATCTGAAACATTGCCAGCCCAATCAGCATCCGTGTATCCATAAACTTGTAACTAGCTTTTGGTTTCATAAAAAATTCCACACTGCAAAGTATGTTTTATGTACCTTAGTATGTGCCTCAATGCATCCAAATGTGGTTTCCGTGGTGTTTGCATGAATTGACTCACCACTCCAACTGCATAACTCAAATCTGGCCTTGTGATGGTCATGTAAATCAAACTCCCCACTATGCGTCTCTACATAGTGGTATCCTCCACAAGGTTTCCTTCATCTGCACTTAGCCTCACATTTTGCTCCAATGGAATTGAAATGGGTTTGTAACCCGTCATCCCATATTCGGACAATTTGTTCAAGGCATATTGCCTTTGTAGTAACCATATCCCTTTCGGGGATTGGATTACCTTAATGTCAAGGAAGTAATGTGACTCTCCCAAATCCTTCATCTCAAACTTTTGTTTCAAAAGCTTTTTCAAATCAAAGATGTTTGCATCGTTACCTCTTGTGATAATCAAGTCATCAACACAGATGACTATGACAATAATCCCATGATCTGTCTTTTTCACATATAATGCATTAAATGTTTAAAATCCACTTGTGACAAGATACTGACCTATCTTGTCTGACCAAGCTCTAGGTGTTTGCTTCAAGCCATATAAAGCTTTCTTCAACCTACAAACCAAATTAGGACGTGTTTGGTCCACATAACCTAGTGGTTGTTCCATGTACACTTCTTCTCGTAAATCTCCATGAAGAAAAACATTCATTACATCCATTTGATGTAAAGACCATCCTTTTGTTGCTGCCATAGCAATGATTACTCTTATAGTTATCATTTTGGCAACTAGACTATAGGTGTCTTCATAGTCTGTGCCATAAGTTTAGGCATAACCTTTGGGAACCAATCTTGCTTTGTATCTACTCACAGATCCATCTACATTGTGCTTGACTTTGTACACCCATTTGCACCCAATTTCTTTCTTGTCCTTTGGTAAAGCTACCAACTCCCAAGTAGCATAAACATCCAATGCCACCATCTTTTCATCCATGGCATTATCCCATTTAAGATTTCCAACCGCCTGTTCAAAACAAGTGGGTTCAACCTGTTGTATGACTCTCACCATGTATGTGTAATGATGAGCTACAAAGCCATCATATGTGAGTATTTGTGCAGGGTACTTGATTCATGTGGATCTTCATATTCCATTGTTGTTGTCAGGTGTTTTCAAATTTTTCTTGGCCATCCGAGCTTTAGGAGTAGTTGTTGAGGGAATTCACATACTTCGCAGCAAGAGCAAGCACAGCAACGTGATCACACACAGCACAACAGCATAGAAATGGAAGAGTACACAATCACTTCCAACCTTAGCAGATAGAGTCTCTAAGCTTATATACCCTGCTGCTGCTACCACACAATTGTGGCTAAGGTCCTACCAGCCTGGCTATGCTGTCGTCTAGCTCTACGGTTGAGTCTTGGGCACGTGGTCGAGTCCTCAAGCTGACTGGACCTTTATGACTCTCAACACTCCCACGCAGGCAGCTTGACTCCTGCTCTCTCTGCACATCAGTCACATATGCCCAGACCTGCACAACATGCCTTGAACTTCACAGGTGACAAAACCTTTGTCATGAAGTTAGCAAGCATGTCCTCCGTCTTGCAGTACTGGAAGGCAACCTCCTTCATTGTGACCCTGTCACGCACAAAGTGATGCATGACATCAATGTGCTTCGTCCTAGTTGAAGCAATGGGATGCTTCAACAGCTTGATGGCTCCTTGGTTGTCACAGTTGATCAGGACGCACTCCTCTGGATACTCCAGATCAGCCATCAGCTTCCGAAGCCAAAGGGCTTCCTTTGTCGCAGCTGCTGCTGCCATGTACTCCGCTTCTGACGTGGATGCTGCAGTGGTTGGCTGCAGCCTGCTGTTCCAGCTCACAACTCCTCCATTGAGCAGAAACACATATCTAGTCGTAGACCTCCTGCTGTCGAGGTCACCAGCAAAATCAGAGTCACAGTAACCAACCAGACCTGTGCTCCGTTTTCTGCTTCCTATGCTCCCAAATTTAATTCCCACTAAAGCACTACCAGCAACGTAGCGTAATACAGCTCTTGCAATCTTCCAATGCTCCATACTTGGTGCAGACATATATCGAGCAAGAACTCCCACGGCATGTGCAATGTCAGGACGTGTGCACACTGCCAGATATAGCATGCTGCCCACCAGTTCACCGTATGGATACTGCGTCTTGTCGAGGACTTCATCTTCCTTGGCCTTCACAAGGTTGATGCCAAGTGCCAGAGGTGTGGACTTGGTCTTCGCCTCAGAAAGACCAAACTTGACAACAAGCTTCTTGACCATTTGCTCCTGACTGATCTTGATAACTTGAGCACGCCTGCTGCGCTCAATGACCATGCCAAGGAACCACTTGGCCTCCCCAAGATCACGAACAGAAAATGCGTGTTGCTATGCACTCTTTGTCTCCTCCAGGAAGTCCTTCTGCCTTGCAGCAATGATAATATCATCAACGTAAACAAGCAGCCACACCTGCTTCTCTCCATGAACAAACAACCCTGGATCTGCACTTGATGCAGTGAAGCCCAGCGACTCCAGCTCCTTGGTGAGCCGAATGTGCCACATGCGAGGTGCTTGACGCAGTCCGTACAGCGCTTTGATCAGTTTGCAGGCAACTCCACGCTTCCCATCTTCATACCCAGGTGGTTGCTCAATATATATTTCTTCCTCCAGCTCGCCATAGAGGAAGGCAGTCTTCACATCCAGGTGATGCAGCTCGAGATCCTCAGCAGCAACCACAGCTAGCAGTGCACAGAATGTCACATGCTTACTTGCAGGCACAAAGACCTCAGTGAAGTCAACTCCTTCCTGCTGCAAGAATCCCTTTGCTACCAGCCTCGCCTTGTAGCGTTCTATGTTGCCCTTGCCATCATGCTTCACCTTGAAGACCCACTTCACAGGAATAGGCTTCACACCTTCTGGCAGCTCCTCCAACAACCAAGTGTTGTTGGCATGCAGTGACGCAATCTCTTCATCCATGGCCTTGCGCCATTGATCTGCGTCTGGTGCCCTCAGCGCCTCTTCATAGCTGTTAGGTTCTTCCTTTTCATTCTGCACACTGGCAACGTGTGCCTTGTAGAAGTCTGGCTGCTGTCTTTCCCTCACCGGATATCTTGGGGCTGGCACCTGCTGCTGCTCCACTGCAACTGCCTTGTCCTTTGCCTCCTTGATGTCTGCATCATCCTCTATCTCCTCTAGCTGCAGCTTAGGAGCATCCTTCAGATCATCATCTTCATCCTTTGGAAAGTAGCCAATTTCACCTTGTGATGAACCCTCTTGGAACACCACCTCTCTGCTGACAGTGACCTTCAACGTGTCGTCAAGCAGAATTTTGTAAGCCTTGGAGCTTGGTTCATAGCCAACAAAGAAGCCCTTCTTGCTGACCGGCTCCAGCTTGTGCCTGAGCTGCTTTGGCACCAGTGCATATGCAATGCACCCAAACACACGCATCCCACTCACATCAGGTGCAGCTCCAGTGAAGAGCTCCCACGGCATCTTTTGCTCTGAACTGATAGGAGACCTGTTGCGTATGTAGTTTGCAGTCAGTACAGCTTCACTCCACAAGTTGTCCTCCCTCTGACTGTCATTCAGCATGGGTCGAACACGCTCCATCAGCGTCCTGTTCAGCCTTTCTGCAGCACCATTCTGCTGCGGAGTGTATGGTGCTGTTGTCTCATGGCATATGCCGTTGCTGGCAAAGAACTTCTTCAACTCAGCGTTTACATACTCACCACCTCGATCGCTGCGTACCGCCTTGACCTTCTTGCCTGACTGCTTCTCAAGCAAGGCAACAACCTTCTGCACAGCTTCTGCTACCTCAGACTTCAACGCCAAAGGATAAACAACAGAAAGCTTGCTGTAATCGTCAAGAAATGTAGCAAAGTATCTCTTCCCTCTCTTCGCCACAACGCGCATAGGACCGCACACATCCATGTACAACAACTCACAAGGATGACTACTGCTAGAAGATGAAGCAGCAAATGGCAAACGATGCTGCTTGGCCAACACACACGGCTTGCAGGTCACACCTGATGCAGTACGCAGCTCCTCTCGCTGCAATTGAATGCCTTTGACCATCTTCTCAGCCACTAGACACTCTAGATTGCCATAACTCAGATGACCAAACCTCCAGTGCCAGAACTCTACAGTCTCCTGCGTCTTTGCCAACATGACCTGTTGGCCATTCTCCTGGTCCACAACATAAAGCCCTCCATCCAAAGAGATGCCCACCATGTAGACCTTCCCGTTCATACGCACTTCGCAGCGTCCACCCTTGAACAAGAACTCAGCTCCCACGCGCTCAGCAACCCTCACACTGAACAGACTCGCAGAAGCACCAGGAACGTGTAACACCTCTCTCAACAAGACCTCCTTTGTACTGCCACCAACCTTGCATTGAAGACACACAGCGCCCTTCCCAACGCCCTCAAGCACCTGGCCACTGAAGCCCTCCACCTTCACCGGTGTATCCAGCTTCCTGTAGCCCTCCAGCATCTACACCTCAGGGGTAAGATGCGTATCACTGCCTGAGTCAATCACCCATCCTTGGTGTTTGCTCCTGCTTGCAGCGAATGCAACAGCCTTCTCCTTGCTGCTGCCACTGGTGCTTGCTCCTCCTTGGTTTCTGCAGTACTTTGCAATGTGGCCCTCCTTGCCACACTTGTAGCAGGTCACCTTCCTGTACCCGCCCTCTCCTGTCTTGTTGTCATTGTCACCATCCTTCTTGTGTTTCCCTTTGTAGCCTCCAGGCTTGCGTGACTTGTTGTAGAACGCAACAGACTCGCCCTGTTCGTCCTTCTTCACAACCCTCTGCTCCATAGTGAGCAGCTTCGACAGCACATCATCAAGCGACAACTCAGCAGATGATGTCTCTAGCAGGGTAGTGACAACTTCAAAGTCACCTGGCAGTCCAGCCAGTATAGCTAGCACGAACTCAGTCTCTTCCATCTTGTGACCAACGTTCGCAAGGTCCGCCCATAGCTCCCTGGCTCGTGACACATACTTCGTGACAGGCTCTCCGGCGTCCTTCAACGCACTCAGCTACTTCCTGAGGGTCAGCTTCCTCGCGTTGTTCTTGGCTTGAAACACTGAAGACAGCTTCTCCCACGCCTGTCTTCCATTCTCACACGTTGTTAGCATGGGAAAGTGATGCAGCTTGCAATTCAACACAATCAAAGAATGTGCCTCTAATGACTTGTCAAGCTAAACACTGCGTTCACTGGGTATCGGCAGAGCCACGCTGGGATCCACATATTTCCACATCTTCTTGTGAATCAGCAGCGCCTTCATCTCCACACACCAGGTACTATAGTTGTCGACGTCCAGCTTCTGGATTTGCCCCTTCTCGTAGCTAGCAGACTCCATGTTTGCAACACTGCTCATCAGCAACAAGCAAACAAGACCTCAGTTACACCAAGCTACCAAACAGAAAATTCCCTGTCTACCCTTCACGCGTAGTGTGGGCCCATAACCTGTTGAGGGAATTCACATACTTCGCAGCAAGAGCAAGCACAGCAACGTGATCACACACAGCACAGCAGCATAGAAATGGAAGAGTACACAATCACTTCCAACCTTAGCAGATAGAGTCTCTAAGCTTATATACCCTGCTGCTGCTAC
Source organism: Sphagnum tenellum (assembly GCA_963921925.1). NCBI lineage: Eukaryota > Viridiplantae > Streptophyta > Sphagnopsida > Sphagnales > Sphagnaceae > Sphagnum > Sphagnum tenellum. The sequence continues at coordinate 11,448,224 of OY998159.1, read as the reverse complement.
CACACAATTGTGGCTAAGGTCCTACCAGCCTGGCTATGCTGTCATCTAGCTCTACGGTTGAGTCTTGGGCACGTGGTCGAGTCCTCAAGCTGACTGGACCTTTATGACTCTCAACAGTAGCAACTGAAGGGATTCTTAATTCTTCACCCACATTTTTTTCGAAATCACTTGACTCATCATCTACATGAGGATTTATAGATGATGTTTGAGAACTACCATCTATAATGTTTGAAGATCTTAATATTCTTTTCCATGGAATACTACTAGACCCACTAATTGAGGACTCTTGTGGTCCACTACATAATTGTGATTCTTATTCCACATTTGATGGAACATCACCATTTCAAGCCTCTTCATTTTTTGCTATTTTTAGTGGTGGGTACCAGCTAACCATCTCATCAAACACAACATCTCTACTCACTTGCAACTTTCGAATGGAAGGGTTGAAGCATCTATATCCTTTTTGTTCTAAGGAATATCCAATGAAAATGCATTTCTCAACTTTTGGATCTAGTTTTGATCTCTTCTCATCAGGAACATGCACATATGTAATGCAACCAAACATTATGAGGTGTGAGACATTTGGTTTCTTGCCTGTGAATTTTTCTTTAGGTGTCATGCTATGAATTGTTGCTGTGGGTGTTCAATTCATGATATACACTGTAATTGCTACCGCTTTAGCCCAAAAGTAATTTGGCAAATTCTTCTCATTTAGCATGGCACGTGTTATTTCTGCAATGTGCCTATTTTTCCTTTCAGCAACTCCATTTTGTTGTGGGGATATACTACATGAGTACTTCCTTTGAATTCCATGCTCCTTCAAGTACGCACTGAATTCATTTGTGAAATACTCTCCCCCTCCATCGGACTTTAGGCACTTGATGCTCACACCCTTCTCCTTTTCCACCATTGTTTTGAAATTCAAAAAATGTTGAAACATTTCACCTTTGTGTTTCATGAAGTAGACCCACACATTCCTTGTGTGGTCATCAATGAAACTCACGTAGTACTTGCATCCTCGAATGGATTCTGTCTTTGTAGTCCACACATCTGAGTGGATCATTTCCAAAGGTTTGGAACTTACATGAGTTGTTTGAACTAGGAATGGATGCCTAGTTTGCTTCCCCAATTGACATGTTTCACAAACTTCTGACATCACCTTTTCTGTTCCAAATTTGAGAAGACCTCCAACAAGATTTTGTTTTTCCATCAACTTAAGATGTTGGAGATTAACATGGCCAACTCGCTTATGCCAAATTCCAATGTCTCCAGCTCCTTTTCCATGTGTGAATAACATGGAATTCACCGTAGGCATGTTCACATCCAAGGTGAACATTCGTCTATTCCTTTTTCCTTTGGCTCAATTTGCCTTGGTTTTTCATGTCTTCCACAAAACATCCATTTGGGTTGAATGTCACCTGTAAACCTTGTTCCACCATTTGGCCTACAAAGACCAATTTTTTTGTTATGGTTGAAACATGAAGTACATCTTTCAAGTACTTCGTTTGCCCATTTTGCATGGACAATGGCACCTTGCCGATTTGTGTGATGGGATGTGTAGTGTCATCACCGGTTTCCACAAAACCTGGTGTCTTTAAATCCTTTGTGTCTCTAAACCATTCTCCCTGATTAGTCATGTGATTTGAAGCTCCAGAATCCACATACCAGATATTGTTATCTGATACTCCTCCTATCATTGAATTTGCCATGTGCTGCATCACAAACAGTTGTTCATCACTTTGATTGCTAGTTGATGCATAATTCCTTTATTATAGTTTTCCATTTCGTGCATCATGCTCCTTTTGATAATAATTCTTTGCCATGTGCCCAAGTTTCCCACAGTAATAACAATTTGAATCACTATTTGGTTGTTGACCTCGATGACTTCCACCACGACCTCCACGACTTCCTCTTCTAAAATTTCTTCGTCCACCTCCATGAGACTAAGCTTCATGTTGATGATGTCCACCATGCGAGCTTTCATGTCGGCCTTGAAATGAAGTTTTAGCACCTCTACTTCTACCTCTATTGGAATTTGAATAGAAAGCACTTTTTTGTGATCCTCTATTGGATGACGTACCAACAACTCTCATCTCTTCACTTATAAGCAAGGTTATTAAATCTTGGAAATTAGGAAATGTTTCTTGAACTGCAATTGAAGTACAAAACTGGCTATAGTCTTTTCCACGACCATTCAAGGTCACGGCCACTAAATCTTCATCATCTACAGGGGCTCCTATAGATGCAATAGCATCTATAAGGTTTTTCACCTTTGTAGAATAGTCACTAATGTTCATCTTGTTTTTCTGTAGATTATGCAACTCTTGTTTGAGTTGCATTTTGTGGGCTTGTGTATTGGTGCTATACATCTTCACCAGTGTATCCCAAGCTTGCTTGCGTGATTTTGCATCTTGAATATGCACAATCATGGAATCGGACACACTCACAGAAAGCCAATATAAGACTTTCCTTGCTTTTTCATGCTAAGTTTTATTGGCTTGAATTTGTTGTTGTGTGGGGTTTTTTGGGAGAGGAGTTCTATCTCATCACCAATTATGAATCCCCAATAACCTTTCCCCATGAAGAAATTCATAATCCTAAATTTCCACACTTGGAAATTGTTCTTGTTTCATTTTTCAATTGCAATTTGAGAAAAGACGTCCACCATTTTTCAAAGCAACACTCAATGTCTTCTTAGGGTTCCTAGGATTAGGTTTAGGGTTAGGGTTAGGGTTGAACAAGATGGACCTTGTATATGTATGTATGTCTTGAATATTATACGAAATTTTATATTATACATAGGTTTTACGTATATGTATGTATCTCGTATAATATCTTGTATGGTATTAAGTACATGATTACATACCAAACTTTAGTATGAAATTCTTGATAATGTATTTGCGCTTCCCAATCTTCAAACTCCTTTCAAGTTCTCCCAAGTTGTATTTGTTCCACTTCAAATATTTGTTTTGATGTCTTCTCGATGTGAACTTCTGTCATAACAACTTTGCAAAGCTACACCGCTCACATATGACCTTGAATCCTTTTGAAATGTTTTTGAAACATGTAAAGCTATGTCTACTACTGTCTCTAAAAATTTCAGTTCATTTGACTTCATAAAATGTGAGATCTTGCTGCTTTCCTTGAAGTCACCTCAAACTAGGAACTGAACAGAAAATGACTTACAACTCGTTCTCAGCAACTCCAAACTCCTTGAGATTTTGAAAAACACATAAAATATATGTCTTCTATCTTTGTTCAAAATTTCAGCTCTATTGGTGACAACCACAAAGAGTTATCACTCTCAAAAGAAACTGACTTCAAAACTTAGGTTGAAACTTTAGTTGCTTGAAGCTCTCTCAATACATATACAAATGACTTGAAATTTCTCTCACATATTGAATCCTTTATGATCTATGAGATCCCAAAGCTGTAGATCCAAAAAAGCTCAAACAAAGGAGATATGACCAAAAAATCAAATCTGATATAGAATCTTCAAAAACTCATAACTCTCACAAAACACATCTTTTTCTTTTGAAATTTTGAGAATAGATTTGTCTTATAGTCTTCTACAATCTCTTTAAGTTTCACTCCAAGATCTTTTCACAATAGATTTAGATCTAGATTTAAATATCTGACTTCCACAACCTTTGATATGTGGATCTCCTTTCACCTCTTTCTTTTCTTTTTTTTCTCTTCACTTCTTTCCTTGCCACGTTCCTCTTTTGCACCTGATAAACTCCTATGATATTACTAGAAACTCTCAAGCTCTAGTTTTAGAGATTTTCTAGCTCTAGATCTTTTTCAACCTTCTCATCAAACAACCTAAGCTCTGATACCATGTTAACAAATAGGATATCTACTCAAGTGCAAACATAGAACTTTATTGAAAGGAAACTATAACACGACGCTCACCAACACAAAACATAACATCAAGAACTCCTCAAGGTTCTTATCACATGAAATACACAAATTTGTGCAATGAAGAAAAGAGAGACAAACCATCAACACCAAGGTATTTAACTACAAGACCAAACCACAAATAACCAATCTAAAATAAGTAAAGAAAGTAATTCAACTTTGTGAAAGTAACCTAGTTATTTTCCTACTCCAGTAACTAATGAAACCTAACTAGTTGAGCTTGAATTTTCAACATTCTTTGTTCGCAAATAGTCTAGGGTCTGAAAGTCTATTGTGGATTATGTTTATAAGCTCATTTTCACATAAAATTTTCATTTATGAACTTGTTATTATGAGCTACAAGATGAACAAACAAACAAAGTTCAATGAGGGTAATTTGTCAATGGGGTTTTGGTGTTTAATTATGTCTTAGGTTATAATCATAAAGTTTGGGTGTTATTTTGCATGTTGTTTGAAATGCACATGGTGAACTTGCCCAATTTGAAATTTGTCTATGGTGTCAAATGTGTAGTTTTATTTTTCTTCATGAACTTTGCTAATATATGCTAAATTTCATGGACATTTGTCATGTCACTATGCCACATTGACTTAAATTGAACTAGAGCCCAATGATACTTTGGAAATGTGGTCATACTATTCATAGGTGTGATTATAATTAATGATTATGTGTATATGATGTAAGGTTGTGATTGAAAATTACAGGTTTGATTTGTATAAACATATGGATTGGTCATTGGAATAATGTGGATTATTGTCTATTAGTTGAAAGTTTGATCTATATGTGGGGAGACTTAAGGATCTCAATGGTTTTTTCACTATGAGAAATTGTGTTTGTAGCGACTAGACTACCCTACAACTAGAACTCCAAAACAATTAATATACAATTGCATTGAAACTATCCTATGGAACTATGACAAATTAATAAATAAAATGCCGTGTTAAAAAATCAAGGAGTTGTATTATAGTTGCAAATTAGTTGCAAGATGTATATTTATACAATACAATGTGTGCACTATATATATAATTGTAGTCAACCATGTTTGACTTTGTTAACAAATTGCATTTTAGTCACATGTAACAACTACATCACAATTAGGATAAATTTAGTACTAATCAGTGACTACTTTGCAACAAATGTACAAAGTTGAGTAACACATACAATGATGCCAAGTGTATACATTTTTACCACCCAATATATATGACATTTCAACTTGTTTGCAACTAATATGCAATTGTATTTCAACTTAAAATTTGAAATTTGGGCAGGAAACGCTTAAGCAAGTGACACAAGCAGTATATCAATAAATTTGCCCCAATGCATCAATGACTTTCATGCGCTTATGCTTGTGGGCTTTTGTTTTTGCTCTTGGAGGTTGAAGGGTCTTATTTTTTGCTCTTAGAGAGGTTGATGGCTTTTATTTTTGCTCTTAGAGGTTGAAGATTCTTATCTTTGTTCTTAGAAAAATTGAAGGTTTTTGCTTTTGCTTTTAAATGTTGAAATTGTTTATTGTTTCTTTTGAATGTTGAAGGTTTTTGCTCATAATTTTGGATGTTAAAGGTTTCTTACTTTTTATTTTTTAATTAAAGATTTTTGCTCTTACTTTTGGCTTTATATGTTGAAAGTTTTTGGTCTTATTCTTGGATATTGAAGGTTCTTACTTTTGTTCTTGGATGTTGAAAGTTCTTCCTCTTTCTTTTAGATGTTGAAGGTTTTTGCTTTCGGATGTTGAAGGTTTTGTGTCAATTCTTGGTCTTTTGTTTATTTACATATACTAAAGAAAAATGATGTGAAAATATATTCCATTTTATTTAAAAGTTGACTATATAAGTTTGTTTAACTTATAATGACGAGAGATTTATGAAAGGTGATTTTTTTAATGATAATCATGTTACATATGTCTTGTTTTGTGTTTAAACATTTGTGATGAATTTTGTTGTTTATATGTTGTAGGGCCAAACTTTTATTATGTTTCAATCCATCAACATCAAAATTATGTATACAAGGTAAAATTCTTTCAAAATTACCTAAAATTGTAGTTCGGTTTCATGATTATAAATTCAATATTTGATTATATTTGCAAATGTACAAATTATAGTCTAGTTTGTATCAATGTTCTACATACGTTGCATTTTAGTGACAAATAAATTACATTTTAGGCAATATAATTGGAAACAAGTTTTATTCAAGTAGAAGATATTATTTAGATATTTTTGAGATTACAATGTTATGATATGCTATTGATTTCATTGCACATGTGGAACTAAATATCATAACATTTTAGATTTCAACCAAATAAGGTGGATTCAAAAAATTACATGGTTCAAACTCCATTTCAACAAAAATATAAGAAAACATTCATTTATGAAACATAATGTTTTAGATGACAATATTTGATTATTATGGGTCATCATTTTTATGATTTGACCTTTTGTTTGAATAGAGAAAAATGTTTGTTATAAATAACTTCTACATTATATTTATATTCATAATTAAATTGCCTTTTGATAAAACCATTTTCTAATTTTTTTTATAATGTGTTCTTCAACATGGAACGTAAATCTATTTAAAGTTTCCAATCCATTTCATGTTTATAAATAGTGATGTCCAATGCAATTCAACAACATGATAATGGTTGTGTGAAGTTTGTATAATTACATTATAAGTTGTAATTTAATTGTTTAATACTACTAAAATCAACTACCATACAATTGTTTTGAAACCCAAACTTAAATTCCTAGTTGCAAATTAGTCACTAAATCCTTAATTTTCATTTCATCTTTAGTTGTAAAGGATAGGAACAAAATTCATTGCTCAAATGGATAAATGAAATAATGAATATATATGTTTGTTGAATTAGTTGTAAAATAGTTATAGATAAGTTATAAAATACAAGAACATAATTCATTCATCAAATGGATGAATGAATTAATTAAAGATTATATATATGAAGCTAGTTGTAAATAAGTTTTAAAAGGTATTAACATACGTCATCTATTGACAAATGGATGAAAAGCCACATTGGCATTTCATTCGCCATGTTGGAATGTGCATGAGAATTTGACATGGAGATTAGTTGCAAAGAAGTTGCATATAGTTGCATGTGAATTGCATTGTATATATGATATTATATACAACATAGGGTGTTTGTTGCAACTGTTGCAACTTGTTTGTTAGCATTCAAGGATGTATAAATACCATGAGTTACACATGTCCATTATAATTGGAAAACCCAGTTGCAAGCCCAATTGTAAAACATTATGGGTCCAAATACAATAAAATGACCCACACCCATTTAATTTGGGGGGTGGTGGGCGAGGACTTAGGGAAATTTTTGGGAAATTTTATAGTGATGTGGCACGTAGGGCTTGGATGTTTTTGAAAAATGTGGGTAGGGTGAGAATTTTGAATTTATGCAAAAGGTTAATCGTTATTGATGAAGGTTTAGGGTCTGTTAAAGTGTAACTAACATGAGTTCGACTAGCTTGTAGTTAAAACACATGATTACATTTGAGCGTCATAGCTTCCAATGAAGAAATTTTGCAAAGGTGCATTTGAATGTGGTTCTGTCTTTTTATTTTTGTTTTTATAACATCTATCATTATGGAGCTTCTATCTTCAAGTTTTTCCTTTGCAAAAATGGTGAAAGAAGAAGAAAATTGAAAAATAAACTAAATCTTGAATTTCCTCGAAAGCATGTAAACTTCAAGGACCAAACTGAACATTATTTCAAAATTGTGAGGCAATTCAATGATTCTAGAAAAAACCCTAAATATATATTTTCCTTACAACATTGTGATTGAGTTTGACATTGAAGAAGTTTTTGGACCTTCTTGTTCAACTTAAAAGTCACATGTCCATGCCTCCACACAAAAACCAAGCAAAAATTGTTGAGATTATATAGCAAATGTTTGGTACACCACACGTCACTAACAATGAATTTAATGTGTGGTTTGTGAGGGGTTACGTTGTGCATGAAAAGGGTGAGAATATTAACTGGCTAGGGCGGTTGCCTCGACAACAAGAGAAAAACCCTGAAGAAAAGAAGTATGCATATATAAAAAAATGGTGGATTAGTGGAGTTGTCTGAGCTTAGTGGAGTTAGGGAGGTTTTGTGCAAACTATTTAGTAGTCTACCTACATTCAAACTTGAGGAACCTAAACCAATAGGTAGATGCCCATATGGTATTATGCTTGTGGAGTTCACGAAGGTTGGTGGAATTCATGTTTTTTTGGTTGACTTATTAAAATGGTCCAATGCAAATGTTTTCTGTATGGAAATTGAACAAATTAGGCTACCAGAAAAGCTCATAAGGCTTCAATTCAACATGGAGGATTGATAAGTTACAACACTGGAAACACATGATGCCATCACTATAAGTGAATGTGATTTGCAAAGGTTGGCGTGCAACATTTTCTTACTTGAGAAAAAGGTATCCATGTATTTTAACATCTCAATTTTGCACAACATTTTTTTTTATTCTTGTTGCTGCAAAAAAAATTTCAAGAGTCTATCTATTTGGGGGTTTTTTTTTCATTGATGAAATTCTTGTCGTTTTTGCAAATATGGATCCAAACCTTAGAACTTGAAGTTCAAACTACATCATGTTTGTTTGTTTCAGGATTTGTTCTTGGAATTGTTGTCAATTTTGCAAATGTAGATCCAAACTTTAAAACTTGAACTTCAAATTATGTCGAATGAAGAAAATCAACTTCAATCAAAAGATGCTCTCAAGGAAGAACGATCAAAATTGCAAGTAACCCATGATCAATGCACCACCTCATAGAGAATAGTGGAATACAATAAATTTGTGACATTAGAGGGGTGTGAAAACGGGCTCTAAAGGGTGAGGTTGCATTTGCAAAAATTGAAATGGAGTGCCTAAAGATTGAGAACCTCATAGATGCAGCCAAGCAAGAAGTCAAGCTGTTAGAGGTTGAAGAAAAAGTTATTGAAAGATAGTTTGAGGCCATGAGAAAGATGGGGGGTAATTCATTTTGGCCTAAACCCATCCTTCACCCAAGTGCAGACGAAAATTTTGATAGGCTAATATACATACAAGTCAAACCTTGTGAGTTTTGTGCTTGGGGTTCTCATTGCAATGACATAATAGTAACATCTTGTAGAAATACCTTTCACCCATTTTGTTTATCTAAGATGTTGAGGGGCATCGACTCATGCTCTATATGTGGGCAAGTGTTACATCTTGACTAGTGGCATAGTTTTGGGTTTTATTATGAGGACAATGATATGAGAAAACAAGCAAATGACATGGTCTTGAAAATCAATGGGAAGTTATGAAAGCATCCCTTCAAGAAGCAACCTCTTAGTCACTATTACCTTTAAGTACACGCATAAGCCTTGTTTTCTGTTTGAATTTTTTCTTAAATTGAACATTAGATCTTAGTTGAACTTTGTAGTCTTTGATTCCAATCAAGATTGTTTCAATGGTTGTCTCCAGTACACCACTAAATTTTAGAAAGTTTGGATGCATTAGGAATAGGGCGCAACACTTGGTGGATGGGGTGATTAAGGTTGGGCAAGACTACATTTAATTTGATGTTGTGGTTTTCAATCCATAAACCCACTTTGCTAGTTTGGAATACCTCCACTAATAATATGTGTGGTTGTTGGAGTGGTTTTCTCATTACACCTAGTGGTACACTCATGAACTTGGTTTTTATATGCTTAGGGTGATTAAAAAGAACAATAAAATGTTTGTTACCTTGTTGTGATGCTTCAATGATTCGTCTCATGATGTGGTCATGAATGTGGTTGTCATAGTGGTTGATTTAAGAGTCTTGAAGTGCTTGTCATTTATTTAGGAGTCTTTAGGTGGTTGCGGTTAATGTAGTGTTATGGACATATAAATAATGTTCACGTGATTACCAAAAGTACTTCAATCCTAAAGTGATTAATGAAGGAAGTAATATGATGGTTTGTGGTTTAAGGTATATTGAACATTAATTTGGCAGTTAGTGTGGTTTGTGGCTTATAAAAAGTACTTTAATGAAAATAATTTTTGTTTATGGTTTTGTGGTTTATGAATGTAATTTAATAAAACGTGTTTATACTGTTGGTTTTAAGGAAGGAAAAATTAGGGAATCTGAAGAGCTTTCACAAGTTTACTCACATGTGCATTTATTAATGTTGTAGGCGAATTATCTGGGCTAAAACCAATTGAGCATGGTTCTACATCTGCATTTGATCTTGTAGAATTGAAAAGACACAGTTTTATAACCGCAAATGGTAGCCCTCTTGAGTTGGTGTCTTGTACATGGAATGTAGTTACAACACATTTACCATCAGTAAAAGTAGTAGCCATCAATGAGGGTGAATCCCCTTTGAAACAAATAAATGTAACCAAAAAGCCAAATGTGAAATCCTTAAAACATAGGAGGTTTAATTTGTTTTCAAGTGAATTGCCCCCTTTTAATGATCTCTTGATTAAGTTTCAACAAGATGAATAATAACGACAAATGGATTTCATGTTTGTTGCATCCACACAACCATTGAATAAAAGTGCAAGTATGAGACTATTGTTTTTAAATCATGTTGTTATTTCTCAATGTTAATAATTTTTTTGGAATCAGATGGCCAATTATATATATATATATATATTCATTGATTTCATGTTCAATGCAAAACTATTTGATCATAATGCACATATGCAAGAGGAACTTGAGGAAGCCAATCTGCAACCAACAAATTTGGACAACTCAACTTGCACAATAGATGTTAAAGCGTCACAACCTAGAACCAAATATTCTTTTTAATCTAAGCGCAAAGCTCTCGATGACATTCTAACTGGGAGACTCACATTTGAATCCAACTTATCAAGTTTATAAGCATAAATTCCAAGTGAGAATCTAGTCTTTGAGTTGATATGTTGTGTTAAAAATTTCCATAAACATTCCAAACTTTTGGTCAGATGATGGATATTAACATAATTTGTTATCTCTCTATGTGATTATCAAATGCTTCCAGTATCTTGAGACGAGTTGAGATGCCAAAAGACCAGCATATAGATCAAAATCCATGAAAAAGACATATAAAAAAGGATCAACAGTTAGCAATTTCAAACCCAAGCCACCATCCAAGAGACAACCCACTGTTAGTTCACTTAGGACAGTCTGCATTTCAAAACAAGCTGAGAAAAAAACAGCACCATTGCGAGCCATACTGACACAACCATGTGCATTGGTTTCAATTTTTAAGACTTACATTAAGGATATTCGAGTGTGGTAAGGTTATTAGGGGTTTTGAGCAATTTTATGTTAAAATAAAGAATGATGAATGTGCATGGTTGCGTGGGGGGTTGTTTTCTTTTTCGAAATACGATATTGGTGAATAAGGTGTTGGGTTAGTTCTTTTCTTCAATAAAAAGCTAGTAACCATAGTTTTAAAATTTTAATTGCATAATTAGGGGTCAGAAATCTCTGGAGGGTTGGGGGTAAAAACAGACACCAAAATTTGTGGTGTTTAGTAAAACATTGGTTTTGTTTTAGTATTTAATGAGTTGCAAGGATGTTTGAGATTCATAAAACAATTGAAGGGGTGTCAATGAAAGGTCCAATAGAAATAGAACAATCTTTAAGCCTTCTGAACATAAAATTAATTTGAGACAACTTAATGATTAGATAAATAGTGTGATAGGTGACAATAGCAACACGAGTTTCATAATGAATGAAACATTTATTTGGATTATGGATAAGTTCAAGGAGGAGCTACAATTACATGTTAAGTCTTGGGTTATGCCATAGTGAAAAATTCATAACTGCAAGAAATCTAAGATGTGTTGAATGGTGCAAACTAAATAGTCCGCCTTACTATTAGGAGGCAATCGGAGAATCGGACTGCACAACCAATGATAGTGTCCAACGCTGAGAATTGAAAACCTTGTGAAGATAAATGTGTCTTCAATCTTGTAACAACCTTCACAAACGGTTTTAGGTTCATCACCAGAAACAAGGTTGATTTGTAACAAAATCAAAATCACCAAAGTGTGAAAATTCGGAGAAATGCGATAATACCTAGCTCGAGGGGGATCAACTTCAAGATGAACGTGCACTTCTCACGATTTGGGATCTTCATCACAAAAATCTTGCATCAATGTTAAATCTAGAGATGATTCCAGAGCCAGTTCTTCATTTCCTTATGTAACTTGAGGCCTGTAAGATGTGGCCATACGAGACATTGTAATTTCAAGGAAAGGAAAAAAACAATTTCAATCTTCAATCAAATCGGCAATGAATGTATGGAGGGCTTCTTACATTAAAATGCATGGTGATAGTTTATAAGTAAGAAAAAAGAAATATATGTTTAAGTAATGGCCTAGGACCATGGTAAAATAAAACTTTAAGATCAATGGAAAAAATGGAGGTTTATTTAAATTTTGTTGGGGGAAAATGGGAAGAGGTGAAGAGGTGTTTTTCCTTCTCCTTCTCCTTCCATTGGCCACTAAGCATTCGAACCTTCCAAGGGCCACCAAGCATTGAAACTTTTCGAGGGCCACCAAACATTAGAACTTTCCATTGGCCACCAAGTTGGGATCTTTCTTCACCTCCTTCATTTTCCTTCTCTTTAAAAAGGCAAATTTGGATCATTGGGGTCTCTATTTTTTGGGCATAATTTTCAATTTGAGTCTTGAAAATAATTGTTCCTACAATCGTCTTTGGGAGGAGAAGAATTATCAATGGGTTTGGTAGCACAACTTTTTACTAGTTTAAGTGCAAAACTTAAAATTTGGTAGGTAGATGCACCCTATAGTTAGCTTTCTAATGAACTAAGGCAAGTTAGATTTGGATAACATATGTGATAGAAATAATGTTTTGAATGATTAGAGATCTACAGCCAAGTTGAACTTCCTACCTTCATAAAACCCTCTTAAGTTTGGTAACATAACTTTTCATTAGTTAAGGTGCAGAGCTTGTAATTTGATAAGTAAATGCACCATGTAGCTAGTTTTAAAATGAGTTAAGAAAAGTTAGATTTGAACAACATATGTGATAGGAGTAGTATTTTAAATGACTGGTGGTCTACAGCCAAGTTGAACTTTCTACCTTCATAAAACCTTTTTGAGTTTAATAGCATAACTTCTTACTAATTTGAGCGTAGAGCTTGGAATTTGGTAGGCATATGCACCTTGTAGTTAGCTTTTTAATGAGCTAAGGCAAGCCAGATTTGAATAATGTATGTCATAGGAATAATATTCTAAATGACTTGTGGTTTGTTGTCAAGTTGAACATGGTGTTGAATCTTGAAAAGTTGGTTTGAATGATTGACAATTTAACATAAAACTCTAGGATTTGGAGTGTTTGAGCTTGAAAAATATATTTATCAATTCGTAATCATAAATGATGCATAGAAGGCAAGTTATCTGGTTTCAACTACAAACGCAACTTAACATTTACGAATACACTTACATTTTTTTCCTTCACTGGTAACATATGTACTTTCAATTATAGTCACATCATAAAATTGGGAGTAGAGGGACATGAAGTGGCCTCACAATCACCAACCTTTACAACTTGTAATAAGAATAAAAATTGGAACCAAAATGCCATTCACCAATTACATATTAGTATGTCACTCATGTTTTGGCTTCTAATTTTGTTTATAGGCATGTCTTATCAATTTACATGAAGCAAGATGTATGGAGGTTGGCCCGGGATGAACTTAAAAAGATTGCATTTTTGGACGTAAAAGATTAGTTGAGTTGTTTCAAGTGGTCTTTGATTATTTCTACAACATATAAAACATGCAATCTCTTAATATGCTTGGATTGTTAGTTTTGTTGTTTTACAAGCCTAAAGTTTTGTTTTTTCCATGGGCATGTTTTGAACTTGTTGTAATATTTTTGTTTTCAAGTTTTGCATTTTGATGTCGCTCTTAAACAATTCTCATTTACAAGTATTAATTAGCTTGCATTCTATGTGACTATGGATAATAATACATTTTATGTCTAAGTATTGCATAAATTTCAAATGTCTTAGTACTACATGGGTTTCAAATGTCTAAATATAGCAGGGATTTCAAATGTCTAAATATTGCATGGATTTCAAATGTCTGAATACTACATGGATGACATTAAATCAATATAATGGATATTGGGATGCAATGAACAATGTGGCAAGCTAGGCTTTTATGTGGCATACTTTGCACACCAAAAATTTAATGTGTAAACTCCATTAACAAAGTGTGAGTATTGCATGGATTTCAAGTCCCTTCTATGTGGTAGGCTCTCCACACCAAAAACTTAGTGTGTAGACTCCATTAAATAGACCAAGGTCTATAGTTGGGAGGAAGGAAAATTGCAAATGAGATTTAAGATAGGTTTGAGGTTGGCCTTTTAGAAGATAGGTTGTTGCAAATACATGTTAACCATTTCAATTGTTGTTGGCTACATATAATAATGTAACAACCAATTTTTGAACAAATTTCAAGTGTTTTCAAATAGGCTTTGATACATGGGGCCTATAATTGTTTAGCTTGATGGGTTAAATATTTCCTACCAATAAAAAGTTCAATGAAAACATGAACCCAAGAATGGCAAAAAAACATCCACAAGGCTAGCCCATTTTTTATACAATAGTGAAAGATTTATCCACAACATGAACACCCTTTTCCACTAGCATCAACCAAAAAGGTTCATTAGTTGTAGTAGGTATTACAACGTTGTCATTTGGATGTAGGTTATTAGCAATCCATTCACCCCCAATACCTGCCTCAATTTCTTCATTGGGTCATACATGATATTCCGCACCTCTAAAGAATTCTTAAGCCTTAAACACATCAGTATCCATTCAGACACATGGTCATTGTTGACACATTAGGTTTTAGGATCTCTACCCATACAACTTTCATAGAAGCAAAAAGTTGATGATATTGGCAAAGGGCAGGATCTTTAGGTGAAAGAGACCATACTTGGTGTTTAGCCATCTTGTCCTTCATGGTTTCACACTCAAAGCTTTTGCTCCTATCAATATCTCCAACTTTCACCTCATGGAAAAACTTGTTTATGTGTTGTTGAACATTTGGATGGGTTGCATGGTACTTGTTTGTTTTAGATTTCAAGAATGCCACAACTTTTGCAGCATTTTGAGTCTTCCTGCCCCTAGGTTTAATTTGTTCTTTGCAAATTTCTCTTTTCAATAATGCCCTTACTCCATCCATCTCCCCCTTTCCATGCTTAGTAGCAAAAAAAATCCAAATTAGTGAGCATCCATTATTATTACCTATAGATGTGGTGAAATAAGGGTACCATGATACAAAATACCATGCATGACCACTTTTGAATTGCCTTCAGCAGCCATCTATCCATACAATGTGTTACCTTGGAGTGCAATTGACACTTTGTAGATATTACTAGTGAAACATGAAGGCATATTGAACAAATAGGGAATCATGACTGGGGTCATCATAAACATAGTAATGAACTTCATTAATGATAGAGTCTAGATTGGCATGGTTAGCTAGAGGATTGTGTCGATAACTAATGTGCACTAAATATTGACTTAAAAGTTATGCCAATGCATATTTTAAATTTCATTTTGGATCTTCATTATGTATTTTTTTTAAAACCCACACATGACAAAATTGTATTTGATGGCGAATTTTCTAAGCACTATCTGAATTGCATCTCTTGCCAATAGCAATATAATTGTGTGGGATAAATTCCTTAAGATGTGGATTTAGATATTCCAATGAAATTATAGGATGGGATTCATGATATTCCAATTTTTGGGCCTTTTTATCCCTTTCGTCATTAGTCTTTCCTAGAACCTCATACCCAATGCTCTTCCATTGAACCAATTGGTTGGAAATAAGCTCCTCTAGGTATATCTTCAAACTGTCAACTCCACAATTTGAACATAAACCTTCAAGATAACTTTTTGCATGCCAAAAGGACAATTCAAGTTTTGGACAAAACACTAACATCCATAATTGGCTTAAGCCATTGAAAAGAGCTAGGTTTGTAGAGCACTTATTTGATGTTTGCATGCAATCATGCTGTTGAATGTTGTAAACTTCATTGGAAGTATAAGAATAATGGTCATGAATCCCCTTCCCCATGTTTCTCATATCATTTATTCCAAGTAAAAGTTGTCACATCTCTATGTGATAGTGACAATAATAGGTATTCCATTGCATCAACTAATGCACAAACCAAGGTTGTAGCCACTTGAAAAATGTAAGCAAAATGGGGACCTCAAGATGATTGGCCTTGAATGCAATAAAAAGTTCCAATTGCAAATGAGTGCATATGGCAATTCAACCATTATTTGTCCAATTTAAGTTCTGTTACATAATCCGGGGTTTCATTAACCTCACTTGAAATCATTTACACATTTGAACCAAAATAATATCCATAAATCGCTCACTCACTTGAACTAAAATAATAAGCATAAATGAGCAGACCCGCTTGCAACCTATTTGCAAAATGCAATTAGACTTCAAAATGCGATGAAAACTTTAGATGTCTTCATCTTAATTTTGAATTCTTTGTTGAATTTTATCTCTTGAACACATAATTCAGACTTTGAACTATCATGATAAGAAAACATCAAAACAAATAATCATTTTTGCTTGCCATGATAGTCCATACTATTAGCATTTTTAATATGCTTATTTCAAGCAAGTTGCAATTATCAAAACATATTGGAACAAATTCAACTTCTGTTCCATTTTCGTTAAAGCATAATTACATAATTTCAAAAATTTAGGTTATTTTAAGTCAATTAAGCAAATTGAGACTTGGTTTTTTATTGATCACTTACCATTCATGCATTTACATAATCATTTTGGGGCATAGAACAAAATGACAAAAGCTTAATATCTACATTGGAATAATCACCACAACTACAACAACCAAAATTGCTTTTGCAACATCTAATGATTTTAGACCCAAGGTAGCAACCAATGCAAGTTTAGATCTATATTATAACAAGTACCATTGCTTTTAGATCTATTGCACAACAACAAATGCCTGTAGATTCATACCAACAAGCAATTTGATGGATATGTTATTGATCCATTGCAGCAACATTTCCATCATTTGTTCATTTATTATTGCTAGTCATTAAATAATGGAAGGATATCTATTGTTATTGTTGAAGCCTTAAATAACCATTGCATCATGAAATACTTCTAGCTAGCTCTAGAAACCCAAGTTTCCAATAAACAAAACTACAACTTAAGAATAGATATCGGTAATTTAATGTTTCACAAAGTATCAATGAACACATTCAACCAATTAAGTTTCCAGAATTTTGATCATTTAACAAATAGTCTAAATTTTGGAACATACAAAATTTATTATGTTGTGTTCCATCAACAAGTTTAATTTTCTACAATAATTTGAGTAGATTATGTAATGATCATCAAAGAACTTGATCTGGGCATGGAACAACTAGTTCAAACAAGGTTGATTGTCAAGGTTGAGATCACAATACTTTGCATTGCAACATCAAATGCTTTCATGTATTGTGATAAATAAATTGAAAATGTCAAAAAGATTGTGATTTCCACTAGAGTGCAACATGTTTAAACAACAATTAACATAAGCTTGTATCATTTATCTAGACCTTGTTCTATTTCTTGTGCAATGTTGAAATAAGTGTACCCATTATTTCCTTTAGCACACCATTGTTGCCTTAAAAGTTTAAATATCAAATTACTATCTAAACCAAAACCAATGCATCTTTTAAACACAAGTAATGTTGCCAATGTTGCTTAACTAACACAACCAATGTTAAAGCAACCAATGTTGACTTTAGCATAACCAGTTTTAAAGCAACTAATGCTGACTTTAGCACAACAAGTGTTGAAGCAATCAATACTTCTTTAAGCACAACCAATGTTTCTTTAATAAACTTCCTTAAGCATAACCAGTGCTTCCTTAAGCTGCTTTAAGCACAATAAGTGATTCTTTACGTTGCCTTAAGCACAATTAATGTTTCGTTAATAAATTTCCTTGAACACAACCAATGCCTCCTTAAGCATAACTAGTGTTTTAGTATTTATGTAAATAACATTCCCTTAATCACAATCACATAGTTCCTTATATAAGTAGTTATTTCATTAATTATTTAGGAAGACACTCCTTACATAAACAAGGTGCATGTTTATTCTTGAAGGAGTGGTCATGAAACCACTAGACAATACTAATCACCATTGTCCTTTTATACAAACTAGTGTTATTTCTAAAATGTTTTATAACCTCAAGCACTCTGTGGTTTTTATTTTAATTAAAGGAAACACAATACCATAACAACACATTATATAGTTCTACAACTAGGTCTACATATTAGCATCATGGAAATCAAACACCCACATTCATGATGAAGCATTAAGCAATAAGCACCAATAGCCACCAATAGTTATTAATAGAATAGCCACCAATAGCCATTAATAGGATAGCCATCAATAGACATGAAATAATAATAATTCATAGCCATTAATAGAATGACCACCAATAGCCATTAATGAAATAGCCATTAATAGACATGAAATAATAATAACTAATAGCCATTAATTGAATAATTATGAATAACCATTAATAACCATTAATAATGTTAATAAATAAATAAAACTAATAACCATATGTTAAATATGCTTAGGATTACCAAAAATAATTTAGGGTGAAATAGTCTATAATAAACAAAAAAAACATAAGGTGAAATAACTTTCAATAGCCAAAAGTAATTGAGATTAACCATAAATAACCCTAAATAATGTAAGGTGAAATAATTTAAATTAATGAAAAATAACCATATAATAATTGAAAGTAGCTTAACATAACTAGTATTATAATATTAGCAAAAATCTTATCCATTTATTAAACATTTTCCTTTTCAAAAGAATGGTCATTGAAATGTTATTGAATAATGATATTCAACTTATTTTTTGTTCAAATGATTTTACACTTTCAAAAGGAAATAAATGTAATTATCTATTTTATTGAAATTTTGTTAAAAATAAACTCAAATCATTGCATTTGAACAAAATTTCAATAAGATATGAATTTTCAAAGTTTATGTTTTTGTAATGTTTAAAATGAAGTATTTGATAAATAGAATGTAATGTAACATATTATCACAACAAGTGGGGTGGTTTGATGGTAGGTATGTTTGCTTCCATTCTAAAAGTTAAAGGGTCAATCCTTATGAATGGTGTTGTGTGTGGTCAATAATGGTAAGTTGATGGAATATTCTTTTATTTAATTCCCTAGATAGGTGTGTAGGTTGATTATATGGCATATGTACATAGGTTAGGTCTTTAACCTAACCTAAGTAGTGACACATGTCAATAAATCATAGGCTGAAAATAATAAAAAATCAATAATATTATATATTAAATAATTTAATTTTAATTGATGTCCATGCTAGCTAGTTAATTAACTAATAAATGATGGTTTGGTAAATTTGTATTTCATTTGAAAATACCCTTGGTTCACTAGTACTAGTGAAACAATTCATTGTCCATAACCATTGGTCTTTGTTCACTAAGATATTACCAATTTCATCAGGTAAAAATGTCCAAATTCACTCAAAATCTAGTGAAACCCAAGACTATACTAGGACGCATTTTGGTGTAGTGGATGAATGTGAGAACTTGTTGGAAGTTTTGTTTTTTCATCTCATGGTCTATGAATTCTTTTTGGTTCCACTTGTGATATGAACCATATTGTAGTTATAATATAATCAATCGAGTTCACTTTCCTCCTATTGTGCAAAACTTTTATAGTTGTTGGATTGATAGTTTTCCTCATTTTTCTTTGCTATAAAACAATTATTTAAATGAACTAAAGTTTCATTTAATAGTTGATTTGTAATTTTGTTGTATGAAATACAAATAACTAAAAATATGAGGACACAACTTTATATGACTTCTAGAGGGTGCAAGCAAGGTAAAAAAAACAACTCACTATTCCTTGTAAAAATAATTACATCTAACCATGAAAAAGTTTTAATGTATTAAAAGTAGAATTTGTTTTTGTACAATAATTAACTTGATGATAATCTTTCATTTTACATTTTAGATGTTGAAAATCCCCATCTTGAAAGTAGAATTAAGTAGAATTAAAAAATAAAATCTATTTGCACAAAATATCTAATCTTACAAAATGTGTTACATGTAGATGAAATATTGTTTTTTGAAAAATTTCAACTCAATGCAGCCCTAAAAATAATTATATATTATCAAATTATGAATGTTATAATCAAAATATATCAATTTTTAAATATGAAATAGATTTGAACACCATTTTGACCCTGTTAGTTTCAAACGTATTTTTATGATACCAAAGTTGTTGAAATGTATCCAACTTCTCATAAACTAAATGTAGGGCCCTATGGTTTTATATTTTTACTTCAAAATATTTTGAATTTACTTTCTTTGTGTACATATAATAGATTGTTCCATTTTTTAATTGAACTTTGGGTAGACTACTCTTTTTATCTAACAACAACCTAGAAGATGTGTGATTGATATTTATAATTATTCATAAGTTTAATAGAAACCAATAAATGACTATAAATTTATTAGTATTCTTTTCTACTTGCCCTTTGGCACTATGAAATAACTTTTAAATGAATCACATATGACTAAAAATGTAAACAATTTACTTTGCAAGTTAAAAACCTAACTAAATAATGATTCATTTATAACTGTGTTTTGGTAGTTGTTTAAAATTATGACTGTCCCACTATTGGTGAATGACAAATTGGGTGTAAGTTGGTTTTACACATGTCAAATGTGTAGTTTGCCACGTGTCTATATACATAAACCCAAGCCCGGTTGGATAAAGTCTTGCCATGTGTTCATATCTTTGCTTGCCACATGGGTGATCCCCATTCGTACATTATTAATAAACAACTTAATTTTTTCTTACATTGATCTAAACATAAAAGACATTAAATGTTACCACATGGACCACTTGTAGTCATCCATGTCGACAACTTTATAGTGAATTGTGAGTCATAGTTTAGTCATTGATTGTTGTGACACATAGGGTTGA
Source organism: Sphagnum tenellum (assembly GCA_963921925.1). Taxonomy (NCBI): domain Eukaryota; kingdom Viridiplantae; phylum Streptophyta; class Sphagnopsida; order Sphagnales; family Sphagnaceae; genus Sphagnum; species Sphagnum tenellum. The sequence goes on along the minus strand of OY998159.1, from coordinate 11,427,284 downwards.
TGACGTCATTGGTGTGGACCCCCAAATAAAACTAGAACACCATGTAGGATCAATACATGTGATGATGTGTCATGTGGTCAGTCCTACATGGCCCCTATGTGTCATCTATGACTAAGGGTTGTTCAGTATGACTAATGGATGAAGATTGCCATGTCAGTTGCCATGTCACAAAATAAATGACTACATGTCCTAATCCATTCCTCCATAATAACTATGTGGTGATTAGTCATTGATGTCCTATATGACTATTTTTCTAGTCATAAATTAGAATCATAGATTTTGGGATTCCTTTTAGTGCAAGTCATACTTTATGTGTAAAAAAACAATCTCCCAAATTCCCACAATTTCCAAAAGTACATCCCAAATCATTTCCCTCCAAAAGTAATTCAAAATCAAATGTTTAACAATCTTAATCTTATCCAACTCATTCTCTATTTTGTTTAATCCCTACCATTTTCTTGATCTATTTTATCTTGATTGATCACTACCACACACTGGGTAACAAATCCATGATTTTCTTTGAACATGAACCACAAAATGCAATTTTTCAAAGATTGATACATGGAGGTTTTTGTTGTTTGGTTACATTGAAGGCGCTAGTGAATTTATTGGTGTTAAGCCATTACCCATGAAGTTGTTTCTTCAAATGGGTAATTGTGTGAAAGACAACAAAAATTGTCACTTGTTTGCATTCCTATCTCTTTTAATTACAACAAAAGTGTTTTAAAAAATGTAACTAGGGTTTCTAATTGTTGGCTACACCCATGAAGACATTGATGGCAATTTGGATATCTTTCCAAAAAATTGAAGGGACATGATAATTGTGCATTGGCCGACTTAATGAAAGCATTCATGGTTTCATAGGATTGTCCTTTCATTCTTCAACTTATCCAAGAAATCTCAAATTTCAAGACTTGGGTCAAAGGATGCTTGAAAGGTGGGCCCAAAATCTTGTAAGTTGGCCATATTGACATGCATTTGTTTTGTTTTTTTGTTGATTCCTTCAAGTGGCTTGTTATCATTATAAAAAATCATGGCTTTTCAAAAGGTTCAACTTGATTAAAATGTTTGCATAGACCAAAAGAATGATCACTTTGATTAAAAACATGGGGAATGAAATACACATGGTTTTTCTTGGTTGGTTCTTTTTACCAAAGTGGCCATTTTGACTAGATGTTAAATCATACATCTAATCAAGAGGGACAAATTTTTTATATGGTCCATTGACTTAATCAAATTGACCATATTGAATGGTCATGCTTAGTCAAATTGGTCATATTAATTTGGTTAGCTACCTTACTTGCTATGCCTACTAGGCTACCTATTTACCTAGCATATACCTATTTATGTCCTACCTACTTATTTACCTACAATCTAACTACCTACCTACTTAGCATTTGCCTATTTATTATTAGGCACAAAATTAACCCACTTCTAACAACTTATTTTAAGCTATTCTCTCGTGCCCCTTGGAAGACATCCAAGAGGTGTCACTGTTAAATATTCAAGTTTTTATTTTTCTATAGGTATTTTATTCAATCTTGCCATTGTCTAATCCATATAAAAACTCCCTTCGCTATTCACAACCCTTCCCCTTTACACATGTTATAACTAACCATAACCTGAAACTAATGAATCACAACTAGGAACACGCACTTAGCATGCATTAATTAGAACAAGACCTTTTCAAAGAAAATTTTCATAAATCAAAGGAAAAAAGGAGAGTTACATTAGAGTCCTTAATGCTTAGCTATTGATTTCGTACTTTAACCAAACTTTTATTCATATTGGACAAAAACACTTTCCTACCCATGAATAGTTTTATCTTTTCTCTCTCTTGTTCTATTTTCTTCACTTAATTTCCTTTCCTAATCACATTAACAACCACTACTTGTTCAAGCTCCTTGAGACCAATTATCCTCTTTCCTACTTCCCTTGCTCTAAAACAAGAAGGCATACCTTCTAATTCCTTCTTAGGTTCCACCTCGTTCTTTTATCTTCCTCCATTTCAACGTTTACCCTATTAGACAAAGTACCAGTTACTTGTACTTTTTTTCCCATTCGCCCTTGAATGGAACAACACTTGAAGACCTCCCTTGAATAGTCGCCACCACCAATGAATGACACCTCCACCTCCATCTCCATCATGTTACTTGTTGGGGCACACCTTGGAAGCTCACATTCTCATGATGCAATAGCCCCCCTTACACCACCTTGGTTCTTCATGATATTGTAACCTAAAAAAAGAGGGTCCGAAATCACACAGCACATTGACTGCCTGCACGACCCCAAGCATCCATGTTTCCTTGATCTTCTACACACAGTTCAAACCTCTGATCTTCCACAGCACGCTAACTGCCTATTAACTCTTCCAGACGCACATCATAAGATCAAAGACGCACGAGTGTTTTGCTTCCACACAACAAAAGGGCAGATTTCACATCATCCATCTACTGCCTCGCCCATTCACACAAATGCCAGCAAAGGAAACTCTTGCATTACAAACTATATACATTGCCCAAAAGCACAAGCCTGATTTCCATCAAATGTTCACCAAACACCAGATTCCCAGTGTTGTCTAATCTCTCTATCTTGAATTCCTCTACAGCAACTTGGCCAGGTACCAGGCGCAGCGGAAAGTTTTAGCATTCAGCCAAGCTTTCCTAGCTAATAGAACCTCTCATCAGAATTATCTTTCCTACCAAAATCAGACTTCCTGATTTTTTTCACCGAGTAACAAAACTATCCATTCCTCTCATTTCGCTCACCACTATTACTCCCATTCTACCTTCCTCTTCTCCCGAATCTCCCCACGTCATTCCTGAGCCACCATTTTTTCCATCAAACATCCGTTAGCTTCCTCCTGAAGCCTCTCGAAAATCCTCCCACTCCGTTTTATCCAACTCCCATCGTCTGCCGCCATTACTTGCTCCTCTTCATCAATTTGGCTCCATACCTCTTTATTATTTCCAGCTGCCAATTTTCATGAACCACTCAGCACACACCAACAAAGACCAAACAACCCATGCAACTCCATGCAATAGTAATGGGGCGCCGTAATAAGATGACGACTGATAAGGTGATCTACACCTCAAGATCAGCCAGTGTTTAGATTTGCACAGCGACCTAATTTTGCACTACAGATGTAACCCCTCCCTTCTTAAACAGCTGAGTCCTTCAGCTCCATCTAGTTTGGTGGGGCATAAAAGATCTAGAGGTCTCGACGAGATCTCTCCCATTGGTGACCATCGGCATCTTGGATGATGCATAATCAACAGCCTTCCTCAAAATCAAGGTTCCCCTTTCCATCTGTATGTTCAATGAATTGGTAGGGACCCTCCCAACTTGTAGTCAGAGCTCTTATTTTCCCTCGCTTCTTCATCTTCACCATCATTTGACCTGCAATCAAACCTTCAAACAAATGCTTACTTCTCCTGGCAGCATAGACTTTCTTTTGTTGCTTCTGAGCTTGCCCCACATTGAGCAAAACGTTGTTATGGATGCTTGCAATGAGTTCCACTTTCTGCAGAAACTAAGCTGCAGCATCGTCCATATCAATACCATTGTTAGTCTCAGCAATCAAGGCTTGCAAGTAGTTGTCTGCCCTCAAATGTGGTGTGCGACCAGTAAGGATCATGAACGGAGAGAATTTAATACTCGTTTGGATTCCACATCGGTACCCAAACAGAACCTTAGCCAACTGCTCATCCCAACAATCCGTGTTGGCAAGAGTAGCAGCAAGCACGGTTATGCCATGCTTGATGGTCTTAATCATGTGCTCAGCCATCCCATTCCACTGAGGCCATTGGGGTGCAATGCATTGGTGTTGGATTGCATAGTCCCTACACATCACATCGAACTGTGTAGCCCACTCCCCCCCCATTGTTAGTTAGTATGAATTTGGGAACTCCATACCTACAAATTATGTCATCCTCCAAAAACCTAGCTGCTGTCTTAGCTCCATGATTAGCAACCGCCTTTGCTTTGCACCACTTAGAATAGTGGTCGATGGCCACCAGAATATATTTGTTGCCTGACTTAGTCTCAGGCAATGGCCTTGCAGTGTCCAGTGCAACTCGATGGAACAAATCACAAATGGGAATGCTCTTTAATTGTTCATCTCCTAATCGGATGCTGCCTGAGCTCCTCACCAATTGGCATTGTTGGCACCCTCTGACCATAGTTTTAACATTTGCAGTTCGATTGTGCCAGTAGTACCTTCGTCGAATCTCTGCCAACGTCCGCTGTTCCCCAAAATGCCCCAGATCTTCATGCATTTGTCTCACCAGAGACACCCTCCCCTCAGGTTTGGGCACAAGCAACGCTTTGAAGAAAAGCTTTTGCTCCTTCCAACAATAGTTGCTTGCCCTCTTCCTGATCCTCTTGCTCTCCTCAAGGTCCACTGCATCTGACAGTACACCTTCCTTTAGCAGCGTTAAACACTTTGTATCCTCCCAGATGTCAACGCAACTTGTCTTCACTCCGTGGTCTTCCTCATCATCAGGTCCTGTAGGATTCAATTCATGGTCCCCAAACTCAGACAGCTCCTGAGCTGCCAAAACTAAGTCTAATTGCTATTGCTTGTCAAAATACTAGGGTCTTCTTCTCTTCAGCACCATTCGCGCTTTCTCATGCTGTGCCATCGCCCGTTGGCACCACTTCTTCACCTGGGATAGACTCCTCAGATAAGTCTTCTTTTGATGCGACATCAAGCATATACAGCTAATGGTTGTTGACACATTTCCAATGGTTGATACCAAAGCAGCAGGCATTATGCCGTACCAATCTTCTGTCCTTTCTCCTGACACCCATCTATTCTGTTTCTTCACCTGTTAGAACACAAAGAAGCTCTCCTTCTCCTCCAGGTACATCAGCTTGAGCACCTGCAATGTCCTGGATCTCTTCACCAAAATCATCGTCATCAGCAGCTGATCCAATTGGGTTCCTACTCAAGGCATCAACATTCGTGTGCTTGAGTCCTGGTCTGTGTACTATTTTGAAACTAAAGTCTTGCAACATGCCAACCCACCTGCCTCTCCTACCATGTGCATCAGATACAGTCGCTAACCACTCTAGTGGTTTGTGATCTGTATGTAGGATGAAGTGCTTCATGTGCAAGTATTGTCTAAAATGCATCACACCCCAGATCAGAGCGTAGCATTCCCCTTCCATTGGATGGAATCTCCTCTGTGCCTCAGTCAGGCTCTTGCTGGCATACGCCACTACTCTCTCAAACTTCCCCTCTTTTTGTGACAATATGGTTCCAACACCTTTGGGTGACCAATCCACGTCCAGCCAGAAGGTTTGCTTAAAATCTGGTCGTGTGAGTACAGGCGCGTCCACCAGTGTTGCCTTCAACGCCTGGTATGCCTATTCACGGTCCACATCCCATACAAATGCAACGTCCTTCCTTGTCAATTCAAATAAAGGACCTGCCAATCTCAAATAGCCTCTAACATACTTTCGGTAGTAACCTGTCAGACCTAAGAATGATCTGACGCTTGTGACATTCTTCGGTGTTGGGAAATGCAACACCGCTTCAATTTTTCCAAGATCGGGTCGGATACCCTCCTTGCTCACCACATGACCCAGAAAAGTGATAGTCTTAGCATCAAAACAACACTTGCTGGGGTCGAGCTTTAAATTCACTTCCCTGAGTTTGCAGAGCACTGCATCCAAATGCTGAGGGTGCTCCCCCTAGCTCTCACTATGTACATTGAGGTCATCAATGAACACCTTCAGGAACCTGCTTCCCAAGTCCTTAAAGACCTTTGACATAGTTCGAGTGAATGTACTCGTTGCATTCTTGAGTTCGAATGGCATAACCGTCCAATCGTACAATCCGGTCTTAGTGATCAAAGCTTTCTTCTTCATGTCTTCTGGAGCCATTCGAATTTGCCAAAAACGAGACTGCAGGTCTAGAGCAGTAAACCATGTCGATTTGCCCAGTTGATCAATCACATCCTCCACGAGTGGCATTGGAAACATATCTCGACGCGTTTGAGCGTTGAGAGGTCGATAGTCTCCACAGAAACGCTTGCTCCCATCTTTCTTTACTGGTAGCGTCACCCGACAGGCATATTCAGAGTTACTAGGTCTCATCTTACCCAAATCTACCAGTGCATCGATTTGTCTCTTTACTTCAGCTTCCTCCCAATAATATAGCCGACTAGGAGATGCTTTGCAAGGTGGAAACCCTTGCGTGTCGATACTATGCTCACCAATGGTGCAATAGCCTAGTTCGCCCTTGTTCCAAGCAAATACGTCTTGGTATCTTTCCAGGATTTCCCAGAGTTGTTGCTGCCCATGCTCACCTAAATCAGTGTTGATCTTGATTCGTTCACAGATCTCCTTCCACCTAATCCTCAACTCAAAATGGCTGGCCGATGCAAATTTCTCAGTGGGCTTGCAATCAGAGTCGCCACTCTTTACCTGGATGGTTTGGAGTAGCATTGGAATTGTAGAGTCATGTTCGGGACTGTGTTGTTGCAACAACAATGGCACATCGTGTGTGGATTCATGCACGGACCATATGCTCTTCTCTGCAGCAGACACCCACCTGATCCAGTCGGCATAATCATCCCCATCCACGATCTCTTCTGTCATGATCCCATCAGCCTGCTCTTGCAACATTAGTCGCAGCATTTCCTGCGGTCCTTCTGAGCTTACCAATTCCTCAAACTCAGCATCCACAAACTCATCTTCTAAATCGATCTGTCCTAGTCGATTAGATTCCGAGTCATAATATTCACCACCGTCATTTTCATCATCAAAATTCGAGACAGATGCGTCATCCCCTTCGTCGACAGTCTCTCGATCCTGATCAGGTACCACGTCACCTTCTTGGTCGGCATGTGCGTCCTTCCAAGTGGTCAACGCTTCTTGCACCATTTTACCCGCACTCATCCTCTGCAGCAAATTTACCACTGTCAGTGGCAGCACCTCTACATTGGTCCCAGGCCCATGCCTTACCTGGATCAGACCTTGTTCCACATCAACCACTGCTCCAATCTTCATCAAAAAGTCCAGTCCAAGTAGCACGTTGTATCCATCCATGTCTACTACCATGAAAGTCATAGCACATTGTATACCTCCGATTTTAACTTGTACTTCATCAACCCGACCCAATGCCCAAGTGATCACTCCCGATGTCGTCTTGTAACTCTCATTTCTTGTCACAAGATGCATCATACCCAACTCTCTTACTACAGTAGCAGCCAACATAGACATGGATGCTCCTGTATCTACTAATCCTTCAACAACGCAGTTGCTGATCTCCACAGGCAAGTGTAGAGTTTTGCTCCGATGCGTCTTACTGACGCAGATCTTCCTTAGTGAAGGGAGTGCAGAGACCACTGAAACTTGATTTTCGGTGGTCTCTGAATCCCTCTTTCTCCTCGCCAGCTTCACCAAGCTCTGAAGGTGCTCCATCTCGCCAGGAACCATGAGAATGGTTTCCATGGGGGATAAAGAAATCTTTCCTTTTATGAAATGTGAGAGGATTTTGGACGTCACAGAAGTGTCCTTGCTCACACCAACTCCCTCCCTTTCAGCTTCAAGGATTGGCGCAACTCCTCTTGGTGCTACATCGACAAGATTCCTTCTCCTTAGCACTTGGGTGTAGGAAAAAAAATTTCATTTCCACACAGCTTGTTAAGCTGTTGCTCGGTCGCTTCTCCATCATCGAGCAACACCTCTAAGAAATTCGTTGCTCCAGCTGTTGATTTCCCATCTTTGGGCTTCTTCCAGCATTTGTCTTCAGAGTGCCCCAATCCTGTACAGAAGGTACATTTGATACCACAGTTTTCTGTCCTATGCGGCATATTGCACTTTGCACATTTTGGCCGTGCTTCATTTAGCCTCGGACAGGCAGTGGCCATATGGTCCCCACCCTTATAGAGCTGGCATCCCCCAAAGACAGTGGAAGAGGATGATGATGCTGGATCATGCAAATTTCCTTTGAAGAAATTAATGAGTGTGTTGTTTAACGTAGTAACCTGCTTCTCCACATTGCTTTCCGACGTCTCTTCTTCCTGCTCCTCTCGAAGAGGCTCATACGGTGTTTCCCCGAGTTCACCCAGAACTCTTTCTACCTCCGTTGTAGCTCCAACCAATTCCTCGATGTCTGCAAACGTCCTCACCACACACAGCTTGCAGATCTCTGGCCTTAGTCTGGCTAGGAATCTCCTCCTCTGCTCTACATCTTGTATTTTGCCCTTTTGAAACAACTTGTCTAGTCGTTCAAAATATTTTTGAACCCTTTCTTTGGGTTCTTGCTTGATGGCATCCATTTTCATTTGGATGTCATCAGCATATACATTCCCGTAATTCTACACGATCAGCGTACTCATCTCATTCCAATCGGCTGGCATTGGCTGCAGCCGCTTAAACCATTCCTTGGCTCGATCGCGCAAATTCAACTTAGCGATCTTGAACATTTTGTCAGCATTGAGATCACACACTTCGGCGGCCATGGTAAGTCGTTCTGCCCAATCATTCACATCTTCATGATCTCGTCCCTAGAACAACTCGTCCATTCCCTGTGGACTAGTCATTTTGCAGACATGTAACAACAACAAACAAAAATTGCAAGGCCGCTTACAGACACACGGTCCTCGAACAAGAAATAGATGTCAACAAAGTCAGCAATTTCTTATCTTGTGCAGCTCAGTTTTGACTCCTAAAAAAACCCAGATGTCGAGCTACACACCGAACTCCGAATGAACTCCTTCAACCACTGATCTCAACGGTTCAAAATTGGAGGGAAAGGTAGAGAAACACTCCTCATTTGTCGATTCCTGCTGGAATCACCACTTTGATTCTGAATTGCGCCATACTCGCTAGCTTATGAGGCGAGACCTCGATCCACCATGCTCCACTCGGATAATGCGATCCCCCACCTCGAACAGATCTTCTACACCAGGGATGTAGAGTTTGGGAAAGTAGTTCAGCGATACAGATTTAGGAATCCAGATGTCCCCCAACCTTGGCACATTACATTGCTTCTCTGCAAAGATAGGATTCCCCTACGCAAGGTAGGAGGTGAAATAAAAATTGGTCTGTAATTCTAAAGTCGATGCCCACCCCCTTGCTCAATCGATTACATTCAACCAAACTTATGCACGAGTGTAGAAACCACTATGAGCTACTTCTACAACAATATCTCCTATTCGAGCCTCATCAGGATCTATCCCTATAAGCCTCACCACACCAAAGCCTAACAAACGCAAAATCACTGCTCCCCTCTGTGGTTCGTTTTGAACAGTAAAAAAATCAAATCTACGAACAAGCTATTGTTCACGAATCTCCTAAGTCACTTGTTCCACAAGAACTCCCTCGCCACTAGACGAAGACATGATCTTCAACTATCATTCTACCCAAATATCCACAGGTTCTACCAAGGTTGCAAACACGGAACCATGCTTTGATACCAAAAAGAGAGGGTCTGAAATCACACAGCACACTGATTGCCTGCACGACCCCAAGCGTCCATGTTTTCCTGATCTTCTACACATATTTCAAACCTCTGATCTTCCATAGCACGCTAACTGTTGCAACCCTACTTTGGCCAAGTGTGGGGGTGAAGCCCAACACTTGGAAAAAGTGAGGTTTTGGAGTCCTTCGGGACTCCCGAACGATAGAGCTCGACAATAGGACCCAAACACCTTGCATTGGGGTGTTCTTGATGTCGTTGAAAAGGTCTTGAAACATAGATATCAAAAATTCCCTCACATTTTCGATTTGGACATCTGTAGCCCAAGTTATGGGCAAAAGAAGGGCCGGGAGTGAAACTGGCAGTTTGACTCCCGACCACTAAAGACCACTAAAAGTTGGGAATCAACCAGCTTTTAATGTCCGATTCGGGAGTGCAATACATTGTTGAAAAGATCTTGACGAGGGCTACAACTTCGGTTTAGACCTTGTTGCGATCCAAGGTCAAAGCAAGGAGCTATGACCTCTCAAAGTCTCGAGAGTCCAGAACCGGGACACTTGGTTGGATTTCGGGACTCCAACTTGGGAGTCCCGGGAAAAAGAGCCACTTGGATGTAGGTGCGGTGGAGCGTCGCAGAGTATATTATATGGGGGATGGTGGTGGCATCCCCCGAGTCCAGGCCGTGGTGAATCTTGTGGTCCGAAGTGCCCGTGGTTTGTCCCAACACCAAAAGGTGTCTCGAAAAGTGAACTAACCACTTGGGTGGTTTGTTTTGATGCAGATTCAAGCTTGATCAACTAATACCTCTTCCTAGTCTAATCCCTGGGCTCCCAACTCGACCCTCTACCCCTTTCTAGAGTTGGAAGCCGAGAGCGTGCCTCCAAGTCTCAACTTCCGCAATTTGACTTTGTGAGACCCTCAAGTGGGTTTCACCCTCGTGACTTGGGAGCGTGTCACTAACTGCCTACTAACGCTTCCAGACGCACACCACAAGATCAGAGACGCACAAGTGCTTTGCTTCCACACGACAACAGGGCAGCTTTCACATCATCCATCTACTACCTTGCCCATTCACATAAATGCCAGCAAAAGAAACTTTTGCATTACAAACTATATACATTGCCCAAAAGCACAAGCCTGATTTCCATTAAATATTCACCAAACACCAGATTCCCAGTGATGTTTAGTTTCTCTCTCTCGAATTCCTCTACAGCAGCTTGGCCAGGTACCAAGCGCAGCGGAAAGTTCTAGCATTCAGCCAAGCTTTCCTAGCAGAACCTCTCATTAGAATTATCTTTCCTACCAAAATCAGACTTCCTGATTTTTTTCACCGACCAACAAAACTGTCCATTCCTCTCATTTCGTTCACCATTATCACTCCCATTCTACCTTCCTCTTCTCCCAAATCTCCCCACGTCGTTCCTGAGCCACCATTTTTTTCCATCAGACATCCGTTAGCTTCCTCCTGAAGCCTCTCGAAAATCCTCCCACTCCGTTCTATCCAACTCCCATCGTCTGCCACCATTACTTGCTCCTTTTCATCAATTCGGCTCCATACCTCCTTATCATTTCCAGCCGCCAATTTTCCTGAACCACTCAGCACACACCAACAAAGACCAAACAACCCATGCAACTCCACGCAGTAGTAATGGGGCGCCGTAATAAGATGACGGCTGATAAGGCGATCTACACCTCAAGATCAGCCAGCGTTTAGATTTGGACGACGACCTAATTTCGCACTACAATATGTCTAGCACCTTTAGTTGCTTACATCTCATAGCCTCATCATCACTCCTCACGCCTTCCCATTCCATCATGCATTATTCATCTATTTGGGAGGTAGAAAGGCGATCGACAATGCCTTCCCCCCTTTTAGCTTCAAGAACATATTATTGCGGTTTTGACTTAACATAAATTCTTGGCACTTTCTTAGAAGCCACCTCCACCCTATTCGTACTTCCTTATTCAATAGATTTAACCAAGGTGAGGATAGAACAATTTTATTTTAACCTAATCCAACTAACCTACTTCCTACCTTATTTTATCCAAGCCACCCACCCTTTGAGTCCAAGATAAGATTCAACCTACCATCTTCTCCCATGAACCCCAAGTTACCTTCAAAACTTCATTAGCTGATTGCATATGTTTAACCAAAATTGAGTTAGGCTAATTGGGGCCCAACATCTACCTACCTATCTATTATTTACCTATGTACCTACCTACATACCTATTTATCTACATACATACCTATAAATACCTACCTACTTACATATTTACTTACATATCTATCTATATTTTACATAAGTAGGTAAGCACATTTAAAAACATTGGTAGATAAGCTTGTGTACCTACCTATTTATTTAGATAGGTACCTACTTATTTACTTATGAAAAAATTTAAGTTCAAATGTTGTTATACATATTGACAAAAAATTCATTAAAGTTCAAAAAAACATATTAAATACATTTGGTATCACACTATTTTACAAATTGATGTGATGGTTTGATGGCTAAGTCATTGATGCAGTCTATGTGACCAACAAATGTGTTTGCTAATATTTACAAACATAGTTAATCTCTCATCTATTCTTGAGTTGACTTTCAACTTCTCTTGGATTTTCTCCTTTTGATTTAGGATCTGAAAAATTGCTCATTAGCTTTTCTTGCTATTGCATCTGACAGTTGTTTAGGTATTTAGTTCTGTGTTATTCTTTCATTTCCTATGTGACCAGCAAGTGTGTCTACTGGTATGCTAGGTTTATCACCAGTACATTACATTAATATTTTGCACTCTAGTTATGTTTGTGTATTGATATAGCAGAAAAACCATTATATGCATTAACATATAGAAAATATATGTAATACAATTATAAGTTCTTCATAATACACTGTTTGCTCACCATTTGCAGGTACTGATCTTTTAACTTGCCACAAAATAAGGTCTTAGTCTTTCATTGTAAGCTTACTGTAGTATAGTGAAACAGCGGCATACTTTGAAGAATCACAATATAGAGCTTCATCCCTTTACCTGGCTGGTATCAAGAAACTTGACCTACTACCTTACCTAGCTGATATCTAACTTTTTTTTTGACCTATATACATAGCTGATATATAAATTTTCTTGAAACAATACCAAAACTGACTAGTAGTTTTTTGGGTGCAAAATTTCACCAAAATGTGAAAAATAAAAAATAAACAGGGAAGTATTCTTTCACAATATTCTTTTTTTTCTGAAAAAAATCGCCAAATTGTTTTCCATGTTTGAAGTCTGATTTTAGTTTGGTCACATTTTGCAAACTAATTTTTAAACTATTTAGACAGGTTCTAAAAACCCATCACCTGCTAAATCCCTTTTGGGATGCTAACCAATTACACAACCTATGATTTTTTATTTTTTATTTTCATTTTTCTGATGTTGCCACACTGGAGAGATCATCCACATTGAGCAGATTCAACATGCTTGGCTATAGACCAGCTATGAAAGTAGAAATTTATTAGAATCCTTTTATATCCTAGCTATTTAGTTGAATAGTGTGTAGAAACATGGGGATTTAATTTATTTTTTTCAATTTCTGACAAATATTTTTGAAAAAAGAGAATATTCAATCAAGGATGAAAAAAATCTTTTTATTGAACCATTTAATGACTTGCAGAAAATTGAAAATTCTCCCTAAAAATTGTCAAACATTTAATAAATTTATTGATGGTTTTGCTGAAATTTTCAAAGAAATATTATCAATTATTCAACATTTTAGTGCCAAGCATAATACAATACTATGATGTATTTCATTCTTTGTGCAAAAAAAATCCCAATTCTTCATTAGACACTTTCATTTTCCATCTTTATATGACAATCAATCACAAATAGAGAATTAAGGTGGACAAACATTACTTCTAGACTCAAGCAAAACATGAAATCTAGCCTCCTGTATCTGACTAAACCTGATTTCACCAGTTCATGAATCCCTGTCCTTACATTTTAGGTCTCAAAAACCCAGAACTGGAGGGTTTTAGATGGAAGATGAACCATTTAACTGGTTCAGAGGGTCTTTCACAGAACTACCGCACTCTTAGCCAGAACTGGATGTTCCTTTTGTGTTCGAATATCCACCTAACACTGGGTAACACTGCTGCAACCACTTATGGGCCAGACTGAACCAGCCACCCACCCCCAACATTATACCTGCACATAATTGTTATTGCAGGCATTACAAACGTACTGCCTGCTTCTTTTATTCCTTAGCTGCCCATTTGCCCGTCCAAGATGTGCCTCGTTGTGCCCACACACATCTTGAAAATCTCAAAAAGCCTGTTTTCATTTGGACGACAACTGATGGGTAGGTTCTCAAGAAGGTTATCAGCTTACATGATAATCGTAACCAAAATGAAAACCTTAAAATGTTCTGGACAAAAAAGTGAGAACCGCCCAACACTGGTTTGTACACATGGGTAATGGCTGTTTTTGCTATCTACCTAGCTACTACCAACCTGCACAACCTGGTTGTTAGTAGGAAGGTAGTACAAAAAGCAACCAAGCTACCCACCATGGGTACTAGGATATTGGAACCCAACAGAAAAGTGTTTCCTGACCATTATCCATCCATCCTTCATGGGTGTGCTGGTTTACTCTGGAACATTGTCAAATATCAGCATCCATCTTAATTTCACTGGTGAAACTCTGCCAGAAAGAGAAATTAAATTCAAAAATTCAAAACTCAAGTGATTTTGGAGGGTTTCAATCTTTCAATCACTGGAAGTGATTAAAAAAAAAGGAAAAAATGCCAGATTTCAATATTTTCTTTTCACCATGTAGCCAAAAACAAAGAAGTTAAATTGAAGATTTTTATTTCATATCTGGTTGACACCCAGATTTGGCTAAATCTTCTTAGGGATGATTATCACTTTTTTTACATCTTCCACTGGGCCACTGGATGATCGCCACTTAGGCTGCATTAAAAAAAATCATGAAAAAAGCTCTGTTCACCACTGACTTCACCATGATTTCATACAGTTGCTGCATCAGCAAGGTGCTGACTCCTGAGGTAAATTAATTACCTGTAATGAAACAAGGGGAATCTGAGCCTAATGAGAGAGTCTGAATTGTGAATAAAATGAGTAAGCCATATGACATGATCCAGAGGCTGGAAGAGTTGATTATCCATACCTGCAGTTCAATTGGTACGTAGCTTCTTTGGACATGCAGTCACCCATGGAGATTATTATTTCACGGGGCAATCAAGATGCTGCCTGCTTGCATATGAACATTAATAGGCCAAGATCATTGACCTTTATGAATCATGAAAAGTTTGAGTAGTTCCAGCGTGCATGGCTGGGGTGGTGATTGAGAATGCTGACCCTACAGTTTGTCATTTCCATGGGCCCCATCCAATGTCCATCGCCCTTGCAGCCATGTCAACTGGAATGTACAATGTACTGAGTACTCTGTACATGGGGAATAGTAGTACTCGTCTGCAGCCAGCAGCTGCATCAATTTAAGGAAGGAACAGCTACAAATTGCTGTAGGGGAGCGGTGGGTGGTGGCAGTTAACAGTTAAGTATACTTAAAGCAGCTTCCATGACTTAAGTTGTTGAGTATGTTCCCTAATTAGGTTCCCCCAAAATTTGGTGATTGGTCTGTCATAACAAGTGCAGTTGTTGAGAATTTCGAATCTCTCTACATTCTGAAGCAAATTGCAAATACCTCTGCTAGATATATGACTTGCTGTAGAATACACTAAGGCCATGCCATCATCCATGATATTTGCATTATTATTAGTTTTTAAACTATAATTTCATTTCAGATTACAGTATATTTACAAACTCAGAACTTATATTACCTAACAGAATAATAAAATTGAACCTTAATAACCAGGAATTGCACAAGAAGAAAATAAAATGAGACACCTCAAGAATTAATTAGAATAGTTTGAAATGTATGAAGTAAAAAATTATTTGCATCCTCTTTCCCACAGCTGGCTGCTCGACTAGCTCTAAATTACTAAGTACATTTTATTGGCCTGTTTGAAAATCATCTCACCATAATGTTCAAACTATGTCTAGGATTAAGGTCTTGTAGACCCAAGTAAATGGGTAGACCTTGGGTCCATATAATTATCTATAACTTAATCTTGACCCTTGATGAATGTAATTATTAATACTAAGTGCCCCCAAATTCCAATGCCAACCCCTCTTTTTTGGAGAGAACGATCTGGCTCCTCCATTCCAAGCCATCTTCGGTTGAGGTGATCCCAATAGTATGCAGCAATAGCTGCAACAGCCTATCAACTGCAGAGACCAATTTGACAAATGGACCCATTTTTTCGGAAATTTTCCCTTTATAAGTTTGAAGCCTCTTCTTTTTAAAATCCCTTGGGGGGGTGGGGGGCGGATTTGCTTGACAAAACAAACGCTGGGACAAGGCATGGCCCAATAAACGTGATAAGTAGAATTGGCCTCTAGAATTGACAACAATTTTTGATGCAAGTGCTCTTAGATTTTATTTAGCCAACATGCATATCAACTTTTGAACATCTATTTTGGTGGCAGCAATGTAAAGTTTACACCAATTCAATGAACTTTGGTCATAGGTATCTCGTAAGAGAAGGGGCCCACATAACTGTGGTCTCAACTCTTCACAGTTATCTAGGCCACCGTCTAGTTTTGTGCAGATAATGGCTTTCTTCCCTTCAATCTTCCCAAACCCTCACTCATCAATTCATTAAGTGGCATCCTTCAACTACCAATCCTAGGACAATCCAAGGATTGTGGGCCGTGGTATTGAAAGACAAATCCTTTTTGTTGCATGAAAAGACAAAACCTTCTAGAAATAGTTGCAAAAGAAGGCAAACATCATACCAGAGCTTTGACCACATTTTGGAATGACTTGGATAGCCAAGAAATTTAGAAGTTTATAGAAGGTTGGAACTTAGAGGTAGCATGAAAATTTCACAAAAAAAAAGAAGTATAAAACTTGGAGGTCACATGCCATAGCCCAAAAAGTATGGCAATTGAAAGGTCCCATGAAATAACCACAAAATGTACTGAACTTGGGGGTCTTTTAGCATAACAAAAAATATGTTTTAAACTTTGGTGCCTCACCAAAGATATTCCCTTTTTGGTAGGCACATCATCAATTTTGTGCCCTAAAGTGGGTTCAATTGGCATTAAGCCACTCTTAGACAATATTCTCGTTAAATGCCTTGAAAGATTAAATTTAGAAGTACATTTGTGGGATATTTGGAGAGAAAAAATAACAAACAAGTATAAATAATCTTCAATTTCCCATAGTTTTAGGAGGGGTGGTCAAGAGGGTCTTTTTGGACCTTATAGGATTAAAACAAAATTGACTTCCAATAATAGATCCATAATATGCTACTCGGTTGGCAAGCAAGAGCTAAACACCCCCAATGAATTATGTTGGACTTTGCTGTTTTGTGTCATGCACATGGTTTTGTAGAGTTGTCTGGTTCATGTTTCAATGTTCTGTGTAGAACATTGTTTTATATACAGCAAACCCCTTTTATAATCACGCCTTTGATGACCACTTTTTTTGTGACACATAATCACATTCCATATAATTCTTTACAAGATTGTGAGTATAGGTAAATTTTTTTTTCAAATCAGCCCTTTCATGCTAGAATAAAGGTATCAATTGATTAAATTTCTTACATGGTTTATTCTAAGCTCTACTATGCATTATTAGACTTGAAAAAGGTTGTGATTTTTGCTTTTTTTTAATCTTATGATTTACATTGAGTTTGAGCTCCTTAACTATTAGCTTGTGTATCTTGCTAATTAGATATTTATAAATTTTTGACAAGTTCACATATCTTTTGCTTGTTTTTTCTCCTCGTCAACTAGATTTATTCTTGTTAGTTGCACAACTTGAACACAAAGCAACACTAACATTGCAATTTACATTAACATTGCAACACTAACAAAACCTTAATATTTATCCTAGATTCGCCCTTGTTATAGTCACATATACAAAGAAAGCTTTGCAAATATTTTTTCTTACTAACAAGTGTAATAATGATTCTAAAAAATGGCGTTTCTTACTAAAATGGATGGATACCAAAACTTGTGACACCACCAGGCATGTGACTAAAATGGGGGTGATTATAAAGGGAGTTTATTGTATGTTTTACATCTCTTCATCAGACTTGAACCCACTATTGCAATGACATAGAATATAGTTATTACCATTATTAGCTTACTTCCTATTGGTTGAGACAATTGTATCCAATTTTGAATTTACTTTTAACTTTGTAAGTTATTAGTCAAACTCTGTGGTAGAATTATACATGGTGTCATTGTGCTTTTTGACATTTTTTGACACCCACACAAAGCTTGGGCCGGGGGCGGGGGGGGGGGGGGGGGTAACGTCTTTCACTTAACAATCTTATCCATGAAATTTTGTCAAAAATGAAAAATGAAAATTTGTAAAATTTATATATATATATATATATTCCAAAATAAGCATTACGAATTTTACTTTTGGCAAAAATTTCCCCAATAAATATAGATTTCAATGGGTTTTCTAAGGAGGTCATCCATGACATCCTAAGAAACCACACTTAGCCAAACATGCTAGGTAGTAGGTTGCATAATCAAACAAAAATTTGTAGGTCATTCCACAAAATTTGTGAAATCAAACACGTTGCCAATTTTCTATAATAGGTTCACAAAGGCAGCCAAAAATAATATCCAGGGATGTTGAAAGTTTTGAACTTTAGTATTTAGTTCATTGCAAAAATTGGCTAAATTATCTAATGGCTGATCCACACTTCCACTACCTTACCCTAAGGTCAGTTTGGTCATTAAATCATCCTCAAAACAGTAAATTGAAATTTTGTGAAAATATCAAGTTGACATGTCGAAAATCATCATAATTATCATAGGCTACAGTCTAAATAATTTCACTACCATATCACAATATTCTAGTAGATGATGAGAAAATATAAAATTTAATTTTTTAAAATCAATTTTTGAATTTTTGAATTTTTTTTTTTTTCAATGTGGAAACTGACCCTAGGCTATGGTATGTCACAAATTTGAAAAAGTAAAACATTAATCCTAGGTGGTGTTTTTTCTGTGCAAGCTTTTGGATTTTCAACCTGAAAATATGATTTTGACACCTATGAAGGGTTCTTGTGAAATAAATGGCCCTAATTATTCACCAGACTTCCAAAAAACAAAATTGATATCACCAGATTTGTACAACAAGCTCCAGTGACTAGTAAAAAAGCAAATAAAATTCTTAATATATTCTACGTTCATATGTGGTCTGTAGCTAAACTTAGCTAAATCTTCTCCTGGATGATCACTAGTTATGCTACATTACAATAAATTTGTATTATAAAAAGATCTGATCCTAGGGGAAAGTTTAACAAAAGAAAGTAGTGAAACTTTGTATCTAAATGCCTGATATCACATAAATAAAAGATTTAATGAAAGAATTAACAGATGAGTTTAGTCTGAACTTTTTCCCTTCATAAATATGACTGCAAAAGACAGACCATGCATGGGTCCTACTAGAATGGAACAACCTCATCAGTTTAGAAGTGCAGGATGCTGAAATCGTGGGCCGAAACCTGATGGCATAAAAGCAGTGCATGGTGTTTGAAAATACTAAATACTGAAAGTATCTCAGTCTAGTCAGTTGCAGAATTTCTTAATCACGTAAATAAGACGGTGCAGAAAAGGAAGGCTGTGTGTGTGTGTGTGTTAGCTCCCAGAGCCCTGGGCTGGCTTTGCTTGCTCTGCCAGAGACGACTTCTTTTAGTATTATTATTAATCTAGTAGTTACTGGAAACAAACATCTACCCAGCGTTATATGCACGAAGTAAAACCTGTTCAATTGGACGTAATTTTGTGCAGGAGCAGCAGGTATAGGTACTCGCAGTTTCAGTTCTGTACTGTAGTATTATTAATCATCCCTCTGTGGGACTCTCATCACAGCTTTCTGGCGGTTTCAATTCTTTTTTCTGCGCTCATCTGGAGTCTGTACTAAATACTATAAGTGGTTATGAGTGGGGTGGGGCCTGCTCGGCAAGGTAAAAAGTATGACCCAGTTTCTGGTGGTGTCTGGGGCCTCGTGAATTCTCTTGTTTCTGCAATGGATATATTCTATTCCATCCCAAAAAGAAAAGTAAAAAAAGTAAGAGTCCCTGCTAAGGTCAGCTTAGCTAGAGTTTTTTTTTATAAAAATGACCTGCTTTAAATGTCTAATTCCTTATTTCTATAGTTTTATCTAAATGAGCACAAAAAAGAGTTTAATTTTACAAACTTTTTTCAGTTTTTCTCCAGCTTTCTGTAATGATAGGGCTGTTGTTGAAAATTGCACAACACACGGATAAATTCAACAGAGTTATTGCAATGGAAACAGAAAGAAAAACTACCTCGGCAACTACCTCGGCAGGTGCATTAACACACACCATCTAAAAGTTAAAACATGATACCATGCAAAGAAAAATTACAAACAATCTTATTTTAGATGGGTCCTATCTTGTTAAGAAGTTAATATTAACACCCAGGCAGACAATCTTTTCACACTTCATATAAGTCTATTTCCATTGAGCTTTCTATGCAAGTCTAATGGCAAGGTATTGCATGGTTTTGATATTCATAGCGTAGTGTACTACCTACAAAACAGCTTGTTTTCAAAAGATTAATTTTCATACAGGTCCATATTTAGTTATCTTGTCTTTGGGCCCTCATTTGACTCTGTAGTCCTTGTTTCATTCCCAATTTCTGTGTAGCCATCGAGTGAGTGAAATTAAGTTTCATGAAACTACATATCGGTTAAAAAGAAATTTTGCAAAATTTTATTGGCAGAAAGCACAATAGGGTAGATCAAAATGGCTAGTCGAAAGTTCATTTCTAAAGTCCAACATCAGTTTTTTTAAAATAAAAACATGTATATAATATTAAAGTTTTTAAAAAAAATTCCAAAGTCATATTATCCTAATTTGATTTTTTTTTAATTCTAAAAATATGGGCTTTGAAAAAATTAGTTTAAATATCTAAATGAACGTTATGATCATAAGATCTTGATTTTGAATTAAAAAAGAATGAGAGACCTTTTCTTACTTGATTTTAAAAATCTTAAATGTTATGTTATTTTTAATATGTGATGATAAAAAGTTGTAGATATGCTTTCAAATTGCTCTAGAGAAGCAAAAGTCCATGATCATAATATCTTGGACTATGATGTTATTGAATATACCATACATTGAAAAGTCCATCTTTGAGTGAATATTGATCTTTGGTGCATATATTTTTCAGATTTGGGAGGATTGAAATATAAGGTTTTGTTCCTCATCTCATTTTTGCTAAATTTCTCAAATGCATTTAAATTTTCAACACATTTTGCTCCACCCTCATGTGCTTTCACCTTGATTTTTTAGAATAAGATTTGAAATTAACCCATAAAAACTATCAATGTGAATTTCATAATAGTTCATTATAACAAGCTTTCATCATGTTTGCCTGAGGGGGGGACACTTAGCCTAAAGTTTGGGATTTATGTGCATTAAACAATCATTTTAAAAAGCGTATTAGATAATTATCCGACTTATTTTTTATCACCCTATTATTATTTAAGTATATAATATATATATATTGAAGCCACCCTATATCAATTATAATCCACATGTTTTCACATTTAATGAAGAATGTGAAATCAAAAGCAAGATAAAACTTCCAAAACTAGAGATGATTTATTCTTGCACAAGAACCAATTTAAAAATGAAAATGTGAAATAAAAAATCAATGATACCAAGGTTGAAGTCCTTTCCAAAAATTGCATTTTCCATGTGACCATTTTCTATTGTTTTGTAATGCATGTTTTGCATAAATTTTCAAATTGGAGATCAATTTTGAAACCAAATCATAGTAGTGACATACGAAATACGAGTATTTTTTGAAGGTGCTCAAAAAGAAGTATTTTCAAGTACTTTTTTAAAAAAATTATAAAAATACAAAGGCTTGAAAATTGGCCTTTGTATCAAATATTTTCAAGTATTTTTTAAAAAGCCCAAAAAAACGTAAAATACGCGTATGTTTGAATCGAATTGAAAGTATGTCACTACTATGAACCAAATGGGTCCAATTTTGAAAATGTACACCAAGAACCTTATTAGATTGTCACCATTTTGTATTCCTTTCTATATTATAATTTATCAATCCTTTTTCACCATTGATCAACATGGACAGAAAGTGGATTAAATAATGATGATTTTAGATATAAGGTGTTTTAAATTATCATATTTCTAAATAAAAAATAAATTTATTCATTAATGTGCATAGGAATCAAAATACAATTTAAAGTTCAAGATTATGTCCAAGACTATCTTTACTTTGTCTTGGGTGGTACACCTTCAGAAAATTGAATCCAAATATAACCCATAAGATGATAAAAACTTAATTGTTTTTGCATCAAGTTTTACATTCATCAAATGTACAACTTTACTAAATGAACTATGATCACAAATTTAGAACTCTATAATAATGATTAAGGATCTTCAAGTATCAAAATCCAAAAAGGTGCATGTATAAATTTTTTTGAATGGTTTGCATATGAAGAACCCATTTTCTTCATTTTCCGTATGATAGGTGTGTTAAATGAAATAGTTTTGTTCCAAATTTTATATAGGCATCTAGACTAAATATTTTTTTCACTTATAAAAATAAGAATAGTAAAATTTATCCAATGTGGGCAAAATTCTCACAATTTTCATTTTTTGAAACTTTTTACAATATATAGAACATTTGATTTTTGTCACATTCATACATTGTATATACATTAGTACCTAAGGTGTTTGTGATAAGAGTCTTGGGTCAAAAAAATTTACTACACATTTTTTCAACTTTTTTTTTCCTCTACAAACAAAGTCTTGATTTTTTTTCAAGTACTTGGTAGGAATTTTGAAACTTGTTCAAATTTGATATGCTATGCATAAAATAGTAGCTTGATAATGTATATATCCATGAAAAAAATCAAACTTTCAATACACACGTGCCATTAAGTTACAACATGTTTTAAGTGAGGGTCCACTAAATTCAAAAGGAGACAGTCCTTTTCATACCCAATCATGCTTTGACCTAGATGCCCACCCATGGTTAGGAATTCAGGGGCAGATTAACATGAACTGTAGAGAATAAGATATATAGTGATGGACAAGTTTTGGTGTCTGAAAATTCAATTTACAATTTTCTCTCCCAGGAGTAAAATTGTTTTCCCCAAAAGAAATCATGATTCTTCCTAAATAACAAGTCTGCAGCAGCGAATTTACATGAAGAGCAAAACATGTCTAGAGCTATTGGATGTTTCTACTTGTTGTTTCTTTCTGGCACGTATTATTCAACTGACGGGTAGGAGAATGATAGTTTTTAAATGAAACAGTTCATGAAGACACATGCAGGACGTGTAGAAGAACCTGGCTGCAACCTGCATGACGTGAGTTCACCAATTAGCACTGCAGCAGCTCATGTGACAGTCTGCCCGAAAACAAATTGACCCAGTAAGAAGTACTGGATTGGTTTTAAGTGGGATTCGACTGACCCACACACAGCTCACACTAGAACTGGGGAATTAGTACCTGGAGTAGCTACAGGAACTTGCAAAGTCTAAGCTTTTTACCTTAGTAGCAATTATCAGCAGTAGACCTAGCTCTACTGAACCAGCTCATGAGCCTGCAAGGTAACCTCAAGGCTGGGAGAACTATTTTGACCCCAATGCAAAGAAATCTGCAAAATTGCCAAGCCTGGGTTAAACAAGTACATTGATGAAAACCAGCAGCCCAGGCAGCTCTTCAAGCACCTTGCAGCCTGGCTTTAAGTAGACTGCTCCAGCTTCCTCCTCCCCAGGGTGATGGCTAAATTCAGAGACCGTGAAGAATCCATTCATGTGCTAATTTTCTGAAGCTAGCTCTTTACTTGAGTTTAAACCTGCTGGGGGAGCTGGAGCTGGCTGCAAGCAGCTGCGGGGTTAAACTATTTATCCAGCTATATCTCATCATTGGCTCCAGTTTCAACTTCAAAACCCTCTCTGTCTCGTCTGTCTGGCTGTCTGTCTAGATGTGCCTTTTTTTCCCTGACCTGCACAACTAGCTAGCTGTTGGTCGGCGTAATAATCTGTGCCTTGTCTCGGAGCTTCCGAGATCATACAAAAATTTGGATCACAAGTATGTTTTTTAGTAGAGCTGCAGCAACTTCTTGCAAGTGAAGTACAGGTCGAAGTTCGCTCTATCGATGTCTTGTTCCTCATGTCGTCCGCCACTTTACTGGTACTTAGGTACCCTGGAAAATCAGAACTTTGAAGAATCCCGCGAGTTCGCATAACGCTGGTTCATCCCTGCATATGTTAACTATTGTCAAGCTTTGTAGCAGTATGCACAGCTGAGTGGCACCTACAGTACCGTAACAAGTGGTACTTAGATGGGGTCAATTTGATCGTGCACCGCTGGTAAGCAAGTCTCTTTGCTTTTCGCGTCTGCTGGAAATCTATAGATCTCGTAGAGAGCTGAATCCTGAAGGGCCGCTTTTAGCTTTTTTGTGTGAATCAAAGATATCAAAGCTTGGACGTACTCGTATATATGCCTGGTTCGAGGAGCATATATAATCTCCCTGCTCTGCAATACTAGATCTGAATGCTAGCTGAAGCTCGCTATTTGCCTCCACTTCTTGTACTCCTCCCCAGTAGCTGTTTGGTTTTAATGCTCGCAGTTGCTTAGCAAAAAAACTTTAGGTTGTTTTTCAGAGTCCTGAACAGTTGAAAGCTACATAGCCTCGGAACAAGTCTTTTCCTTCACAGATAGCATTTGTAACTTCTAGTCCTGATCAGGAAGCTTTCGTACTGTCTGGGGTTGTTTACAGGGACTTGGCTCTAGAGGACTGATCAAGTGATGAACGCACGTCAATCCGGGCGGGCGAGAATTTTTGCTGAAGATTTAGCAAGGTAGCCCGGCAGGTGTTATACATGGCAATCATGCATTTAAGAATGAACCACTGTCGAGAGGATCTGGACCCGGATGTAATCCATCAAGGCTCCGGGGACTCGGCTTCGCCAGGAGATCAGCACTCGCCGGGTTCCGCAACGAGGGGAAGCGGTGGGTGCATGCGTGAGAGGCCCGTGAGAGTCACGATACCGTGCCCCCGTTGCCAGTCCATGAACACCAAGTTTTGCTACTACAACAACTACAGCGTGAACCAACCGCGATACTTCTGCCGCAACTGCCAACGCTACTGGACGGAAGGCGGCACGCTCCGCAATGTTCCTGTAGGTGGTGGTTCTCGCAAGAAAGTTCGAACTCGGCAGCGCAGTGATTGGCAGCTGCAATCTCATGACTCGCCAGCAGCGTTACTGGGCGCCGGGCTTGTGAACATGACGCTACAACCCAACTTTCTGCAGATTCCAAATACGATACAAATGGCGTCAACCCAACAGCGACTCTCCATGTTCTCGCAAATGACAGGAGACAAGCTAGGATCCTTCAGTAACCGGTTTCTGCTGCAATCAGGCTTGAACGAAATCCCTCCCAATACAATGACACCACATTTGCCTACTTTTTTGCAGTTATCAAGCAGTTTGGAACCCGTACAGATTGGAAATAGTGCGGGGGGTTTGAGCAAGAACCCAGCAGCAGCAGCTACTACGGGTCTCATGAGTCTGCAGGATAATCATATGCACTCCACTCTACATTCCGCCATGTACGAGCTTCAGTCGACTAGCATGCCGACGAATTCAAGCATGCTGCAACTGGGCGGAGGAAATATTCACGCAGGATTCTCAAATGAAACTGCAGGGGGCTATGATCATTATACCCCTTCTCATCAGAAACTGGAGAGCAGCCACATCGAGTTTTTAAGCTCCGTGATGCAGAAGCCTGCTGGTTACTGGGGAGTCGACTAGACTGATCAATCACGACTTAGAACAGTCACTGCCTTGCAATAGCAAGGTACACTGCGCTTCATTCTCTTCAAGCTGCTGATCTCTTTAGCAATATGCAGGTAGCTTAATGGCATCATGCAGCTCCAGTTGTGGACATCCGCGAGCTAGCTGCCTGCAAATAGTTATAATTAGCCTGGACATCTTCGCAGCTAACTATATCTGCATCTCGTCTAGACATTTTCAGGAGATATAAAATGTCTGCAAATCAGCTGGTTCAAGTTACACTTCGAAAAAACAAGCTGACGTAGTTGCTGGAGGTTAACTTCCCCAGCAATAAAATCCAACTACCTGTCTCTAGTAATTAGTGACTGATTCAAGTCTAGTTGCAGCTTCAATAATCCTTGTAAGCGCGAATGCGCGGCGGCCTGAGTGCAGGGATCATTGCAGAGAAGCTGATGCAGCAGCAAGCTGAGTACTCGAGACCATATTACTCGAAGCTACTGTCTGTCGACGATTCGATTCTCCACACTAGTGTTAGATTTGCTATATGACTAGTACTTACTATTCATGTGTGCAGAGATCATCCCATCCTGTAAACGGTTCTAGTCCCAGAGCAAACTATTAGATCTCTCGATCAGACATGATCATATGTAATTTGTTATTCAGACCTCTAGTCTTGTAAAGTTGCAATCATTTGCCGCTTTCAGGTCGATCTGCGAATCACTCTTCTCAATATGCACCACTTCTAAATTATGATGTGTAGCTTTAGCTCAGATTTTTGAACCAACTGGTTGATTATCCAACGCAGCAGCAGAAGCAGGAGCAAAACTGCATTAACCTCCCGACAATTTTTAGGTAGTATTTCTTTTGAATTAATCCATAGCAATCAATTGGACTCTATATACATTGTGAAGCTGTTCCACTTTCTGAGAATGTACCAATATATATATATATAACCTAAGACTGTAGCTTACCATCCTCCAACCTAAAACTGTAGCTTACCATCCTCCAGAGTTTTACAAATTTTATGAACATTTCCACAAGATCATCAGCCCAATGTTTGTCTTTCTGAGATCTATTATGTTAACACTGCGACTTGGAAAGGCAAAACTGTTGTAGCCAATCTGATGATGAGGTTCATTCCATATTCTTAATTGTCAATCTCTCGAGTTCTTTTTTAGCAAATATTGTTTCCCACAATCTCATTGATCCAAGATGATTCTCCTCTAACGAGGTTGATGGCTAGCCAGACCTGTGCTGCATTCTTGGTTAGTGTCTTTTTGCACCCAATTGGGTTTAAAGTGTTCTAAGCTTACATCCTTCTATACTTGTTGGCTACTTATTGAGAACTTAGAATACAAAAATATATCTAATGATATAATTCTTTTAAATTTTATAGAAATATGATGATTCAAAACCTGGGCAAAACTCACTTATTTTTCACAGTTTCCAGTTTGAAAACCACCAGGAAAACAAGCGCTGGTCCTGGGTACCAATTTCTTTTTTGGGGCGAAATCTTTGCACTTGGTGACAAAAGAAAAGGGGCTGCACCAATACGACACAGGATTTTTTTTTTTGAAAAAATTGGCCCAAAGTCACCATATTTCGAGGACGAAAGAAAAACATAAAGCTGAGGTCACCAGATTTAGACAATAGGTTATAGGATGTCGCCAGAATCTTGGGGGCTTCCAAAAAAATTCTACTTTGCTCTGTGTACTGTAGGCAAACTTGGGTAAGTCCTCACTTGGAGGTCCGCCAGTCCATCGTACCTCACAAATTGTGAGAAAAAAACCCTGGTCCTGACTGTGCGTCCAGAAGACTTTGTCTCACCAACATAGAGCTTGCAAAGTTCTGACATAGCAAGGATGGACAGTGTGGATCAGCAATAAACTCTGAAGTTTAATATGTTTAGCATTTGATGACGACATTAAGTGATAATCAATCAATGTAATGGGTCTAAAAGCACATTGTCGGGGGCAAGTTAGGCACTAGTACTTGAAAAAACACATGTCATTTAAATGTGATCTGTACACTTAGTATGTTTACCTCAATCTCTAGATCAAGAACATTCATTCACATATAAATGGTTTAGATCTTAAAGCCTTGGTAATATACCAAAGTACCTTGGCAGCTTCAACCGTATATTATTATATAATTTGTTGAAATGTTGCAAATCTAAAAAAAGAAGGTTTTTCAAAGAACAGAAATTTGTGAAGGAAAATCGAAGAAAGGTTTTTGAGCTCCCCTCTCACATTCCCCAAGAAAAGTTAGACATATTGTCCTCTAAGTTCAACCAATGAATTCACAAAAAAAATTCTATAATATCTTCCTAAATAGGATAATGAATTGGATTTTTTTAATGTACGTACATGCCCTTTCTGATTGGGCATAAGCACAGTAAGCCCAAAATTGTTTTTACAAATACAAAGACCATTTAGAATTTTAAAGTTTTAAATTACTATGTTTTAAACACTTGTTTAACAATAAATGCATAATAATGTCTCTTTTTGGAAAAAAACAACTACTAAATTTAAGAAAGGAGATTTTATAAATGGGTTCTGCAATTTTTTTAGTTTAATTTATTTGATAATGTTTTATGAATCATAAACATGAGGCCATGTGGCCATCAAAAGAACATAAGTTATATATTATGTATAGATTGATTTTATTTAATCATTTTTATCCAACCATTGGAACAAAATTAAGCTTGACTTAAAATGAATTTTGAATTTCAAATTGTTGTCATGCAAATTTTTAAGTTTTTTGTTCAAATGTGTTTAGATAACCAAAGGACATTATCAAAATTTCAATTTACTATGTATCATGATTTTTGTTAAGACTTTTGCATCAATATTTTTGTTGAAAAATTACACACCCTTAATGTGCTTTCATTTGCTTTGCTTGAAAATTGAATTTTTTTCAATTTATACCGATGTAGAATTATTTTTTTTTGGGAATAGTCTAAAAGTTTGTTTTAAACATCACCAAGGTCACTATGAGGAATTTGCAAATAAACAACTAGATTTAAGTTTTATTTTTAGGTATAATTATCACATACAATTTGATATAAGGCCTAATCACCTTAAACAAATCACATAAAATTTTAGTCGTCAAAAAATACATATGGCACCAACTTGCAATGGTAGTCACATAAAGATATTACAATTTGCATAAACTTTACATCTATCCAAACCAACTTATGTGGCATTGTTATTTTGTAATTAATTTAACAGCTAAATAATGTAATCACATTACTTATATTATTTAAACTATTTATTATTAGGATTTTAGAATATGTTTTTAAGAAAAAATTATTTGTATTATTGTTAATTTCATTAAATTCAACTTGTACCATGTTGACATGTGTCATTACATAGGTTAGATTCAGAAAACAAATCTAAGCAACTAGGTAGGCCACCTAGGTAGTGAATATTGGGTTAACAAGCCATGATTAACCATAACCCATGTCATGGGTGGGAATTGATCCTTAAACCCCAAGGATGGAAATCAACTCATTTATCACCAAACCACCCCATTTGTTCTGACAAAGATGTAATGTGCATTTTATTGATTTAACTTCATTTGAAACATTACACAATTTTGGATAATAATCAATTTGGACCATGTCATTTTGATTAAGAAAATGATTAACTATTTGATTGGTAAATAGTGAACCATTTGATTTGTCAAATTTATATTAAATGAAAATATTTTTTGGATTATTATATTAAACATTTATAGGTAGGTAGGTAGGTAGTAAATAAACTTAAGAAGTTTTTAAAAACACTTAAGTAGTTAGATGCTAACCTAACCTAAGTTAACCTCATTGAACTACCTTAATTTAACGTACTTAACCTAACTTTCCAAGCATGCACATAGGTTACAAATATAAGGAATTGAACCCCAAAGCTTCACAATGATAAACCAAGTCCTTACCAATGATTACACCATAAAAAATGTTGAATTTTTTGTAAAATTTTTTATTTCATGTGTATTTCACATCACTAAACATAGTATGATACACTCCCAACTCCTTGAGGGACTCAAATCTGAGTCCCAAACAGAAAATAATGGAATAATAAAAAATCGGGGCACACTCCTTGGCTCACAACATTTTGGAGGGGTAGAGGGGCATGCTGGAGCTCCGAGATGGGACTAGAAAGAGTTGACAAGCTTCACTCACTCACACGGACTTGCACAAAACTAATGCAAGGTGGTTAGTGCATAGTTGGAGCACTCAAAGGACGAACCATGGGCAACATGGACACACAAGACTCACCACGGCCCAGACTTGGAGGAAGACACCACCTTCCCCCCATATAGTATACTCTACACCTTTCCACGGGGCCCACATCCAAATGGCTTTTTGTCCTGGGAGTCCCGAAATCGGCAAGGTTGGGTCTTCCGTAACTTTAGGGCGCCATAACTTTACGTGCAGACCTCTGATTGAGATGAAATCTAAAGCAAAGTTCTAGCCCTCATTGAAAGCTTTCCAACGGTATGTTGCACTTCATCTGCACATGTGAAAATAGGTCAATTCTTGACTTTTAACAATCGGGAGTCAAATTGGCAATTTGACTCTCGACCCTTCTTTTGGCCATAGCTTGTGTTTCAAATGTCAAAATGGACGATGCAAGCCCATTTCAAATATCTACATTCCAAGAATTTTTCATTAATATAATTCCTCAAGTCATTGAGTTTTGACCCCTGCAATCACCCTTTAAAGATTTGGGAGTCCACCGGGATTCCAACTCCCAAAAGTGGAACTCCCTTGGGGTGTGAAAGTTCATACCCTCACACCTTCTCACATTCATGGAAATATGATGTGTGACTCCCAACTTCCCTCTTGGCCCTCAACTTTGCAAACCTTTGCCTTGGTCGTGAGCCCAAAGCTAAAGTTACGACATAGTGGTTAAACTTAAATGACAATTAATGGTTAAAATTAGGCTAAATATAATGGTTTAAATTAAGCTAAATATAATGGTTATTCATCAAGTGGTTAAACCTAGTCACTAAATTCAATAGATTAAGTTTTGGCTAAACATAATGGCTAAATCAAGTAGTTAAACATAGTCATTAAACTTAGTGGCTACACATAATGGTTAAACATGGGTTAAACCTAAGTGACAACTAACGGTTAAAATTATACTAAACATATTAACCAAATCAAATGGCTAAACTTGATGACTAAACATATTTGTTAAACATTGGCTAAATTTAGTGAATTTAGTGGTTAAACTTAATGATTAAACCTAGTTGATAAATTTCATGGTCAAACTTTGCCTAAACTTAATAATTAAATGTAATGGTTAAACTTAGTTTATACACCCGAAACTTCATAATTAAACTTTGGTTAAAATAATGGCCAAATTTAGGTTAAACCCAATGGCTAAATTTAGTGGTTAAACATAAGATAAACCTAATGATTAAATATAATAATTAAATTTAGTTAAACATAGTGGCTAAACTTAATGGTTAAACCTATGTTATATTTAGTGACCAGAAAAAGTTATACTTAGAGGTCAAATCTAATAATTCAACTTAGACTAAACCTAATGCCAAATCGAATGGTTAAGCATAATGGCCAAACCTAGTGACTAAATTTGAATTAAATTTAATGGCTAAACTTGGGTGAACTTAATGATTAAACATAGTGACTACATCTAATGGCTACACTTAGGTAAGTAGGTAGGTTGTATGTGAGAAATAGAAGAAAGTATGGAAATAGATAGATGAAAATGTATAATTAAATAAGTATGTACGTAGGTAAATAAATAGTAGGTGGGTGTGGGTGGGTGTTAATAAGTAACTAAATAGCTAATTAAATAAATAAGTGGGTGCATAGGTGGGAGGTAAATACATAAGGTAGTAGACCATGTCACATTTGTTTAAAGATCATCACCTATTTTGATTAAAATTTGTTCCACTTTATTAAAGACCATTGGTCATTTTGACTTAAAATTATTGATCGTTTTGATTAAATATTCAACTTGATTAAAAATGATTGGCCTTTTTTAGTAAGGTTTTTGTAATTTGACTATATGTATTTAATCAAATAAACCTTAAAATATTTATATGTGTGAAGATTTTGAAAATATACATGTATAATGAAATTAAAATTTTAAAATTTGGACAAAGTATGAAAAAGATGATAATGATTAAAATAAATAAAAACTTCGAAAGAGGTCCATTGTTGAAATGTGTTAAATTGCAAGTTTCAAATGTATTTTCAGCCAAATTAATTAGTTGTTTTTTCTTCAAAATGTTAAAGATGTGTACATTTTGGGAAAATCTTCTAGAATCAAACTTAAAGTTTGTCATTTGGAAAAAATATGAGAAAGATAATAATGGTTAAAAATAAATAAAAATCTTCAAATATCATTATTGAAATGTATCAAATTGCAAGTTTCAAATGAATTTTCAATCAACTTAAATATATATTTTTCTTTAAGAATACTAAAGATGTGTACATCTTGGAAATATCTTCTAGATTGAACTTTAAAATTTTTCATTTGGACAAAATATGAAAAGGATAATAATAGTTAAATTAGTTTTTGCAAAACATTTGGAATAAAAAATGTATTAAATACAATCATCACCAAATTAGTTTCAAATTAAACGAGGTGAATGGATGGCAAAGGCAATGGATAATTACCTTTAAGTCCAAGATTCAAATCTTGGAGAAAACTTCCATGCGGTTAATGGTGTATCTTGACTATATGTATATATATAATATTTAAATGAATATAAATTGAAATTTTCGAAATAATATTAAATAAAATATTGAAATTTCAAAAAAAAATTTAATTTAAATAATAAATGCCATGTGGCAATTTTTAATTTGATTAATTTGAGTCAATTCACTTATCCATACCAACCCTTGCAAATCAGTAGGTCGTTTGATGAATTCATTAGATTTCAACATATAACATGTATTAAATTAATTTCAAACTAAAATGTTGATTTCAAACTGAACTCACATTGTGAATGCAAGGAGGGCACCTAGTGGCCACCAAATTCAAACAAATTTGAATAAAAATTGGGAATTTTTTATCATTTAAGAAATTCCCTTTAATCTTATGTGCTACATTTGGGTAAGTTTAACAACTTGAGGTGTATATGTTTATGCCAAACATAACATAGTCACATAAATAACAAAAAAATCATCAATATATTTACAATGCTAGTTCAACATAAATATATTTAAAAAGAATATAAAAGGTTTAAGGAAACCAAACATAAAATTAATAACCAAAAATTTGCATTGTTAAAAATCTGAACAGTTAAAAACAATTATCATACACTTTATGGGGTTATTTAATGGCCATCTGGTAGAAGGCTGCAATTTATCAAAATAATAAGAAATAACAACATTTAGACTGAATAAAAAGAGAGGACCAAAATTTGTAACTTTAAAATCTAAACATTTGAAAAAAAAAATTATATGTTTGATGGGATTACTTGGTGGCCACCTAGTAAAAGGCTACAATTTGTCAAAATAGTAGGAAATAACAAAACTTGGACATAATAAAAAGAAAGGACTAAAAGGGCTGATGGGCACTAGATCATAATTATGTATGAAATAAAATAAAATTATGAAAGACTGTAAGTTTCATTACTATCATATGACATAGATCCATACTCATATGGAATGTTAATGTATTTTAAAAACTTGAACAAATTCCAATAATGGCGTCTACAAAGGAGGTACTCTAAAGGCTCAAGACCAAGGTATAACTAGCCAGAAGAAGGTGGCTCATTTAACCTATGTGGCCCGTTTGACGAACATTAGCAACAAAGACATTATCAATTGGTTTGCGAACGTAAAAGGTTTTATGTCCTACTATAGATATTGTGACAATCTTTATCAAATTTGAACTATTGTCGACTACCATATTTGTTGGTCTACTATATTTACCCTTGCCAATAAACATAAATCCTCGACACAGAAAATAATCCCCAAGCACTTCAAGGATTTACATATAGTCAATGGAAAAGGTGGGACCCTTGTCAGTTTTCCTACCAGCATAAAGCTTAGGACGCTTAGACTGGAGTTCCTAACAAAAGCAAATATAGATGAGGAGGCATACAAAAAATCAAGTGTGCATATGATAATGAAGTGTGATCGGTTTGAATTGTTGTGCAATTAGAAAGGAGGCCGTAGTGCAAATGCACTATGTATGCAAGTTGGCTCGACACTTATATTTTTTCGTTAACACCACAGTTATTTCGAAAGGAGGCCGAAAATAATTTTTTTTTTTCCCCACTCTGTACTGATCATCGGCACCGAGACATCCATTAAGGCCTTAGGGGTTCGAAGACCTAGGCGTGGCGTTGGTTAAAGGAAATGAAACTTAAGATTCTTAGAACGGAGTCGTATGACGGGCGACTGTCATGTACGGTTCTTTGGGAAGGGAGTAGATACCTATTTTCAGGCCCGAGCGGGCTACAAAGCTGCGCCCTTACTTTTCCAGTCTATGTACATTGCTTTTTTTAGGAGGTTGGTTGCCCATCTTAAATATTCCTATTTTCCAGGCAATTCCGGGTTTTCTTTGGTTTAGTATTAAGGTTCTTTTGACCATAATTATGTCATTTGTTAGGTTTGACCCTTAGACCCCAAGGATGGATACCAACCCCTTTGCTATCAAACCACCCCACTCAATGTGAAAGCATAGTAGGATGCATTCTATTTAGCCATTATTTGGTTTTAAACATTGCACATAGATCAACTTCAATATTTCATATCTTATTGATATTTGTTCAAATGAAAATTTAAAAAGTTTACTCTTAAAGTAATTTCAATGATGTACACAATTAATTTTTTCTCAAAAATTTACATTAATTTGATTTGAATTTTTGAATTTTATGTTTCAATGATGATTAGTTGGAAAAACAAGTTCAAGCACATGATTTATAAATAGAAAATATCTTATAATTAATTTTTTAATTAAAGATTATTTATTTATTTATCTCCCACATTTTAATCCCTCATTTCAATAAAATAACACAATATACAATGTGATTATAAAAATCATATTTTAATTAATTCACATATAATTTCTATAAATGGATAACATATCATTCATATTTCAAAAGAATATAATAAAAATACATATTAGTATTTTATTGAAAAATTTAATCTAAAATATATTTAGTGATGTTAGATAATTAATGAATTTGATGGAATTTTAAATTTTATATAAAATTACAATAAAAGTCTTATGATCAAATAAATGATATATTTCTTAAACATCTTACTTGATTATGATTATAATATGTTGTAATTTTACGAGACAATTTAATTTAAGTACGAATTGTAATTAAATAATCATCATATATAACATTCATAAATATATCAGAATTCAAATATATTTAATAAAAATAAAATAATTTATATTGAACTAATGTTAATAAATTAAAAAAAAATACCAATGAATAGTTAGACACAAGTTGATTATCAAGCAAATATTGGAATTCCAAAGATGCCACATATGTTTTAATCATCAAGGTACAGTAAATGGAAAAATTATTGGGCCCCAATTGCCAAAACAACTATGACTAGTTGTAAAAATAATTAAGTTTTCATTCATCCAAATTCAATATTGGATGAAAAATGTGCACTTTCATTTTTATTTTTTCATCCAAACATGTAATAATCATAAACTATAGTCACATTTGTGACTTCATTTGGTTATATCAACATCGTAGTTGCATATGTGACTACAATAGTCACATGTATGACTACACACATTTATGACTAAAATTACACATAGGACCAACTAGTTATAGTCATAAAAATAGTTGATTTTGACATTAATTTCGTTTATAGTCGTAACCATATGGTTGGAATGGACAAGATTTCTTCTAATGTTTATGCTTTTTGGAGAGGGTTATGGGTTTTGAGAAAGAGGGTGTGCAGATCAAAATGCGCAAGCCTAACAAGAAGAAAAATCTTGTGGGTAGTTGGGAAGGTCCTTATGTTTTTGTTGGTTACAAGGATGGCAAAGGCACTCATGAACAATATGAAGGAGGTAGGACTTGTATAATAAAAGACATGGATAACAAGCGTTAGGAAGGGGCAAGAAAGGATTTACAGATCTACCACTTAGTTTCTTGATGGTGGAATTTATGAGGTCATAAATTTACCTCATAGATTTTAAAGAAGAGAGTGGTGAAACATGTGACTTGGACCTATGTTCATTTTCTCATGTTATGTGAACAAGGATCAAATTATAGTGGGATGAAGAAATGACCTAAAGGATGAAGTGTTGCACAAATTTGGACTGGCAAGAAGTGCTAAAGGAAAAGACAGTCGGTCATTGTGAAGCTTAGAAGGAGCCACAAATCTTTCGTTTCTACTTTTCTATTTTCAATGTTATTTGTTGTTTGTAGGTCATGGATTCTGGTTTTGCATCCTTCATTGTTTGGGTGATGCTTGGTGCTGATCAATTGGAGCTTTGCACTACATTTGGACGTTATGCATTTGGGGGAATGCAAAAGTGCAATATAAGGATGAGCTTTTGTGGCGAAGTAACTAAGCTTCAGGTCATGCATTTGTTTTGGTGGAGTATAACATTTTTTTTTCAGTTGCTTTGATATTTTTGTAGGATTTAATTTCCAGTTGTTTGTGTGAAGGACAAATGCCCAAACATTTGTAGGACTTTCTAGTACAGAGCTTTGTATCTTCACTGCACCATAATTCTTAGAAGGTAGTCAAGCTAGATGCATAGAATAGGGATCAATTAAGGAAGATGATGATGATCTAAAGGAGTTTCAAGAGCGACCTCTAAGGCAATATGTTGGATGGGCAAAGTGAAATGTTGGGTTCTTGGGGATATTGTGGAATTTGTTTGAATGGGAAGGAGTATCCACATTTGTGGGAGCTCTAAAGGGTCCCACCTTATGCTTGGACAACCTTGGGTTATAAAGGAAAACTACAAAGAGAGAGTTTGGGTTTTTAATTCTTTTTGTGCAACTTCCTGGGACAGACTCGTGGGAAGGGGAATTGAGCTTACATTTTGTTGAGAAAGATGGGTGGATGTATTGCCGTAAAACAGTCAGTGGGCTCAAGAGAGAGAAGCCACAGAGCTCTGATTCCTTATGATCCATAGATTTTATGATAGGTCTTACAATTGTTGCGGCAAGTTGTAAAGAGGATTCATGAAACAATAGCTCCACTGTTTTGTTTTACAGTGAAATCTCATAGTTGTTTGTTTGTTTATGTTCTTAATACATTAGGTCTAGATTCCATTTGCCTTCTCTTTCTGGTGACATACCCACCGTGGTCAGTCAGGGAACCGGATCTCAAACAATATGTTTTTCCTAACCACGAACCCTTCAGCCTCATGGTGTTCTGGTGGCTGTTGGTCCACTCTGGCCCTCCATATGGGGCATTTCTGTTTAGCACTGAGTACTGAGCACCTTGGGGCCCTAAGGTTTGCTCCCTTTCATTATCACAAATATTTTTCATGTGCTCAAAAACAAGATGTGCTAATAGTATTGTGCTCGAGGTAAAGCCTTTTCAAGGGTGGTGATATCAACAGGGATTTAGTATACAGAAGCCTGGCTCAAGCTCCAACTCTCTTGGACCATAGTGACATAGGCTACACAAACGAGAACTTTATATTGACCCAACAAAGGACAGGGAATGGGGTCTCAGACGTTTGGCAATATGAACCAATGGAAGAACAAACAAAAGCCTGTAAGGGTTCAAAGTTCAAAGCTTCCTTATATCAAGCCCTTATTCTACTAAGAAGATGAGTATGGCTGGAAACCTATACCTAGGTGCAGTTTTATGCTCACTGGTGAAAGGACACTAGCATTGTGTAATGACTAATGACCCACCCTGATTTACATATTAGGGGAGGAAGATCACAGTGAGGAGGTTGGGACAGGGTGGGTCTGCCAGCAGACAAACCAATCGTGCTCTAGTCCTGTGCCAAGTTCATGGTGGTGGATCTGTTGCCAAACAATAAGCCTACAAACCACATCAGGTTTACTGCTATCTCAAAACAACTTCAAAACCCACACACTCTGATTGTCAAATCATGTACCACCAGACAACCAGCTACTACACCATTTCCCCCAACATCGGGGAAACAACTACTCTCTCATTATGTAACCTCCACCACCTCTTGTGCAGTTGAAAGGTGAGCAACTAGATGAATAGTTCTACATTCTGTGCAGACCTGGTTGAAAGAAGAGGCAGGCAGGACCCCTAAAAGGTTGACAAACCTAGGAAAGAATCTATGTCAAGGCTAACAAGGACTTGTTGCAAAATTTATGAACAGTATTCAGTGATGATGACACTAGTCAGAAACCCCCGCAATCTGCTCCTCTTCTTAATTTGTTGAAGAATTAACCTTCTGGAAGTAGCCTTTGAAACTAGAGTGTAGGACAAAAAACAAGTGCTGACGAGCATCATATGTACCTGCCTAAATGGTATAGAGTCTGTTCCACAGGACAGTACAGAGTTGACAAGGCAACATTAGCAGCTAGCTGCGAGCTACAGGACATATCTGCCAATGGAGGCTCCAGGAGAATGTCTGACAGACAGGCTGCAGTGAATGAAGGTTAACAATGAAAAAAAAATTTGAATGAAAATTTCACTCAAGTATATTCACAGGTGTTTGGAGAAGCTGGCAATGTGGGTCCCCTACTTTCTAGCGCACTAGCCTAGCCTTTTTCTTTTGGAGGTATGGAACTGACAGGACCAGTCCTGCAGGCACAGAGTCTGTCTATATGTCTTTAGCTTGCCACCAGATGAAATTGATATCATGGCTGC
Organism: Sphagnum tenellum; assembly: GCA_963921925.1. Lineage (NCBI taxonomy): Eukaryota > Viridiplantae > Streptophyta > Sphagnopsida > Sphagnales > Sphagnaceae > Sphagnum > Sphagnum tenellum. Next base: position 11,389,176 of record OY998159.1, on the reverse strand, counting down.
TAGAAAATATTCATTCATTTTTGGCATTATTCCAGTTAGTAAGGATCCATGTGCCCATGCCCTCTCCACTCTCTGTGCTTAACCAATGAGTCTAGAAACACAGGTTGTGGCAGCCTCCTGACTGCATGGTGGAAATCATCATTGCCTTCCAGGTATTGTGGTTGTCATTTTTAGTATCTCCCTGGATTATGGACTACATATGTATGGGGTGATCTCTAGTGTCAAGGCCCAAATGTACAGTTTAGTGGTGCCACAGATTTGTTCTTTGGTTAACTTCAGAGAAGTGAAATTCTCAATTTAAAGGAAAGAGGCTGAAATTGTTTCACTATTAAACATCTGGAAGATGGCATTTAGCACCAGAACATTTTGGAGGCTTTTTTAAAACTACAGCAGGTCAGGTTGTAAAGTATTCTCGAATGTACTCAATTGTGCAGTAGACAGTTAAATTACTTAATCACAGGCGGATTAGCTATAATAAGTGCTACTCACCTGCCCTCCAAGTATAGCTGTAACCTCTCCTCACACTATCCTTGACCTGATTAGTTCCCTGAGCCCTTCCCCCTAGAGAGATAACTCCAGTGTCCATGCCTTAGTTTTAATCAAACCCCCTCCTCCCCACCCCCCCGCCCCACCCAAGAGGCCCAAATAGACTTCCCTGCTCAGCATGCCATTTGGAGCCAATGGCATAGTAGACATGTCTTATTTTATTTTCCTCTTCATGAATCCATTAAATGTTTTTAAATGATTTTTGGCTTATCATGAGTTTTAAGAAATTAGGCGTCCACAAGGTTGGCAAGTCCATAGAGAAGCACTACAACTACGACCTTGAACTCCGGTGTCCAACCCCGTGCCTTCTTCAAATCTGGAAGCTGTTATTAAGAGACTACTGCGCAGTGGCCCACCACTTGGGATGCCACTGTCAATGTCAAAATTCTGATTTTTCTGAAGCGCCTGATCTCTGTGTCGGACTGGCATCCAGCATTTAAAGGCCCCTTTCTTTGACAATATCCAATAGTGCCATGCTAAAAGACCATTAGGAGTTGCAGCAGAAAAGTGTTGATATTGAGAGGGATTTTTTTTCAATTTTGTGATGTAGCTCAAGTGACCATCATTCATAAGATGATTTTGCCAGATTTGGCTACAAACTAGATATGAACGTAGAAAAAAACCAGAATCTTCCTCTATTCTTGGCTACCTCCTGGAATTTATGATAAAAATCTGAAAATTTTGATTTTTTTTTCTTTGAAATCTGGAAAATTTGAGTTTCTTTTTTTCTATGAAAACTCCTTTGTGTATGTCGAAGTCATATTTTTCAGGTCAAGATTTTGCCAAATTTTGCCCAAAAAAAAAAAAAATTGATTGAAAGGACAAGAAGCAACCAAGAAATAAGGCATCAAGCTACAACACCAATGGCTACCTACAAGAAACTTTTTTTTTTTGGTGTGTTGGGCCCCAATTAGCCTAACCCAATTTGGTTAAACATATGTGAGTCAACTAAGGGAGTTTTGGGGTTAACCCAAGGTTCATGGGATAGGGTAGTATGTTTGATCTTATCCCAAAAGGGATTGCTAGGGGATGGGTGGCCTAGATAGGATAAGGTGGGTGGTAGGATAGTTGGATTAGGTTAAGATAAGGTTATCATGTTCTCACTTGTGTTAATTAAGTTTATTAGATAAAATGGTGCGAGCATGGCACATGTGGCTTTTAGGAAGGTGCTAAGAATTAAGTTTAAGTTAGGACAACAACAGTATTTTCTTCTTGAAACTGAGAGGGGGGGAAACATTGTTGATCACCCCTCCACATCAAGAGCAATGAGTATTGTGTGAGGAAGTGGAAGGGGTGAAGAATGATGATGAAATAATGAGATTTTGGCTTATGGGAAACTAGACATATCATGAGGGGTCAAGGTAATGTGAGGAGGTTACTACAGCATAAAGAAGTGAGCTTTCAAGGGTCACCCAACCAAGCAACATGGTTATGATGGAGGTGGAAGCATCACAAGTTGGTGGTGGTAGCTACTCAAAGAAGGTCTGCAGGAATTGTTCCATTCAAGGGCAAACATAAAAAAAAGTACAAAAAACTAATGTTAAGTTTAGTAAAGTAAGAATAGAAATGATGCACTCCCAAGTTTTTTATTGCACCCAAGTTGGGTCCAAGTCAATCAAACAGCGGAATTGTTTGGAACTCGAGGCACACTCCCAACTCTCAGCACTAAAAGGGGTTGAGGGGCGTGTTGAAACTCCAAAATGGGACTAGGAAGAGGGACAAGCTTTAGTTACTTACTCGAACCTACATCAAACCAACCAACAAGTTGGTTAATTCACATTCTAGAGCACCTTTAGTGTTAAAACAAGCCACGGGCAACCCTGGATTCACAAGACTCACCACGACCCAGACTCAAGGGAAGCCACCACCTTCCCCCATATAGTATTCTTTGCGTCTCTTTACAACACCTACATCTGAATGGTTTTTTTGTCCCGAGACTCCCAAGAAGGAGTCCTGAAACTGTCTCGATTTGGACTTTTGGGACTTTTGCGAGTTCATAACTCCTTACTCAAACCTCCGATTGGGATAAGGTCTGAAGCAAACTTGTAGCTCTCCTTGAGATCTTTCCAATAATGTGTCGCACTCCACCTGCATACACTGGGGTCGGGTCGATTCCTGACTTTTAGTGGTTAGCATCAAACTGCCAATTTGACTCCCGGCCTTTTCTTTTGCCATAACTTATGCTGCAAATGTCCAAATGGCTCATGCAAGGCCATTTTTGACATCTACACTTTGATAGCTTTCCGATGATATAAGGAACACTTCAAGACGAGGTGTTTTGACCCTTGCAATCAAACTCTAAAGTTTTGGGAGTCCCAAAAGACTCCCAAGTCCCCATTTCGGGAGTGTGAGGGTCATCCTCACACTCTTCCAAAAATGGGGTTGCGACAAAAAAGGAGGAGGGGGCATTTGACCTAGGAGTGAGGAGGAAGGTCTGCCCTTTTGTGTTAAAACATGGGAAAGTAGGAAGGAAGGGGAGTTGTGTTAAGGAGCTTGAGGATTTATGGATTACTAAGGTTGTTGGGAGTAGAAAGTAAAAGAGCAAATAACACGAGAAGGTAGCATTATTTGCAAGAAAGGTAAAAGGTTTGGTAGATCATGGGTAGAAGCTAAGTTGGAGTAGGAGATTAGTAACTAGAGACTAGAGATTCTAGTGTAACTACCCTCCTTTTTTTTTTAATGTGTGGAGGATTGATTTGAAAAAAACCTTGTTTCAATTGATGGATGTTGTGTTTGTTTTTATAATTTACTTGTTTAAGGTTACAATTGGTTATAATATGAGTAAAAAAAAAGATGTTCTAAACAAAAGGAAAGATAGAAACATAAATTATAAAAGGGGAAAGGAAATTTTGCGTGACAAAAGGCTAAACCCTTGTTTTATGTTGGTTAGGCTATTTTAAGTAGTAGATAAAGGAAAAGATGACTTGAATGACCTAGTTGTAACTTTTTTTATATAGATTTTGTTATAATGGTGTTATTGATTTCAACAAATCTTGGGATAAACGGGGTTACTTAAGGTATCAATGAAATGAAGATTTAACTCAAAATGTATACTTACAAAAGGGTAGAAGGGTGATTACCAAATTGTGACACCTTTTAGATCTCCTTTAAAAAGCAAGGGGGAGTGATTCAAAGTAAGATGCAACTCTTTACATACTATTATATAATGACGGATTACCGAAATAAATCGCATTCTCAAACTATAAAAGGAGTTGCTTGGACATTTTAATTTTGTACTTAACATGCTAAAATCTCATAGCTTGGTGATTATTTAGAATATGAAAAATAAATGAAAATTTTGTCATTTTTGGAATTTTTTGAAATTAAAATAAACAAATTAACCACATGTACACCTAGGCCCTTCTTAGGTTGCCACTCGTAGGAACACTTTTGTAAAGATTCTACATCCCACCTAAGATAATTATCATTTAATATTAATTAATGTTGGGATATTCGCCATTAGACCTATTGAGGAATTTGAGAAAACAAAACTTGGCTACAAGGCTATTGAAACAATAATTATTTTTTTAAATGATAAAATGATTGTGTATATCCCAAATTAGAACTTGTGACCAAAATGTGCTATCAAAAATAACTTAGCAATCTAAAGTTTGAAAAATTGAAATATATATATTTTTTTGTTTCACCATCTTTTCAAAGAATAAAACATTGAAATAAGGTCTTTTGGTAAGTTGTTGATCACAAAATTAGGCACTACAATTAAATTATCATTTGAAAAATCAATAGTCATTTTTGAATGTACATATTTCGTGATGCATTTGAAAAATGGTTAAACGGTATTAGAATAACTTCATTATATTGTGGTTTAGTTTCATTTATTATAAATCAAAATATTTTTCAATGCATTATGCACATTATATTTTGTTGTGAAACTATTTAAATAAATGAACTTTAATCAATTAACAGTAATATTAAATGATCAAAAACCAATAAAACAACAAAGAATGAAATAAATATAAGAGTTTTTTTCTTCCATAATTTCATATATTCACAATTTCATCTTATTCAAATAAACCTTCGAATTGCTCTAACTCCTCTTTTGATTTTAGATCTTTTGCAATGAACTCCACCAAATTGGAAGGTGATTTGAAATAACCTTTGGATCATTAAGCCAATTCTTCCTCACAAATATCAACTTTTCCAAATTGATCATTCATAAATGACATTATTTTTAATTTGTAAATATGCCAACTAAAAAGAAAAATTTCCTTTTGGTCTCAATTTGAAATCCTATAATGCTTATATTTGGTAGGCCAAAAAACCAATTTGGTTGGAAACATGGGATTCGCGTTTCTCCCACCATTCAAAAGGATATTTGATATATTTAATATCCATTTAATATCTTTTGGAAATCAACAACTCTTTGCTAGGTGAAAGCACATTACAATGGCTTGGGGGGACAAGTTAGTAATATATATATATAGATATGAGTAAAAATATAGGGTGCATTTCATTAAAATAATCAATTTAATTATAATATAAGGTGGTTTATATATATATAATAATAAGGTGATAAAAATAGGTTGGAAAATAATCTAATACCCCCTTTAAAAATGGTCATTTAATGCAAATAGATCCCAAACTTTACATTAAATGTCCCCCTGAGTGCGGTGGCCAAATCATGTTGTCACAAATATTGGTTTTCAAAATTGTGCAACTTTTAACTTCCACCAAGCCAATATTAAAAGAGTTTTTCACAAATTACACTAAAAGTAAGGTCATTCAATTGCCAAATAATGTGATTGTCAAAGGAAACTACTTAATGTGATTTGTCACAATATATTGCAAAATATTAACATATCCAAAAATTGATTCAAAAAATTGCAAAATTTTATGAAGTACTTAGTCATATATTGAATACGAATAATTGTACCAATCTAATTACAATTGAAAAGTTGACTCATGTGATTTCACAAAAAACATCTAAACAAGTTTTTCATTCAAACGAACATAAATGTGTTGAAAAAAAACATTTTGCAGAAAAATTATTTTTATTTGAAGATGACAAGTATTATGTTAGAAGCATTTAAATCAAAAATCATTTTATATGTTTATCAAAGTGCTAGATGAAATCAAAGAAAAATTGCCCCCAAAATATACCTAGAAAAAAGTGCATTTTCTTGTCTAAAATGGCCCCCCTATAATGTGCTTACACCTTGTTCACAAGATCTTTCATTGGTTCATTTGTGTTGTTAATTTGTTTTAAAAAACCCATATTGCAATCTTCATCAACCATTGGGTTTGCACAACCAATTTCAAATTATGGCATGAGATGTAAATGATGATGGCATTGATAAGCATAGGATATAGGGATCTCTTGTCATATTCTTCAACAATAACCACACCTTCTTCATGTCTAATAAAACACAATACTAAGCAAAGGTTTTTAGACCTAAGTTTTAGCATCAAAAAAATGTTACATGGGTTTTTTTGGCTCCATATTTCCTTAAGAATGAAAGGAAAGATTCTAGCACCCTCAAACCTCCTATTTGATGGTAGAAGCAATCAAAAACAACTCAATAACAACCATATAATCATCATCTTTCAAATTGGTTAAGGTGGGTAAGACTTCAACTTCTTCCTTCAATTTCAAACACGTTGTTATTGTAAATATAATGCATTATTAAGCAACAAGTGGCTTTAGGATCCATTCAAAACACAAACATTTACAACCAAGGAAAGATAATCCATAATTATTTGAGGAATATACCATGTAAGAGGAGGAGGCACTTTTCCATTAATTTTGGTAGAAGTCTATTTGCAATAACACATTTGGTTAATAGTATTTCAATTTGGATGCAAACTTGCAAACAAAATTCAACATTCAATGTTAATATTTTAAAAATATGGTACAAATAAAAAAGTTCAAATTTCAAATCTAAAATCTAAATGGTCTATGTTTAGATGAAAAATTTTAAATGATTATAAAAATGATTTTAAATGAAATGTTTTACCTTTTTTTCCTTGGATGGATATTAAAATCTTCATAAGCCTTGTTCCATTCTTGTTTGCATTTTCCAATTTTTTTTGGCCAAGTTAGACGTTTTTGTAAATATAATTGAACAAACTTAATAGAGACATATTTGAGATTTCAACACCCTTTTTCATTTGTTATCTTATATTAGGATGTTTTAGAAAAAACATGGCCATGATACCTATACCTTGAAAGTAAGTTTCCTCCAAACCAAAACATTCATAACTTTCAATAGACTTTAAATTAGTTGTTATAACACTCAAATTTCACCTTATCTTTTACAAAAGTAAATTTCTTTTCTTAAACCCACATACATCCAACAATTCTACTAATATTTTTTTCCCAAGGTTTGATCAGCAACTTTTGTTACTTCAAACAAACCAACATTGACAATGTGTTTTGGTTGCCAATCAACCATTAATTTTTTTATCACAAGAGCAAAAATGTCATGTACACTTTTAGATGTCCATAACTGAAAACTTGAAGTTGCAGTATTATTGCATTCTACTAATATTGGTAGAACATATTTTTATTCTATTTTTTCCACAAAATTAGGCAATGCCTTTTGAGATTTTTTTTCCAAAAATAAAAGCCACTTGAGGACAAATGCAAGGCCAAGCATTTCATCCAAATAATTTCCACAACTATGCATTAATAAGGGATTTTTGAAGATCAAAAGGCTTAAGTCTTGTAATTTTATTTATTTTTGAACACATCATCTTTTTTGAAAAGATTTTTTGTAACAAAAAACATTGAAATTTGTAACCAAATATATTAGACTTTGTTTTTTGTTAATTACCTTTGAATAACTTTTTCATGGGATTATTGATTTCATCTTCAATTTGTCTACAATAATAGACATACATTCACATGTTTGGTGAAAGTTATTATACCATTTGTTTATAATATGAAATTAAACCTTTTTTTTGCTTGAGTTATAAGACTAAATGCATTGACTTGATTGTTGCATCATTTATAGATCACTATATGATCAATTTTTTTGTTATCATTAGCAATAAAGTAAACCCAACAAAATGCATTTCTACCATGAAGTCTTCTTTTAACTCTTTGAACATGCAATTTTTGAAGGTTCATTTTCATTATTTGTTCATTTTCAAGGCCTCTATTGCTTTTTGTTTCCAAATTGGGATAGTCTTTAAACAATTCTTCCATCAGAACATAATTGAGAAAGAATTCACATGTTTTTAATTGAGTGTTATTCAAAAAGAGTGCAAAAATTGAAAGAAGAGATTGGTTTACCATCATGTGTTCTTTATTTTTTACTTGCATAATGATTTAATTATTTAAAGCCTACATATAACTCAAAACATTTATCAACATTTACAACATCAAAATAACTCACTTAACCGTCCCTTCTTCATGTAAAATATAAATATGCAAAATGAAATGTAATGCAATGCAAAAAAAAAAGTATGAATGATAACAAATCTTAAAAACAACAAACATATTTACTAATGTGAGAATGCTCTAGAATCAACTTTAATAATAAACAAAAAAAACAAAGATTGAACTTGGAACATGAACAAATGTTTTATCAAAGTAAATGAAAAGATATTAACACATACAACATTAACATCCAAACAAAAAAACACAAAATTGTTGAAAGCATAGTTTGTAAATCATATTTGAAAGAATGGAAAAAGTAACTTGATGGATTGGATCCAAGTTCTTCATTCCTATACCTACGAAAAACAAGTGGGGGGCATTATTTGACTGATAAGCAACATCACAAGAGAAGCTAAACAATAATGCAAGGAGAAGGAATCACACATGCAAACTAAATTTAAAAAAAAACTTTAAGCTTGGAGATGAGTTGAATAACATTGGGTCAAATAATAATGTTGAGATATTGAACAACAATAGGAAATTTGAATCACAACAAGAGGATATGAACAACAACCCAAAATCAAAGAGCAACCCAAAAGAAATCAAACAACAATGTGAAAGGTGCCAAACAACAATAGGAAATTTAAGATATTGGTTCTGAATATCAACCCAAGGAAATTTGAATATTAACCCAAAAGTCAAACAACAACGTAATAAAACTCAAGCAAGAACTTAAAAAAACCAAACAATAACACAATAGGACCCAATAATAACACAAAAGGAGCCAAACAATAACCCAAGAAGAATTCAATAGAAAAATTCTACAAATTTAGTTTTTCTTGAATTTCAAAGCACCATAGAACACAAATGAAAAAACAAAGTTTAGAAGAAAACAAAATGGGGCCCAAGCAAAACTTGGGCCCATTTTAATTTTGTTTGGACAGTGGAAAAGAAAAAAAGTATGTTCCTCCACATATTAGTTGTGGTAATGCCACTTGAAACCTTAGTTTTTCCTCTTTGGAAACCCATAGATTACATAGTGTCTAACCTAGTTTAAGAACTATAATTAAAGTTGAAAAATTGTATTCTTCTGTGTTTAAATTCCTTGCCAAGGTATCCTTGTTTTGAGATTTAAATAAAAGGGTTGAGTCTTAACGGTTTAAAGTTTTCATCTTAGTAATTAGGCCCTCAAGTCTACGATCTTCTACAAGAACTTGATAGTATTTATTGTTACACAATGTTTTTCAAGGAAATATAATCAAAATTTAACTATTGTGATAAATTTAATACGTTTGATGTGTTAGTAGTACATGTAAGAGTGTTTAATGTTTATTTCTAAACTTAAATTGAAATAATTGTTGGTGATTTTTTCTAAAAGGTGGGTAGGTTGAAAATATTCACATTAATTTAAAAAAAGTTGAAGATTATTTTGGAAGGTGAGTTGGTAGGTTGATTTTAAAGATAGGTGTGAAACAATTTAACAACAAATGAAAAGGAGCTTGGATGAAATATTTTTTTATAATGTTGTTAGGTTTCCAAATAAGTTTGAAAAAAGTTGGAAATGAATATTTGTATTCCAAAAGTGTGTGTAAATACAAGAAATATGTGTACTTAGGAAGATAACTTTGTTTGGGTGAATTTAAAAGTATGGGTGTAGCATGATTAAGAAATGTGTCCTAGTTCATTTTGGGTTTCATTAAATTTTGAATGAATTTGAACAATTTTACCTAATGAAATTGTTTAACCCCCTAGTGAATGGGGACCAATTGTTACGGACAATGAATTGTTTCACTAGTACCTAATGAAACAAGGTTATTTATTAGTGAAATACAAATTTGTTAAACCATTCACTTGCTAGTTAATTAACTAACTAGCATGGAAATCAATTAAAATTGAATTATTTAGTATACAATATTATTGATGATTTCATGATGTTTTAAACCTATGATTTATTGACACATGTCACTACCTAGGCTAGGTTAAAAACCTAACTTAGGTAGTTCACGTAATCAACCTAGGCACATATTCTAAAAATTCAATCAGGGAATATTCGATCAACATACCATTATTGACCACACACAACACCACTCATAAGGTTTGATCCTTTGACCTTTAGAATGGAAGCAAACACCTTTACCATCAAACCACCTCACTTATTGTGGGAATATGTTACATTACATTCTTTTTATAAAATATTTCATTTTTAACATTACAAAACATAAACTTTGAAAATTCATATCTTATTGAAATTTTGTTCAAATGAAATGATTCGAGTTTATTTTTTTTAAAAATTCAATAATATACATAATTACATTTATTTCCTTTTGAAAGTTAAAAGTCATTTGAACAAAAAAAAAATTGAATATTAACCTTTCAATGACCATTCTTTTGAAAAAAAAAAGGTTTAATAAATGGATTTTTTTTTGTTAATACAATAATACTACTTATGCTAAACTACTTTCAATTATTATATGAATATTTTTCATTAATTTAAATTATTTGACTCTACATTATTTCCGGCTATTTATGGTTATTTTCAATTACTTTTGATTATTTTTGTCTATTTCAGCTTAGGCTACTTTTGGTTGTTCTAAGTTATTTTTGGCTTTTTAAACTTATTTCACCTTAGGCTATTTCTAGCTATTGTAAGTTTTTTTTGGCCATTTTATGTTTTTTTGGGTTATTATAAATTATTTTAGTTTAGGTTACTTGTAGTTATTATAAGTTACTTTTGGCTATTGAAGGCTATTTCACCTTAAGTTACTTTTGTCTATCATAAATTATTTCACTTTAGATTATTTTTGGCAATCCTAAGCAGTTTTAATATATGGCTATTGATATCTATTTATTGGTGGCTATTAATGCTTATTAATGGTTATTCTAGGTATAATTATTCGTGTTTATTCTATTAATGGCCTTTAGTAATTATTTTGTTAAAGGCTATTAGTGGTTATTCTATTAGTGGCTATTAGTGGTTTTTTTATTAATGCATGGCTATTGGTGGATATTTTGTTATTGGATATTAATGGTTATTAGTGGTTATTATATTAATGGATATTGGTGGTTATTTCGTTGTAAACCATTAGTGGTTATTTTATTGGTGGTTATTGATGGTTATTTTATTAATGGTTATTTTATTAATGGTTATTGTATTATAAGTTATTATTGGTTATTACATGTTATATTACAGCTATTGGTGATTATTGTATTATAAATTATTGTTGCATATTTTATGTTATAATATCATTGGCTATTGGCTGTTACTATGTTGTAGGGCATTTAAAATTATTTTTCATAGGTTATTATTTTTTATTTTAAGTTATTTTACCTTAGGTCATTATATTTTATTTTAGATTATTTTAAAGTATTATACTTAAGATAAAATAAGTTATAATAACATAAAGTAGAATGACTTAGAATAATTTAAAATATAACTTGAAATAACATATATTAATTTATAATAAAATAATTCAAAGTATAACCTAAAGTTAGTTGAATAATTTAATTTAGAATAATTTCAAAGCTTATAATAACTAATTAATACACCTTAAGGTAAAATAACGTATAATAGTTTAGGGTACAATAATTTACAATAGCCTATAATAACGTAAAATATAAATTAGAATAACTAAAGTAACTTAAAATAAGGCAATCATTAAGTAGCATAGATATAATATTTTTAAAAACATATAAATAAACCTATTTACTATAATAAATTATAATATTGAATTATGTTAACTAGTAATGAAACATGATGTTTACATAGTGATATTATAGTGAAATCAGTAAAATGCAATGAATTTATTTCATTTTTAAGGTCCCATAGTGATTTAGGTTAGTAAATTGCACTCCACTTTTGTAATAATGTAGTCATGCTAACATGTACCATGAGCAATTGTAACCACTATTTGATTTTTAAAATTTTGAATTGTGAAAAAAATAATAAATAGAATAATTTTTTAATAAAATGTTATTGTGAATACATGATGTACATAGCATAAGAATTTGGAATCAATATAGTGAATTAAAAATACACAATTTTCACTTTTAAAAACTTGTAGTCACTATTTTCAAATAGATTTAACATTGAAGGCACAATTTGAAATATTTTGGGATTTTTTTAATATACACCTTAACATAATTATAGTATCAAAAGTTTTTTTTATAATTCAATTTTTTTGAAATATTTATTAAAAAGATTCTAAGAATATTCTTTTTAAAAAACAACGAAAAAAGAATGGTCTAAAGGGCGGGTGTGACTTTTAATAACATGGTTGGACCTGTATGTAATAATATTTTTGAAATAAATTATTGATATTTTTTGGAATGCTATTTCAGATTTGAGTTGTACCATACTATAACTATTTATTGAATTAAATAAGTTTTTTACAAATAGTCACTTGATGGCAATTGTAATATTGTAAGATAGTTGCAATGAAGAAAATCAACAATTAATGATGGACAAAAGATCATGAAAATGAAAGTTCTTTTTATTAAGTTCTTGAATGGATAAAATATATTATGCAATGTTTTTACCAATTACAATGGTGGTTAGACCAACTTGTCCATCTTGTCAAGAATTTAATGCACACTTTGAAAAAAATTGGCATGGGCATGGGTTCTTGTAGTAAGGTGGACATCACAAATTTTCGACATCACAAATTTTCATTAAAAACCATGCAAAGATCTTAAAACAATATGTCCACACAAAATTTGTGGGCTTCAAAGTGTAAAAATGACAAAAGAAAATATGTATATTACTTTTATATAAATAATGTGTTTTTTTTTCACTTATGATGTTTTAATGTGAAATATGTACAACTTATATTTAAACTAAATTTGTACAATTATTGTGATGTAATTTTGCATAAAATTATGCAATTTTTGTGTAACCTATGAAAGTTGAATTTTGCACAAAATTTGTATGAACCTATGAAGCTTAGTAAGTTTGTAATGTAATTATTTCCAACCACATATGTTAGCATTATTCAAAATCTTGTACAAGAATTGTATAACATGAATTTTGATAATTTTGAAACTTTTGAGTGCCATGAATTAAATATCATTGGCTAACACAAGCCTACCATTACATTAATTTTGGCTTTGTGTTGAAGTTCCAACTTCCTAAGTGTTGTGAAGCTTTTAAGCTTGTACTCACTGATAAATTTATTTTCATAATGCACAAAAGTTTTGCAATATGGTTCAACTTTACTATACATATTACACATAAACTTACAATAATAGTTATGATATGAATAGTTGATGAAGTTAATGGGATTTTGGCAATTTTCCTTACAAAACTTCCATACATCATAGACATATAGAAGGAGACCAGTGGGCTTTTTGTGCTTTAATTTCCCATTCATTGACATATAGAAAGGACCAATGGCCTTTTTGTGTTTCAATTTCCATGGCCACTTCATGAATCCAAGCGGAATTATTTTTTAATCATGAACAATTAGAAGACCCTTGAAAGGATTGAAGTACCTCCATCCACACTCTCAAATGGGTGAAATATTAAGAAAATTTAACATCATTCATACATCACACTAACTTCATATTCTTGGACCAAATAATCCAAGTTTTGGGTTTTGACTACCCCTAAATAATGTCCAGCAAGAATTGTGGATGGCCCATGGATCCTATAATCTCATCTATGATGTGGTAAACCCTAGGGGTCAAGTGTTCCTAGACATATATTCTAGTTCCTATTCAAACTTAGTTTAAGCTCAAATTTTGGTTCAAATTGTTGATATTTTGTCATATCAATGATGTGAAGTGTTACATGAACCCCAAACATAAATTAGGGTTGGCAATTATTGTATTTATCACATTGACATTCCATATCACTTATAAGCAAAACACACGTTACACATACCTAGACCAAGGGGTTTGAGGGCAACCTATGAGTTCAATGTGACCAAAATGACCTAACTTTCACTAGTTAGCCATCTAGTTTCACCTTTTGATGAGACAATAATTGTCAAATTCAATGCCATCATTTGTCACAATTGAGTTCCCCATTATACAACAAATATGCTACATTTATCAACAAGACAAAGCTAAGTTGCTTTTAAGAAGGAAACACTCAAACTCTACCCAAGTGGTCTGAATCCTCTGACCATGTATTTACATCCTAGAACAACTTGTAAGAAGTGTCAAGACACACCCCCAAGTAATCAAGTTAGTTCTGAGATATGAAAGATGGCAACACCACTAAAAGAACCTCTTAGAAATCAAGAAAAACTATGTGCTTCATGGAGTGAAGTCTGCAACTTCCTTCCTGATTCTGATAATTGCATTGCAGAATTCACAATAAGATTGAAGGTGTTTTTCTCCATCTGACTGGTTGTGAATGGTGAGGCAGGCCTATGTGCCCAAAGTTGATCCCTTAGATCCCGCATCAAGTGACAAGAGCCTGAAAACAAATTTGCACAATTTGGGTTTTCTTGGGCCATTTTTTGTAGTCTTTTAGACTCCATCAAGCCACAAATTTCCGTTAGTGAGAATTTGTTGAGTAGTCTTGGAAATAGTTTCATAGATAGATGTTTGTAATTTTGAAGTAAATATTTAAAATTAATGTAACATGTTTCTACATCATGAAATGAAAAAAAATCTTTGACAAGGAAAATGTGTCATACCCAAGACACATTGAGAGTCGTTTCTTTGCTATGTGCCTTTCTTCACAGAATTGTATAAATGTGTCAAATACTTGGCAATTGTAGTTCCTTCCTGATATATGTGCTAATTGGAAGTTGGTGATGGGAGAATACATTGCTGGAAAAGGTCTTGAACCACAGCCTGAAAATGTGTTGTAGACTATGTGCCTCTTTCGAATGCTTATGCTGCTGGTGGCAACTAGGATCTTAGACTTGCAGCAGTTTCTTTTTCTGGGTACTGAATTTATTTATTTATAATGGAGAGAAAGTGTTTCTTGGGTTTTCTAGTCACCAACTTTTTCAAAAAGTTAAAGAAAAATTGCCAGTAGGTAGCAAGCAATATAGAAGGAAGTTTATTTTTTCCACTTTCCTATTTTTTATAGCCATATTTAGCTAAAGTGTCTTGTGGATGATCACCATTTCAGATCTATTACAAAATGTAAACAGAAAAGCACTATAGATTCCAAGGGAATGTTGAATTTTAGAGGAAGGAAGAGTGTGAAGAGATAGCTGGATTTGGTTGCACCTGGATTGAAATGAAGAGTGAGGTGCATATAGTAGATGATCAAGACCATCCTCAAATGGTTGGCAGTCTGCAAAACTGAAGAGCTTACATATCTAGGCTGATGCATGATGTGGCACATGTGCCAAAGAGGAGACATTCATTCAATCCAGAAATAATAAGTACCCATTAATGTGGGGTGGTTATTAGAATGGACCATGATTCTCAGGCAATTCTCACATTGGGCTGGGACTCTGAAAACCAATATGTAGCACCCTTGGTGAAACCCAGATTGCAAATTGTTCACCATGGTTCTCACTAAAGTGAGAATCACTGAAAATAATCATAAAATACTCAGGGGCAGTTCTCAACAAAGCAGGTAGGTAGCATTATCAATGTAAAATGTAGAATCCATGATCTTAAAAATTTGTGACTAGGATTTAAACTTTTATGTAGCTTCTTCTAAAAAGCCTTTGAAAATCAAGTGGCTAATCACAAGATGGTTTTCCATTAGTGGATGAAATTGTCACGAATTATTTATTAGGGAAGAGTGCAAAGAACCCATAGTCTAAATGGAGAGGTATCAAGTCTCAACTTAAAAAATGATCGATGCATGTGAAGACTAACTTTGATTCATTAAAGACAGTACAAGGTAAAGAAAGGTTGGAAGTTTGTCCTAGAAAGAAAATTTGTCCCAAAAAATGATATCATGCACCTAGGTATCTCCCTATAGAATAGAATCAACAAAGACTGGCAGGATGCTTGGAAAAACAATGTGACATTTAATTTGAAAATTTTTCTTTTTGATAAAGATATTTGAAAATTTAAAACCTTGGCTTGTTCTTTTAGGCTTGAATTTTTTTAAAAATTCAAGGAACCAAGGGTTCTTTAAGTTCTGAGAAGAACTAGGATTAGCAATTCTCAAAAATGTAAGAGAATTGCCCAACATTAGTACTAGTGACCCTATTAGGCAATGGTATTAGCCTAGGGTGAAAATTTTCGCCCAGACTGCTGTGATGGGAGTGATGAGTATGAGAAGCGAGTGAAATGCACAAACCAGTGCAAAGGGCCAAAACTGCAGCAGCACACCAAGAATATCACCATGCATGTTGAAGATAGTAGATTAAAGGGCTTGGTCATCAAACTCAAAGGCAAGTACTTGTGCTGTGAGACTTTCTGGAACATCTTGCACCCAAGTTGTTTCATGCAACTGGTTGGCTAAGCTAAGGGGGGCCCACTTGTCTCTGTTCTTTCAACTTGTGTACTCACACTGATGAAGAATGTGCTGGTAATGCTGCAAGTCACAAGAAATCTTCCTGTTAGGTGATGGTCAGACACTTTGTGAGCAACCCTCGTAAGGTTATGACTGCAAATAATTGTAATGTTATCTCCAAATTGTTCTTGTAGAGATTTTTCTGCGAGTTCATAGCTATGTGAAGGGTGGGGGGCTTCCATTTTCCTGTTAGTGTGGTCCCATTGATATACTCTCCTTATGGTTTTATGTGTGGGCATTTCATGGCAGACATGAAAGGACCACTTCTGCTTCAGATGCTAGGGTTTTCTGCCCTCATTTGTTGGCAATGTGTTGTTCGGATCCGTGTGATTCGCCGTGCACTATCAAAGAAGAGGCGAGCTTCACACACATCTTTCTTTAGCACTATCAGGATCAGGTGAGTGGATCAAGGATAGACCAGGGCCATTGGTGTCTTTTTAACAGGAAACATTGGCTGGCACAGGGATACACTGGTGCTGTCAACACAAAAATTGGCAGTCACGGTCATTGAGAATCAAACATTAGAAATAGATGGTGAACAAAAGAGAAGTAAAGAGGGAGTTAAAGAGTCAGCATAGGCCATACAGGGAAGGAGAGGCAATATACCACATGTACATACACACTGAAGTCAAGGCCAGAAGTGTCACCTTGTGCTACTTGGTAATCTCTCCACAATTCGACTATTCCATGTCTTGACTTTATATGTGATTGTTCACATAAAGACAAAGATGTGCTGTGAAGTGAAATTTCATATAACAGATTTTTACTTGAGACATGGAGATGGCCTGTTTTGCAATGTCATACAGACCTCTGCTAGTTCCCTTGGGTCACACTACAGTATAATTGCATACAAAGACCTCTGGATAACTAGTTGAGCTCATTCTGAAAAGATAGGGGTCTTCAGATGTCATCTGTTGTTGATGTCATACATTCTCTATGAATTTGGTCATTTCTTGTTGGGAATTGAGACTTGGAAACAAAAATTTGTTGAAGGCAATGGTAAGCCATATACATTTCCATCAATTTGACACCAACACATGAACTTTGTACACAAAAATTCCTCAATGAAGATTGCAAATGTAAAGGGGCCATGGATGCACAAAAAAATGCATTTCATGAATAACTTTTCATTTTCTTACCAAATTGGTGTTTGTGTGATGCTCTTGTTGCAACCACCTAAACCTAGGTGCTTAAACCTTGATTGAGTAAAATATATGATAGCCATGCCATTATATTTGTATTATTTTATTTAGGTTCCAATTATAATCACACTTCAGAATAATTTGTGTAACGTATAACTAACAACTGAAAATATATACCAACATCCAAAAATTGAACCAAAAACTAAAATGAGGTACTTAACAAATCAGTTTACACAAATTTGTAAATTAAATGAAGTATCAAATCATTTGTCTCTTCTTATTTATTCCTAGAGCTTCAAGCTATAGTCTGTTAAGCTGATTCTTAAAATTTACTAATAATTTCAAGTGTGCTAGAAGATAATTTATTGTTAGCAATAAGGTCCAAGCTACTTGTAGTGTCTTAAGGTATTAGAGCAACAATTTAACACCAAGCTCAAGCTCAACAATGACAAAAACTAATATCTCAAACCATATGTTGCACATCTTTCCCAAAAAGACCCATCTTCCAATGGAATGTGCCTATTTAGTCTTAAATCATAGTCTCTATATCCTTGGAACGTTTTCAAAATTATTCAAATCTCAATCAAGCTTTAGCATGAAAAAACATTAAAAAAAATAAAAATGAAATCCATGCTAAGATATTCATATCATTTACTTATTAGGTTTTAAGTATAATTGCACTTCAAATTACCTCATTAAATATTGCATACATAACAATCTTATTTCTTAACATGTTAGGGTGCAATGTTTTAAAGGTGTACTAAAATCTTGTCATAATGTCATTTTTTTCTTTTTTCTTTTTTAGAGATTTTTTCCCATGTAAAGACACATTTATGAATGATTAATATGTTGGAATCTAAAATTGTAATAATCTAAAATATAATCCTTCTAAAAAATTTAGTAATTTTTGATTCATTATTTTTTATGGGGATCAAAATATAAAGTAAAAAAAGATTGTAATAAAAACCAGGCTTTTTTTGTCTTGTGTGGTACACCTTAAGGGATTTTCACCCATTAAACTTTAAAAAATTATTTGGATATAATCATAATCAAATGAGCCAACAATGACAAAAGATTGTAATCCTTTTTATGATCATTTTCACTTTTTCATAGAAAGAACTTTTGGGATCAAATCTATTACAATATGATACTAAAATTAAATATAATTTTTTCAATATGTCACACTTTTTAAATTAATTTTTCATGAATAACTAAGAATTTTTAAAAAGTATATAAATTCTACCATATTTTGCATTTTGTTTGAAAATTTATCTTAATTTCAAATTGTATGAAAATACGTTAACTATTTAATTATTTCATAAACTACAACTTTGTTTTAAATGTTATGTACATTACACCCCATTTACATGTGGTAAAAGATTCTTGAAATTAAAATTTTCTATTACATAAATTTTTAATTTTTAAAATTAAAAAATTTCACATTTTTCAAATTGTGAGTGTTTTTTAATGTGGATGATTAATTAACATCATCTCAATTTTTTTCTCATCAGAATTCCTGTATAAAAAGAATCTTTAATTTAATAATTTGCAAAATTGATTGCTTTTGATGTAATTTTTGTTCAAGTTCAAAGGTCCTTTATTAAAACCAAAAATCAAATTATTATTTTTTGAACTTTTGTTTTGAATTTTTAACATTCATATTAGTCATCTAGCATTGCATTCCATGATTAACATGGCATTAAAGTTGCATCACAAAAATATATCTAACAAAATTACAGTTTTAATATAATTGTGGGGGCTGCTCAACATGCTCTTTGGCTTGTTTGATTGTGCCTACACCCATTTAATTCAAAATTGCACAAGAACCAAATAAAGTGAGATGCATGCCAAGGTAGTAAATTTTTGAAATAAACGAAATATCAAATCATTTGCCTCCACATACCTATTTTTTAACCTTTTAAGTCCACCATACCTAGTTGTTAAGCTAGTTTTAAGTTATTAGTTTATACAAATATGCTTGAAGATCACCTAGTTTATGTCCATAAGATTCAAGCTATTTACAATGTTGTAGAACCAAGTGTATGCAAAGTTGTTGCCGAAAGCCCTAATGGTATGGCCCAACAAAAATAACCTCAAGCAATTTGGCAAACATATGTATCTGTGGTGAACATGCGCAAATGCAATTCAACTGGACACATTAAGTCTTGAGTTCTAGTCACCACACACAATGCACACATACACAATCCCATGAGGGATGTGACAACCACCTTATACTCCCATGAAACCAAATTGAATGTTCTCAAGTACATCTTAAGAGAAAGTCACCAATTTCAAATTTCAAATTTGCTTTGCCTTATAAACTTTTGCCTTATAAACAAACTTGATTTTAGAATTAAAAACATTAAAAAAAGATCTATTGATACAAAGAGACAAAAACATAGATACAATATGTTTATTACAGAGCAAAGAGGTTATAAGGCCACAATTGCCCGTAGTGTTCATCAATCTATGGGTAGCAAATTACTAGATCACATGTATCTGTACATACTAAAGGGCGATTGACAGCTATGGAAGCATCCTTAAGCCTTCCACACGTCTCATCAATTAAGAAACCTTCGAAAACAATTTCTGAAATGCCCCATTTTGGCTGGAAAAATGATAATAGTGGATGAAAATGTATCAATGGAGTATCATTAAACAAAGGTATTTGAACTAGTTATATTTACAAAATTCTGGTTGGAAGGCATACATAAGCCTCAAGAGCATGTGATTTAGTCATCGCCCAACTTATGAAAGTGCGAGAAAGAAAATGTACCAACAGTTGCAAAATAAAATGGTCCCTTGCGTATGCTAAGGGGCATTGTCCTTGCTCACATTGATCCATTGAGAAGGGAAATCGCCAATAGAGCTGCCGTCAAGGGTCTGCTGACCTTGGAAGTAGGTGCAGGAATGTCACTTTAGGAGCAATTGATTTATTTTGAAGCCAGGGGCCCGTAAGATTACTCCAAATTCAATATCTTCCGCACCTTATATTTGAAAATTTCCAAATCACTTCATTAAAATCCTACTCACTGAAGGCTTTCCAAAATTACCAAGAATGTGCTGAAATTCCCTTATAATTTTTTGTTTTGATTAAAATTAACTTTCACTGAACAAAGTATTCAATATTCAATAACTTCTGCACTGTAGGTCGAAACATTATGAAACCAACTCTAAACACTATGAAAACAACTCGGTGCACACCCCTACTCATCAAGGGCTTTCCGATGGTACCAAGAGCATGGCAAGAGGCACTGTGATTTGGGAGATCTAAATGTGACAAACAAACAAAACAAACAAACTACCTTCCGTGAATGATAGATTCTAAAAAAATCTTTTTGGAATAATTCTAATAGACTGCCCTTTGCTTCTCGATCATTTGGTTTTGTTGGAATTCATTGCAGGATTTGTGAAACATATGAAATCTGCAAATTTTGAAAGCATTGGATTGGTTGATGACGACTAGAGGCTCCCCTCAAGTGAGCTGAATTTATTTGAACTTGCTTCCTTTTCTTGCACACTAAAGAACTCTGATAGGTTGCGAGCTTACAATTGCACTATAATCATGCAGTTTTCAGGTCTCAAAAACATCTTAAGAATTTTGGTCAGCAAATGTGGTTGCCACAATTTTCATTTCAACCCTTACGATCAGGAAAATACACTGCACAGCTTCATTGGTGCCGACATTCTGAGTAGTGTGAGATTGAGTGAGTGAGAAAGTTTGCACGAATTTTGTTACTGTTTGTACACTCTTGTTGCTTTTCACAATTTTAAAACTTGTAATTGCATCGTCACCATGATGGAGAACAAATTATTTAAACCTTTCAAAAAAAGAAGTTCATTTTCTCTAGGTGATTGTGAGACCAACATCTAAATATCTAATTTTTCTCACTGCATGGAAGACCACTCAAGGTGTTCACCTCATGTTTAAGATGATTTGTTTCATTGCATGATTGAAGCCATGTTGTAATGGGCAAAAATATGGAAACATCAGTCCCAGGACAATGTTCCCGGAATCCATGAGGTTTCGTGTATAACTTTGTAAATTCAAAAAAGTTATTTACAATTTCTAGTAATTAAAATCCATTTTCGTTTGTAGTTGAGAAAAGAGGAAATTTTTTTTTTGTTGATTTATAAATCCCAATCTCATTTTAAGTTTCCTCCTTGGTTTGTGGACCTAATTGAATAACAAATCAATGTAGAAAGACAAATGTTTTAATTTGTGGTTTTCCCTGTGTTTCTTTGTCTGTTATATAGACAGTGTTTATGTAACACTGTAGACTTCATTTAGAAGAAACACATCAATCTCTAGACATGCCTACTTGTGATCAATAGGGAATCCCTAATCCTGCAGCATCCCAGCCATGATGGTTTTATGTTATTTAGTTATATGAAGTAATATTTATCCAAGAGCTACCTGGGCAGAGGAATACATCTTATTCAATTAGCAATTGACCATATATATATTACAAGTTGGCACATTAAAATCTTGATGCTAGCTGAAGTTGCTAGCAGGATGGAGAGCCCTAACCTTATGCTCCAGGTAGCACCGATCCTTTAGTAGCTATGTCTAGGGTCGTAGGCTGTAGAAGTTAGGGCCTTTGGTAGGCATCAAGAGGTTATTCTTCCCAATTTAAGACCTGTGCTTAATTCAGAACTCTGCCATACTTTACTTAATAACTCCACTTCAAACATTGAATCTTTGCATGATTATAGAATTGGTAATTATCCTTTTACCAAGGCTCTCGATTAAGTTGCCAATCCAAGACTTGGGATGAAAAACTGCTAATTGTGAATATATTGGACATTTACCTCATTAAAATTATTGATTTGCCTCATTGAATGCTCTAAGGTCAACAATGAAGCTGAGCTGTTCCCAATTCTATATGCAGATGTACTTGATTGATGATCTAGCTATGTCCCTCAAGCCCTGGATCCCATCTTTTGGGTCACACATGATGCATGTTAAGTTCATAAATTGCATGTCCAACAATAGACTCTTCATGTAA
The DNA here is from genome assembly GCA_963921925.1 of Sphagnum tenellum. Classification (NCBI taxonomy): domain Eukaryota; kingdom Viridiplantae; phylum Streptophyta; class Sphagnopsida; order Sphagnales; family Sphagnaceae; genus Sphagnum; species Sphagnum tenellum. The sequence continues at coordinate 11,366,703 of OY998159.1, read as the reverse complement.
TGACTCTGCTACTTACATGGAAAGTTCAAACCAGCAACAGATTAAAATAGGAAATTTTGTACGATGAAATGGTCAAGCCCTTGCCCATTATGTCAGGTAATTTGCCAGGCAAGCCTGTTAGGGTGAGCTAGGTGATGCACCCAACATAATGGGGCAAGGGTGAGGCCATTCCATAACCTTAATGTCTGGGGGGATCAGATTCAACGATTTTAAAAATCTCATACTCAACAGAAATTTTGGTCACTTAATTACCAAATTACGAGTGTATACTCATCAGGTTGGAAGATTATGTCATACAATGTGGGCAAAAAAATGACATAATAATCTGCCACAGTCCCAGTCCTTCACATGTTCTATGCATTTCCCAAAAAATGAACTCACAGTTCACAGTAATACCTAGTGAACATTCAGACTAGCTGACCTAACTTGGTGCCCATAATTACTTACAGTCATTGCAGACCTAACTTGGTGGAATTACTTACACATTGCAGAGGGTCCTATCCTTGCTTCATCACTACAGCATCTTGGTTGTCAAGAGAGTGGTGCCCTTTGTGGTGCCAGTCTGGTCCTCCTGTTCAAGCCGCGTTGTAGTCTCCTCTTGCTTGATCTTCCAGTTGATCTGCAGGCATTTAGACCCTGGCCATTAAGACAAACTTCCTCTGTGGGTCCTACAGCATTAGATCTAGCACCATCACTAGTAGTATGATTAGGGTCAGGTAAAACTTCTTGTGACTGCTTGGTTGAGTGCTGCACTGTGTTAACGTTTGCCCCAGTAACTGCAGCAAGAGGTGCTGCATTGATTCGATCTGCCTGCATGTTGAATAGCTGTTCTGCGAATTTGCAGCCTAGAGAACAGAAGATGCTGCTGCTGCTGGAGAAGCGGCCACCAGTAGCTTCGTTCAAGAGTTTGGTGCATTTTGCGCAGCTAGGAGTCGCATGAGCTGAGACAGGTAGTTGTAAGCTGCTGCTGCTGCAGGAGGCGTTGCGGATCATATTCGACTTGGGGTTGGGACAATAGATTTTAGAATTTGGACCGGTAATGAATACCACGGTCTTTTGGTTGATGGAATATCTCTGGATGCTTTGCAGATCCACTAGTAAATCTCCGATCTCCTCTTCAAGGACACTAGGTCGGTTTGAAGTTCGATACACTTGCAGCTTGTTGTGCCCGTAATGTTGTTCGCCCTCTTCCACGAACAGGTTCAGCGGATGCGGTCCGGTGTTACATGATGTGCAGAAGAATGTCTTGTGTCCACGCGCTGAAGACGCTGGATCTGCAATAGATATACTTAGAAATAGATCAATGACCTTGAAACTCATGCATGCAGCTGACAATTCATGTGATGCGGAGACCTTGTAACCTAGTGCTAAATTTCTTGCTAGTTCCAGAGTACATTACGTTGAACACTGATCCAAATTAGATAAATACTGCATCTGTGAAGTTCTCAACATGACTAAAGCTAGTAGCTTCGGCACTTGCCGCAAATTATGACTCAATTGTCTACAGAAGCAGATTAGACCAAGAACTGCATGTTTGTGAAAGATTAGTCATGACCTGAGAGTCTCGTGGAGAAGCTGTTGCGGACAGACGAATGCAATGAAGAACATGGAATTACTAAAGACATCAGGAGATTCCAAGAATACTATGATCAAGTTAGTAACAACTTCTGTGGCGCCGGGAGAAAACCTCAGAAAAGTATCTTGCACGTCCTAGAGTCCCAAGAGCTGTAACTAGCTAGAGATGGTGCCCAATTACCTGGGAAGTTCGTAGTGATGAGCGCTAACAGCATATCGGCCTGGGCGTGAGAGCTCATTGCCATCGCTGCTGCAAAGGTCGACTCAACGCGAAACCCCTTAAATTAGGAACTCGAAATACAAGCTTTCCGAATGGCTGAAATTCTCAAGAACAATCCAACAAGCTGTTGAACAGATTTATCAGTACAGTTCACAAATCGAATGAGGAGCAGAAGAAATTCCTGAACACGAAGGGTAGTATGGCATTCAGGCTTGCCTGTATGATGGGTTTATATAGAGCTGCCAGCACACAGGTTGTATTCGGAGCTGCCGAGCTTGTAAGTAGTTGCCCGCAGCCGCCAACGCCATCAATTCGATCCTCCCGTCTCGTGTACATCGACTACTGCTCGAGCGAGTGAGTTCCCCATGCTGGCATCAGATGCTGGCCACTCAAGGATGTCCATTGACGTGCGTGGTTGGCTCTCGCTAGTTGGACTCCAGATCCTTGATACATGATCCTGTTTAGTTAGTACTGGTGATTGTATGCCCCGGGTAATTCGAGCAGGTTCAGAAATATGAGGAAGATGATTGGTAAGTATGGATTCTCCTAATTAGAATCTTAAAATTGCAAAGCTCTTGAAGACGGCGGAATTATCGAACGAGCCGCAACAAGTTGCAGTCCTGGATCAGCACTGATCTTGAGTCGACTTTGCCTGGAATTAGAACTAGGGCCTAGTACGCGCAGATCTTATAGCTTCGAGTGTCCCTTGGTTGACATTCATGTTCAGAGTTGATATGTTCAGGAAGGTGCACAAGGATATGCAAGAGAAATTCGCCAGCTTGCAGGTTTGTCGAGAGCTGCTGGACATGAGTCATGACGTCGGGGCTCTGCCGGAGCTCTTCTGCACTTCGCCAGCCATGGGCAGAAGGGTTCAGGGTTTAGGGTTGAACCCTTTCGTCTTGACAATTGGTGGGATTGTGTCAGGGCAGCCGCTGCATATTCTGATCAAGCCGGATCTGCGATGGATGGGTCACAAAGCGTCTTGGAATTAGGACACTTTAACTGGCGGCTCATGATCATGCTTCTAGTGTGAAATTCAGCTTGAGCAAATTAGAAGGATTCAGATCATATTCTGAGGTGGCAACTCTCTCAGAGTCTTCGAACTTTTTATTACAATTTCTAATGCTTATGAAACTTTTAAATTGTTTTATGATGTAGTTTTTAATAACACCTTTAGAAAGAAAAAAATGAATAGAATTCAATGGCAGTGAAAGCATGATAAAGTGTACAACTAAAATATTTGCTAGTCTATTTGTCAAGTGAACAAAAAGTAGGATCAAGAACTCTCACAAAATTGTTATATATTCAATTTTTTTAGTTGAATGATAAATAACAAGATACTCTTTCATTATTATGTATTTATTTTTTAATTCTTCATTATAAAAGTAGGTTTCAAGGAAACTATTCTAAATGAAAGTAGCTTTTTAAATTTATTTTTTACAATGTAACATTTAATTCAAATATGTGTTAAGTATATTCTACCAAAGAAAAAATAGATTTTTTTTTAATGAGGTCTTTGAATATACAATGATCTTTGTGCTATAATTTCATAAATGTATATTTCATTAAGCTTTCTAATGAAAAAATAAGTTTGAACACCATATTGACTAGTCAATTTCAAAACCTATTTATTCCATACTTTTATTATTTCAAAGTTTTTGAAATTTTGTAGTTTATTTACAATAAACCCAATTGAAGATTCAACAATTTCAAAATGAAATTTAAGTAAAATTCAAATCTATTTTTTTGTGTTTTCATGAAAAACTACCTCTTTTTTAACTTGATATTTTTTCAACAACTTTTTCAATATACTTTATTATGCTTTAACCTAATGGCACAAATTTATTTTCTATTGCACAATTTTTAAATATTCAAAAGTTATTTTTAAAATTATAATAATTTTTTTTCTTAGACAAAGGTCTACGATCAAAGGGTTTAGTGTTTTTTGTAAATTCTTAGAACTTATTATATATTGAAATTTTTATAATAAAGATAGGGAGCAACATGACTTAAATAAGTGAGGGTGTAAATCCTTAAAGTTATGTAAACCCTAAATAAATGAAGGTGAAAAAATAGCCTCCACAAGAAATCCAAGTTCCCTTCCACACTCCCCACTTTAACAACATATGACATTCATCTAAAGCAGGTGTCATAGTTTGTGGCAAATGCCAACTTTGCCAAAATTAAATTAATTTTGGCAACTTTTTTTGGGTAATTTTGGCAAAATTGGCAGTGTGTGTATTTTAACGTCAGAAAGTGAATTTCAAGGGTTGCCGCCATCGTTTGCAGCGTTTTGACGTTTGGAAATTCAATGGGCACATAGAGTGGAAAGCCTATTTGTCATTTGTAGCCAAAAAGCTTGTTAGAGTATGGTTATTGCTTGCACTGATCATCTTGAAGAACTCTCAATATTATAGTCCTAAGTATATATTGAAAGCCAAAACTGAAATTCGAGTTGTGTTTTTCCTTGGCATTTATGTATGTATGTATGTATTGCTTCTTCATTAATCTCCTTACTAGAACTACAGCAAAACATTCAAATGCAATTAGCACTTTTGATGAACCACATGCTTTCATAAAATACCAAACCAGTTCAGATCAAACTTTAAAATCACAACTATTGCTACCAGTAAGTGTTACACCAATACATAGATTTATACCTAGATTGGCATTTAATCTGCAAAATTTCTTGATCTACAGGACCTGACTTCAAGATATATAGGCCTAATTGGTTTGTCTAAAATATGATACATGCCCAACATTGATAAATACCAATTCATTGATTGGCTCTAAGTAGCTACACCCTGTAGGTATGGCAGTTCTTAAGCGGCTAGCCGCGAAGTCATAAACTCGGACATAAAGACAACCACTTAATTTTGGCAACTTTGAGTTTTTATTTTTGGCAAATTTGGCATCTAAAAATAGAATGCCAAATTTTATGAGGCCTGATCTAAAACCTTTGATTTGCAACTCAGCTCAAATCTTAGCTAATTTTGATTAGTTTAACAAGCATGTGACACCTTTGATGTGCATAATCTTTGAAATTTTTTTTTTTTAAACTTTGATTATGCAACATTTATTTTTACAAGGTTTTGGATTGTTGGTTTATTTAAGGAACAAGCTCAAGGTTGATTTGTAAAGAAACAAGTTTGGGGAAAGAAATAAAAACAAGAATGTGCACAAGGTCTTTGGTTTGGGCAACAAACATTTGAACTTGTGGGGAAGAACTAGAACATACATTTCACTTTCTAACCCTTTTTCTTTTGCTATTTCTTTTACATACCTCTTGTCTTTTGAGTGTTTTTGAGCAAAGAATATGTACATGTGTTATCCAAATTTGTCTCATTCCTTATTTTGTTTTATTGGCTAGTTTTTGTTTTATACTTGTTTTATTCTTAGGTTTGGGGCAAGAAGCACAACAAGTCATGTATGGGTGCTACTAGCTTGGGGCAACAAACATATTTACTAAACCTTCTCAAGACATTTAATATGCATTTCACTCTTTAAAAAAAAAAAATTGTTGGTTTTTTTTCTTTTTTATACCTTTTATCTTTTGGGTGTTCTGACTTCTTATATACATGTGGCATGGTTTGTCTCATTCATGCTTTTATTTGTCAGCTAATTATTTTTTCTTTATATTGTGTACATGTTTTTGGGTTTTGGGCAAAAAGCATGGGCCCCTTGTCTTTTGGGAGTTTTTTTTTTTTTTTTTTAAATTTATTGTGTACATGCTTACCAAAACCAATGTTACATGGGTACCAAAATCAATGTTATACAATGGTTAGCCTTAAGTGGTAGACTTGTTTTGAGGAAAATTTCATGTAATTTAGATGGTGTTCCAATTAGGCATATAGTTTCAAAAACAACATGCTAGGATTTTTCACCCAAGTGTTGGGAATTCAAGTTTTTCACTTAAGGCTGATTAAAGGCCAACATTTGCTATATTGGTAATGAATCTTTAGAGTATGAAGTTGAGTTAAAGAAGGAAATGTTTCAAGCATGAGTTTAAACCAAATCTGGATGTGGTTTTAAACCTTTAAAGCTCGCATAACCATTTAACACTAATTATTTCCTCATCCATACAAATTGTGGTTTGTTTTCTTCATGTTTTTTTCCTTATTATGTTGGTATAATTTATTTTTCTTATTCGGTTTTGTCTTCTCAGGTTTTTTGTCATTTGATATGTATTATAATGTGTCATGTTTATTGTTTTTCTGTTTTATCTTTTTTCTTAACTATATTTTTGTGTGTTTTTTGTCATGTCACATAGTTTTGTGGTCTACAAAATAAATCAGCCCACACTATGTTGCATTTTTTGATATTCAACATTATTTTGACATAAATTAAATTGTTAGTTTATGATTTTAAGATGTGACTTTCAAAGTGACATGTTGTTAGGAGGTGACAAATCCATTTTGACTTGTTGTAATTGATATTTCATACTCATTTTAGGCATATTTCAACAAGGTGTGGGAGGTTCATTCAAGTGGTATTTACTGATTTTTGCAAATGGAATGGGGGCAAGTGCAAAAATGTGGTTATGGGTGATGATTGTGGCTGTCAAAACCTTGAATCATCATCAAATGATCCACTTTTGTGTGGATGTTATGATTGCCACAAGCACTTATGCTAGAAATGATATTCTAGATTTTGGACCATGCCAAAAAAAACATGATGGGAAGTATTGTGGCTACCAAAGTTATTTAGGCTTACAAAAGACTGAAAAAACTGTTTTTGTTGCTTGCATCATCAAAACTTCCATGAAAAACCATCTTTTATTGTTGTTCCCACTATGTGCTCTCAAATAGCAAATACTATTGCTTTTCACAATGATTTGACTAAGAACTTCATAAGTGAGGCCATGATCTTGAGGATATGTCTTCTCATGGAAGCTTTGAAAATGATGGATTGACAACGGTGAAACTTAAATTTCCAAAACATGATGTTTTAGAAGTTGAAGAAATTCAAGATGATTTGGAATCCCGTATCTTGAAGGCTTGCTATGACAAGGTAATGCCATCATGATTGATGAAAAATCGGAAAGAATGTGAAGAGGATTCACTTTGGGGATTTGCAAAGCGAGGTCCATATTGTCCATGAATTAGTCATGATAAAAAAACCGTGGGAAAATGGGTGACGTATTGTGTACCATGTGTGGTAGAAAGAAGTATCAATCCATCATTTAACCTCTTGAATTGGAAAACTCACTTATCCCCTAAAGCTAATGCACTTGATAATGTTCATGAAAAGAATTTTAAGAAATTAATGCAGTAAAGGAGGTTTGAGAAGACCAAGAGAAGGTAGAGGCAACTATGAAGCGAAGAGAAGATTAGGTGCTCAAATATGTTGCAAAAGGTAAATGATATTTTCTATGAACACAAAAGTTTTTTTTCATGTGTTTACTTTTTCTTTTGTTGTATCTCACATCATGTCATCATATTTTGGTTTTGAAACTTGTGTTAGTTGAATAGATGGTAGACAAAAAGTTTTGGAAATGCACATTTTATAATTTCAAACGCACTTTTGTGGTGGTGACACTATTGGACAACATGTGAGAAGTGCAACACATGTTTTGGCTAAGAGAATCAAGGCATCAATTGGAACTATTGGCATCCAAATGACACTTCAAGACTTTTTTACGAAAGGGGTTCTTGTAGGTAAAGTTAAGTATCCTCCTTACGTAGCCAAAATCTTATATATAAAAGCAACAGTGGTGGTGTTTGTTTATGTGGGCAGTGCCTGGAAGATTCTTCTAGTCACTGCCCGTTCCCTATGGAGTTTCCCCAGATGTAACTTCCCCAGATATAACTGACTCTAGAGAAAAAAGAAATTAGGGGCAGTCTGATTTTTTGAGGCAAAAGATTTGGTAGACCAGAAAAAAAATATTTAGGCCTTGGACAGCCCAGAATCTTTTTTTTTTTTTTTTGTATTGACCAAGACTACCTTTTTTTTCTTTTAGCTACTATCCGTCCCGATTAAGGGGATGGATGAAATGTCCGTCCAGCTTGATGACGAGACGGATTTAGGGGAAGACCAGAAAAAAAATATTTAAACCTTGTACATCCCAAAATCAATTTTTTTTTTTTTTGTATTGACCAAGACTACCTTTTTTTCTTTTAGCTACTGTCCGTCCCAATTAAGGGGATGGATGAAATGTCCGTCCTACTTGATGACGGGACGGATTTTGGGGAAGCTTTTTTTCTTTTAGCTAATGTCCATCCTGATTAAGGGGATGGATGAAATGTTTGTCCAGCTGGATGACGGGACAGATTTAGGGGAAGTTTTTTTTTTAAACCTACTGTCCATCCCGATTAAGGGGATGGATGAAATGTCCGTCCGACTGGATGACGGGAGGATTTAGGGGAAGCTTTTTTTCTTTTAGCTACTGTCCGTCTTGATTAAGGGGATGGATGAAATGTCCATCCGGCTATATGTCTGTCTGTGTGGGCAGTGCCTGGAAGATTCTTCTAGTCACTGCCCGTTCCCCATAAATAATTCATTTGAACACACTGAACAGGGCGTTCTTAATTGTCTCAGTTTCTGGCCACTTGGAGTTTGCTTGCACTGGGGGGGTTCACCAAAACCTACACATGGAATTTTTAAGGACATGACTTCAAGACGTGAGATTTCAATTTTGGGACGTACACGGTGTGGGTTTCCAAGACCCAAACCTGGAAATTTTTTGGACATGATTTTCAGGACGTGGGATCCTTAGTTTTTGGAGATTTAGAGTTTGCACTCCGGGTTTCCAAGACCCAAAAAGACCTGGGAAATTTTAGGATATGGTTTTCAAGACATGGTTTTCAGGATTTGGGATCTCAACTTTGGGGCCTGGACTTTCACACTCGCGGTTTCCAAGACCGAAACCTGAAAACTTTTAGGACGTGATTTTCAGGATGTGGGATCTCAATTTTGCGACCTGGATTTCACACATGGGGCTTCACATGATCCACGACCTGGAATTTTTTTGGCACATGACTTTCAGGACATGGATGGGGAACCAGGCGACTTCACAGTGTCCGAAGATTACGGGCACCCACTAGTTATTGATATTCCTCATAATGATTTGGTTTCATATTGAAACATTTGTCATGGATTCCATAACTATTTCATTAACATCAGAGATGATTGGATTGATGTTCACCCTTTGTTGAATGATCACATGATTGGTAAAGGATGGTATGTTGAACCTAATTATAAACATATTATATGGGTTGAACAAATGAAATAATTCAAATTGAAGGGACATTTCGTCACTTTGAATGTTCAACAATGTTTTATAACAAATGTTCCTTAATTCCTAATTTTCCAAATTTTCAAGTCAACTGAATAGCATGATAATGCCAAAAGGTGAATGAAAATGTGAACAAGGTAGTAGGTGGGACATGCTTCAAAGAAGAGAGCTTATCAAATCTTGTAAAGGGTGGGAAAGTAGATGCCATGCAATAAATGACCAAATGTTTTTACTAAACTCTACATTGATAAGGGTAATAAAATCAAGAAATTACTTTTCAATACAGCTCCAATCTATTTTAATTAAAGGATCTATTCCAAATATTATTGAATTGTTTTAAAGAGTTTCTAATGTAAGAGCTTTTGAAAAACATCTTATATTGTCAAATTTACTTATGGATATTGTTTATATTATTCTATTTGTCCATAAAAATGGTGGTAAGGGAAATGGGAAGCAGTATCATGCAAGTATGATTAAATTGTTTGAAGTTTTTTTTAAAAATTGGAAGGTCATCAATGCACAACTTCATGACCAAAAACTTGGTAGGACCAGCCTTAAACACAATTAGGTCTAATTTTTGTAAAGAAGCTTTTGTATATTCTATAGGTATCAATGAATTTACATTTCATTACATGTGTTTAATTTTGAAGAAATGTAAACAAAAATTGGGACTTTCAATGCCAATACCTTTTGAATGTGGAGATGAAACAAAATCCATTAAACTTACCACATGGAATAGGAGGTTAAATATGATTGATGGGTTTTGCGGATTCCAAATTTCACCTCAACATCCAAGTCATCAATGCAAATTCATTATCAATCCATCATCAACCTAATATCAAAAATGTTTTTGAGAGTTTACAAGTTAAAAACAATGTGACTTGTACTTGTTGCTAACCTTCTTGTGTAGGGTGGCCATTATTAGTGTATTGCTTGTTGAGTACTTGCAACTAGTTTGGTCACTTATAGGTTAAAAGCTAGTGGGAATTAATATGGAAGAATATGCACAAGAAATATTGAGAAGTTTAGATATAAGTCCTTTGCAAGGTCATGTTTCAAATGGGATAATAAGTGGCAAAAGTTGATGTTGGATAACATTTACAAAGGGATCTATGGCTTAAAAGTTCAAGGTTTTTTAATGTGTGCAAAGATGGTGGACAACACCCAATAATCATGGTGCAAGACCCCTTGCATGTGGGTAATAAACTCCAAAATCCTTTACTTTTAGCAACAATAATTGTGTTTTGGAGTAAATATATGGCAAGCAAAAATCATTTATTGTTAGTTCTTGAAAATTTTAACAAAGACAAACATCGATTATTGGAATAAAACATCAATGTTAAGGATAAGCAAAATTTTCTAATTGTATAACAAATTACTTTTCTTAGGGTAAGAAAATGTCTTGAAACAATTCATGAAGATATTGTATATGAAGGAATGCAATTTTAGGAACATGTCAAAGGTACAATTTTACATCTTCAAGTTATCTTGGCATTTTTGGAAGTTATTTATGATCAAGGAACTCCATTAGAATGAGTGGAATTATCATCGTTTGTGGTGCATATGATTTATTTTGGAATTCAATATATTCATAATGTTCAACATGGACACAATTTGCAAGAAAATTGATTGATGAAAGGATGAAAATCCTTTAAGGTGTACCACATATGACAAAAAGGGCTTAGTCCTTACTGCAGTTCCTTTTTACCCTATATTTTGATCCCCCTAAAAAATATTAAATCCAAAGTTGTCAAAATTTTCAAAAGGATTATATTTTGGACTATTACAATTCTAAATACCATCATAATCATCCATAAATGTGTTTTTACATGGTTAAAAAGGACTAGGTAAAAAAAACAAAAAAACGTGATGTTGTGACAAGATTTTGGTACACTTTAAAGAATTTGCACCTTAAAGAGTCCATTAATGATTATTTGATTTCTTGTCATTCGACAATTTTATGTATTACGATGATGCGGGATTTATTTACTACGTCTCTATTATTTTACATAAGGTTGGTTCAAAGTGTTGTGAAGACCTTTTCACTTTTCTTGGACAACATGTGAAAAACAAACATAATTTTTGTATTGGGGAGGCGATTGAGCAAACTTCACACATAGGGCAAACTAAACAAATAAAGTTTGAAGAAGATGGTCCATTGTTTGTGGAATTAAGACGACGAAATCTTTTTTGGTGCGAAGGTAATGTGGCTTGTTGTTTTGATAATCTTTCTAATTATGATTCAATTTCAAATAGAGCTTTAAAACAAGCTTGGTTGGTTGGTTTTAAAAAGGCTCAAAATAGGGCTTTAGATGTTGAGATGAAAGAAGTTCTTTTGTCTCATGATAAGTGGGAAAATCCTTGGAGTTCATCATTTATAAATTCATTAGACATCATAGATTGTTGTTTTTTAAAAGTCAATGAAAATGTTAACGTGGTTGCAAATGATGTTCTTATGAATTGTGTAGGTCATGAATATTGTTCAAAAGATGATAAGGGTGCAGTCATGGTAACATGTACCACAACAAGTGTAACCAGTGTTTGATGTTCCATGTTATTGAAACGTAATTTAATTTCATGCTGAAATCATAGGATTTATTTATATGATAACATTCAAAATATATCATGGAAACTTGTGAATAAATTTGAAATTAATCAAATGGATAAAAAATATGAAAAAACACTAATAAAGCACTATAACTAATGTTTTGAAATAGTAAAAGGACATGTTTACGAACCTTTTTTTTTTTTTAAATGACATATTTTGACAAATAATTTTTAATGCAAGGTTTATCCAAATACTACAAAAGAAAATTATCATGATTTTTAAAGATTTTTTTAAAAACTTCTTATGGAATATTCAAAGAATAAAGGAGTCTAAAAAGCAATCCCAAAAGGGCAAGTGTGGTTCATGTTATTGTGTTTGCACCCGTGGGACTTTTGTTAATGAACTTGATTTGTTAATAAAAACTTATATTTTGGACATTGAACAACAAGATGAAGTTGAAGGATGTATTTCATATCCCTTTAATGTTGTTCCAAAAGCTACTAAGGTATTGTCGATTGTTGATGTGCCAAAAAATGGGTCAATTTTCAAAATGAACCTCATAACTAAACTAAATGCCCACCCACCATCTAAGTTACCACTAGACAAGTTCAAGTAAATACATTATAAAACATGTGTAAAAGGTTTTTTTACACAAGAAGTCCATAAGTTAAAAGAGGTGGGTCTTTTTTATGATGTTGGTATCATCATGGAAAAAAGTAAAAAATTGATTTGGTACTTAGGACATGTATAAAAAATTTATAAAACATCTTGATAAAGGTGGGCATATCAATTATGTGAAGCTTGTTCAATTTAATGAGAAAGGTATCAAATTTTTACCAAATTATTACAAAAAAATTGAAGAGTTTCATTATTCATATGGTGGTTATGGTGGTCATGAAGTTGATCTTGTCAATTTGAGTCATGTTATATGTTTGAATACTTTGACAGTAGATGTAAAAATAGAAGACTTTTTGTTGGCATAAGACGACAAGAAAGTTTTGGACAACTATGTGAAAATGAGCAAAGCAAAAATGACAGCAAAAGGAACACAAATACATTTGCATCAACCTCACCACAAGCATGTCCAAGAACTACACCTTTGCTAGAATCAACATCCATGTTGCCAACAATTAGGTCACATATTCCACTTGTCACTAAAAGTGGGAGACAAGCAACCTTATTTGCAAAATTTTGATCAAGGTACGCATTTTTATTATAAAATCTAGGTCTATTTTCAAATCATTAAAATCTTATTATGAGGTATTATAATCTTATAGTAATTTATAACAATTTGTCCATAAGTTCTGACCAGCCTTCTTATGTCGTAGACCTTTTGCTTATTATACAAGAGTTGCCACCCTAGGAATCATATCCGTGCTAGTCGGTTGTATAAGTTGAGAATTGTAGCATTAACTAGATTATTAAATTATGTTGGTTCTTAGCTATATGATCAATTTGTAGATTATGAACTACAACTTCACACAATACCATGATCATGCTATCTAAAGCTTTTTGGAAAGTTTGTAAAATAGTGCATCTAAAGCTCATGAGATTGAAACAATTGGGTGCCAACAAATTAAGACCTGCAAGCCATGGACATGCAACTTTAATGTCTCATGACCTAAAAGCTTCCCATTGTGCAGTTTTTTCATTTTCTTTTGGGGGTTTTTTTGGAATGTGGTAGAAATGAACCTCCTAGGTTAGATAGGAGGGTAGTGAGCAAACACTTAAACTCTCACAAAGCATTTACTCACTTTCCCATTACTTTAAGCTCTGGAGGTTCAAAGGGACTTTGTAGCCCTTCACTTGACATCCCTATAGCCATTTACAAACCTTCATTTGAGTTTGAAAGAGCAACATAAAGTCTCCCAAACACACATCCTTCTATGTGTAGTTCAAGTGCATCCTATAATTGGATATGTTAAACTTCATACATAAACAACATCCCTCCTATTGCCAAACAATGTTGATTTTATTGGAAACAATTTGTTTTCATAAATGTGAAAAAATGAAGATTGTGAGCTTTGATTAGCCATTACCAAGCACATGTTTTGGCATTTAGGGGAGTGGTCAAACCCATTAACAAACAAAAAAATGACTTTTTTGGATGGAAGGTTTTAAAAAGCCAATCATGAGTTTTCATAATACGCCATTTGATGTTTGGGCATCATTTAATGTTTATTAGTTGGTGGGTGCTTGCTATTGAATCATTTTTTGAACTACTTGGGCCATCTTTCATTCATGGGTGTTTGGTGATATATGGTTTTACTTTACCAAGTCATAAGACCTATTATAATTCTTTTAGTGTAATAGGTGAAGACCTTGTAAAACATATTTTTTGTTGTGTTTTTTCGCACATGGTGTTTCAAAAAATGGAATGCCCATTGTAGTGACTATTTTATTTTTCAAAACACCTTGTTTAAATTAGTGTTGGGCAATTTTTGACTTTTATGAAGAACCTGTTGTTCTAGTTTTGAATAAATAAATGGGAATAATTCCAATTTTGATTCCAATTTTCCCCAAAAACATATTTAGTTCTTGTTTAGGTGTTGGACTAATCTTTGCAATTTTTTTTTAAATAATAGTTTTTAAAAATTTGGATCACACAATTTAACAATATTAATATCAAAAAAATTGGATATCAAATAGGTTATCAAATGATTCATCAATAACTATTGATTGATTTATCACCTCTACACTAGTTATAGTGTTTTGTTTTGAAAAAAAAAAATTTTATTTTACTTTTTGGATTAATGTTTTAAGATTGATAACCTACTTGGATGATAATCAAGTCCTGTAGGTAGGTTATTAGATTTTGAAAAATTCAATACCATGCAATTATTGATTTAACCCATTAGAAAAAAAGTTGAGAACTAATTGGTACTTGCTATTAATAAATGGGTTGATAAATGGATCAAAACTCAATAACTAGCCAATATTAGTCTAGAATTTCAAAACAAACATTATGGTGCCAATTTTGAAAATCAAACTCAAATCTAAATAACATGGACTAGAACTAACAACTAACTACTAGTTAACATTTAGTAAGACCCCAAAGTTTTTAAAATTTCAAAACTATTAATTCTAGCCTCCAATATTTCCACACATAAATGGAACTAAAAATGCAATTCCAAGTCCAATTTTTCAAAATAATAAATTTTGGTTTTGGTACAAAGTTTTAAAATAATTGGTTCCAAAAATCAAACCCAATTCCAATTATATTTTTACTAATCAAAATTAGAGCTAGCAATTTTAACCAAGCTCCAACTAGGTACCCATTCACCATTAGTTCAATCTAGTTGTTTAAGAACTAATTTTAAATAATTCAAACTAGGAACTTTTAAACACCATATTCCCTAGTTTTATTTTAAATTAGTTTTACATATTTCATTCAATGTTTTTATCCATTTTTCAAATGTAGTTTATCATTTACAATCATCTAAAACTAGTTTTAACATTAGTTGGCAACATGTTTATAGAAAATTAAGGGAAAATACCCAAAAACTTAAAAAAAATTCGTCAAAATGTGGTGAATGCATTTTTACAAAAACATTTTTTGCCACATGGTGCTTAAGCCTAGCTTAGGTGCCATGTGATTTAGGCTAACCTAGGATATGCCATGTGGCTTAGCTAACCTAGGTGTCATGTTGTTTAATCTACCTAAGTGTCCATTGGCATAGCCTATCTTATGTGCCACATGGCCTAACCTAGTTAATTAGCTACTTACCTACCTAGGCCTATCTACCAATAATTTCACAAATCACCACATGGAAAAAAATTTATAAGTTAGCAAAATAGTCACATTTTAGTTGCATAGTTTTGTCACATAAGTTGTATTTATATGATATGGTCGAAAGGTACCTTGTATTTGTTGACCACAAATTTCCTTCAAAATTGATGATGTCATCTCTTACATCATGTTGAGTTTGCAATTACTTATTATTTGTGAATTTTTCAGGCAAGGGTGAAAGCACACTATAGGGGGCCATTTTGAACCCAAAAAATGTACTCTTTTTGGGTATATTTTGGGGATAGTTTTTCTTTGATTTCATCTACTGTTTTGATAAACATATAAAATCAATTTTAATACAAATGCCTCCAACATGATTCTTGTCATCTTTCAAATGAAAGTAAATTTCAACATAATGTTTGTCTTCAACACATTTATGCTACTTTGAATGAAAAATTTGCCCAAATGTTTTTTATGAAATCACATGAGTCAAACTTTTCAATTGTAATTGAAATGGTACAATCAATTCATATTCAATATATGACTAAATATTTCACTAAGTTTTGCAATTATTTGAATCATTTTTAGAATATATTTGCACTTTGTAGTATATCATGACAACAATTAAATTCTCACAAATATATTCTTTAATCATTTAATATTAATCCAAATATGTAGTTTCCTTTGACAATTTCATTGTTTATCTATTTGAACTACTTTATTTTGGGTATAATGTATGAAAACCTCTTTTGATATTGGCTTGGTGGAAGTTGAAAGTTGCAAATTCAAAAAACAATATTTGTGACTACATTTTTTGGCCACCATATTGTGCTTTCACTTGCAACTAATGTGAAAATAGTTGTAAAATGTCATTCATGATTAGCAAATAATTGCAAGCACCAATCAAAAATTTTGAATTTCATGTTTGGACACAATTTTTGTGAAATTCATACAATTTTTTTCAAAAACCTTATATTGTAAGATGTTTATGAGGTGTTCATGTAATTACAATCTAGAAAAGCTACTTATTTTTCCTTGAACATAGATGTTAAAAATTGTAACATTTTTGGCATAATTGATCAAAATACATTACAAAAATATATTATTGAAAAATCCCCATGTGCCATTTTTTATCCACCCCAAAGTGCTTTTTATCCAAAAGTTATAAAGTTCACATCAATAGGAGCCCAAGTACAGGTTCCAAAAACATGCACTTGTCAATTTAATTTTTGAAAATCAAGGAAACATAAAAATTCTAAGGAATTATGAAATATGGCTCAATTCTAGCCATTCAAAAGTCTTTAATTAAAATTTGGTTGTGATTTTGGAAGGAAGGTTTTCACATAAAACTTTATTATTTCATGTATATCACATACTAAATGGACATCTCAATATTCTTCCATTCCAATCAAGCTAATTAGTCCATTGGTTTTTATTTCAAAAGTTCCCTATTAGAAGTGGGTATATTTTTGTCAAAAAAAAACTCATTTATGTATTCTCATAATCAAATTGTGAATTTAGGACCAAGTCCCCATTAGCAAAATGAAGATCATGTGTTTGGCTACAAGACATTGGAACAAAATGGATATTCCAAAAACCAAAAAATATCATGGGCCATTTATTCATGCAACTACCCCACAAGAAGCTTCAACCATTAGAATAGACACTTTATGTTGCTTACCAAATGCACAACCTTGTCAAGATGTCATCTTCATTTTGGTCTTGTTAAGAATGCCTTCCATAAGTTTTTATTCAAACAAGAACTTTAGGTTTCCATTACAAAAATGATCACCTAACCATTAGTGTTATGGGTCAATATAATTTAATTTTGAGTGTTCACTATTTGGGTAGTTTTTTGGTAGACCAAATCTTAACACATTTTAGTTTCTAATGTTGGTTGGGTAATCTCGTTTTCACTACCATGCTTCTCTAACCATTTCCAATTACATAACAAGACCCTCCAAATTCAATTGTGTTACCCATGGAAATAACTTATTTCAATGATAAAAAGTTGGGTGAAAACAAGTTAATAGGAACCAAATTTGGAACATATTCTAGAATTTTTTTTTTAAATTGTTAAATTTTTTTATATCATTGTGTTGAGGGTTATATTAAAACATTTCCAAAAACTTGTCATTTTCATATCTTTTTAATACATTTTGTAAGTCTTTTATTACTTAAAAACACTACTTATATTTGCTTTAATATTATTCATTAGATTGATTTCAAGTTTATTCTCATGTTCCCATGATATACTACAAATGTTGTTATATAAATATATCTAAAATTTCAACACAAATTTGAATAATTATTTTAAAATATGAAATATTAAGCAATGATTATAATTTTTTGGTGCATATTAACATGTTTTCACTTAACTTTTGATTACATTTTTAAAACTTTAGGCAAAATTATTATATTTGAATACTGTAAGAAAGATGGGAATTAACATATAATGTAATTTGGATTTTGAAATTTCTAGTCATTCCAACAAATGTAAGAACTGCATTTCCTTATTGAACATCATATCTACATAAACATTATTATAAATCCTCCAAATCATATAAAGTTTAGGTCGGTATGACAATTCCAAAACATTCAATAATGCAATTTCAATGTTGAAATGTACAAAATGTGGGTGAAAACACAACTAAGGGTGCCAAGGTAAAAGTCCTTTGCCAAGGATTGCACATGACATTTTGCTTTGGGGTATAACTTTAAAATTCATATTTCAAGTACACCGCCCATTTAACACTGCATTTTAGATATAAACACATTTTTACTAAAAATTGATTCTATATCGTGTATATTATGCATTCATACCCTTTATCACATAAATATGAACAACTTCTGTTAAAGGCACATTTTGAAATCCATAATTTTCAAGGTCAAAAGCATTTTTGAGGCAAATGTGTTCAAATGGGTTATTAAAAAAAAATCAATAGTTCAAGTCTTTTTTCCCTTCTTATCATCAATATTAAAATCCTTTTCAATTTTCAAAAAGAATGGTGTACATTTGGTAGAAAAAAAGGATGTTTGAAAAAAACAAGGATTGTTCATTATTGAGACTTGAGGGCTTTGAACATGCAAAAGTATTTTTTATTTGTGTCGAGCTTTGAGCATGTAAACTTTGCAATTAATAAAACATAATCCAAAAAAATTATGACAATCGAAACAATTGTGCTTCACTCATGATCTTTCAAACATACAAAAATGTAGTTTTAAAGAATGTTCATTCACTTGGGTGGATCCTTTGACTATGTTTTTACCAATGTGTGATTTTTCACACTATTGTACACATGTGAATCATTGATGTTTAAAATGTATACAATTTCAACTACTAATACCTAAATATTGGTAATAAGTACAATTCTGATTTGTTATATTTCCATGTTATAATTAGATTGTTAGAAAATAATGCAATACAAACCACAATATATGTAGTGCACACACAAACATACATTCTATGTTATTTCCTATATACATGTTTGCCATTTATATGGAAACTATACCATACATTCCATATAAAGGTCATTAATTGTAACATCCAAAAATTAAAACTAGAAAGCAAACACATGGATTCATATGACTTACACTCTATGTTATAAGAAAAAAAGGGTCATTTACAATTTGTTCAATGTCTATATTTGTTCAACCCCTTCAATCTACATCATTGATTATTTTAATTTACAACATGAACAAGGAAAGATTGGATTCCATTTAATGTTACTCAAATGAATTAATTCACAATATTTGGATTATGTAAGTTAATTGCTTGCAATTATAAGACTAGAAAGTTTATTGAATAGATTGCCAAATTTTGTTCAACAAACATTCCTTTCATGTTTACAAGAAAGGTGCATTGATATTCTAGAACCAATTATACCATGCATCATCATTAGAAAAATCCAACAAGTACATTGACATGAATGGTTCTTTGGAATAACATGGTTCCTTTGTTCTTCCTTCCTTCACATGTTTTGTTTTCCCTTCTTCTACTCTTTGGCCTAATGTGTTTCTTGCTTATAGTAGTTGCATGTATCTTAATACTAATATTTTTTATTTTTACCATGTCTACAATTTGACTTTTCAATCATTAAGGTAGTAGCTTCACCACCTTGTTGGATTTTGGTTTTTCACACGTAATGTGACACTAAAACACATCTTGTCCTTTGAACATTTTTTTTTAAAACTAAAATTTCAATCATTTTGAATATTGGATAATTTTGGATTCAATTTAAAAGCATTTGTCATTTAGCCCCATGGGGCACACTTAGTGTAAAGTTTGGGATTTATGTGAATCAAATGACAATTTTTAGGGGGGCATTTGATATTAATTTTCCAACTTATTTTTTTATCACCCTATATTATCTAATTATATAATATATACATATTAGAACCACCCTATATTATAATTAAATCGATTATTTGAATAAAATGTACCCTATTTTTAACTAATTAACTTATAATTTTGACCCAACAACCAATATATTGTACCCTATATTTTTATTCATGCCTTTTTACTTTTTTTTACTAGTGTCTTCCCCCCCCCCCCCCCCCCCCCCTGCGCATTTAAACCATCAATAACTAACACATTGGTCATCACAATGTGATTAATGATGGTTAATAGGCTCCATATGCCATGTTTATGTTGATTAAAGTGTAAAATTATTCAACTAAAATGATTTTTTGAAAAATATTTTAATTATATGTTTAACTTTAAAATAAAAATATTTATTTTTAGTTTTTTAAAACTTGGACCAAAATCATCACTACTTTTTTTGTTAATTGGAATTGAACACATCATACTATATATATATATATATATATATATATATATATATATTAGAGGTTGGATAATTTATTGATAAATCATTGGACTAGTGACCTTGTGTGTGTGTATATATATATATATAATTTATATTAATATTAGTATTTAGTTGTCATGTGAACATGACTAATTTTAGTCATAACTGTCACATGTATTTAATTTTGTAATTCCATTTGATTTTGTATTTTTTTTCAAAATGTAAAGACATGACACTGATTTAAAATATTTATTTAACAAACTCCAATGTCATGTTTTTAACTCCAATAGTGCGATTATGTTATTTTATAATGAGAATTCATGCATGAAATGCATAATTAGAAATGTATTATACAATTTCATAGGTTTGTAATATCATTATACAATTTAATTAAAAGGTATTAAATTTCTTAATCTATCACATAATACCAAAAATGTGATAAATCTGAATCACAATATTCTCACAATACCACGTAAGACTTCACAAAATTAACATGCTTTAATTACAACATTCATACATGGTGACATGTAATTATTGTTGTCATATTCTAGTGATTGAATTCAATCATGATGCTAGCACTACATTATTTCCATTTGAATCCCCCATTCAATCCACATGTTGCTTCCAATGTCAATTTGATTATTCTTTTTTGGGTTAGTCAAAACAAACAAAGTCACTTTGGCAACAAGTAACAATGATTTTATAGTCATCTTAATATTGGTAACACATATGTAATTAATTTAAGACTAAATTGTTAATTTTGGACTTTACCCAACCTAGTGGGTGGTATGAACTTTGCTTAATGGTCACCAGATTTAAGAAACGTAACCTTACATTCAAGTAAAAACAACAACATATCATCCATGTATACATTTTATTTCAAAAAAATTCATACCAATTTTATTATGCAACATTTTCAATCATCGTTTTTAATACATTAAAGGACACAATGTAACGCGAAATTAGGGTGCCATATCCTGTGAACATTCCCTGATCCTGGAATCTGAGTTTCTACTTTGTTGAGCCGCTTGCTTTTTTTTGTGTGGCAGCTACCTCTCCATTAATGTTGCATGGGAGTGCATGGGAGTCGGCTGGATGTGTGTGGGATGCTGTACAGGGAAACTCAATTGACGGCTGTTACTGAATGGGAATGGAGGCCAATTGACGACAATGAATTATGAGTGATGGAACTGCCATTATGGGCAGAGTCGGTTTGAAGCTGTAACAGAGGTCTGGAGTAAACGGTGGAAGAATGGACGGTGGGTGGCGTGGAGAAAGATCAGGAAGATAATTTTGGGGCGAGATGATCAAAGTAAGACAGAGTAGAAAGAGAGCAAGAGGAGGGGGAAGAAGAGAATAGAGAGGCGAAGGTTAGAGATCGATGGAGAGAAGATAGTGATGAAAGCATCTGTGGTTAGGAGGAGCTTGGTTTGGAGCTGGAACTTTCCGCTGCGCCTAGTACCTTGCCAGGTTGCTGCTGTAGAGGAATGAGAAAGAGAGAGAGAGTGGGATCTGTTGTTTTGCGAAACATCTGATGAAGATGGAGCTTGTGCTTTCGAGTGATGTACATAGTTCGTAATGAAAAGGATTTACCTTACTGGCATTTGTGTGAATGGGCAAGGCAGGATATGCCTTTTGTGATTTCTGCTTTGATGTTGTGTGGGAGTAAAACAAAGACCTATCTGATCCTGCAATGTGCGTCTGTGAGCGTCACTAGACAGTCAGCATGTTGAGGGATGATCAGAGGTTCGCGTTGTGTGTAGAAAATTAGGAGCACATGGTCAGTGAGAGAATTGTGGGATGATCAAAGTCTCATATGTGTGTGAGAAGGATCAGGAAAGCATGGACGCCTAAGGTCGTACAGGCAGCTTAATAGAGCTGTGTGGTTTCGGACCCTCTCTTTTTGGTATCAGAGCATGGTTCCGTGTTTGCAACCTTGGTAGAACCTGTGTTTATTTATGTAGAATGATAGTTGAAAATCATGTCTTTGTTTAGCAGCGAGGAAGTTCCTGCGGAGCAAGTGACTCAAGAGATTCTTGAGCAACGTCTTGTTCGTAGATTTGATTTCTTTAATGTTCAGAGTAGACCACAGAGGGGAGCAATCATTTTGCGTTTTCTAGGCTTTGGTGTGGTGAGTCTTGTAGGAATAAATCCTGATGAGGCTCGAGTAGGAGACATGGCTATAGAAGTAGCTCATAGTGGTTTCTACACTCGTGCGCAAGTCTGGGTGAAGGTAATCGATGGAGCAAGGGGCTGGGTATCGACCTAAAACTTACAGACCAGTTTTTACTTCACCTCCTACCTTGCGTAGGGTGACTCCTGAATTCGCAGAGCGACAATCTAGTGTATCGAGGCTAGGGGACATTTGGATTCCTAAGTCGGCGGTATCACCTAACCATTTTGTGCGATTGTATATCTCTAGTGTGGAGGATTTATTTCAGGAGGGAGATCGCTTACTTCAGGTGGAGCATGGCGGATCGAGATCCCGCCTCATCAGCTGGAGGATCTGGCGAAGCTAGGAAGGAGGATGGAGATTCCAACAAGAGTCTACGGATGAACAAAATTTTACCACTGTTCCATCCACTTTTGAACCTTTGAAACCAATAATGGAAGGAGCGCAATCCGAGTTCGATGGATGACTCGGACAATATTTGTTTTTTTTTTGAAAGTCAAAACTATGATGCAAGAGATGAGAGGCTGATCAATTTTGATTGCATCTGTTTTTCTTTCTTTTTGATTTGAAGAGCTGTGTGTGCAAAGAGGGGCTGCAATTTTTGCTGTGTGTGCAAAGAGGGGCTGCAATTTTTGCTGTGTTGTTGAACCTCTGTGAGATGACGAGTCCTCAGGGAATGGATGAATTGTTCTGGGGACGGGATCACGAGAATGTAAATGACTGGGCGGAGCGACTGACCATGGCCACCGAAGTGCGCGATCTCAATGCTGACAAATTGTTCAAGATCGCCAAGTTGAACTTGTGCGGTCGGGCCAAGGAATGGTTTAAGCGGTTGCAACTAGTGCCAGCCGATTGGAACGATATGAGGATGTTGATCGTGCAGAAGTATGGTAATGTGGATGTTGATGACATCCGAATGAAGATGGATGCCATCAAGCAAGAACCCAAATAAAGGGTTCAGAAATATTTTGAAAGACTGGATAAGTTGTTTCGGAAGGGCCAAATACAAGATGCAGAACAGAGGAGGAGATTCCTGGCCAGCCTAAGGCCAGAAATCCAAAAGTTGTGTGTGGTGAGGACGTTTGCAGATATCGAAGAATTGGTTGGAGCTGCAACAAAGGTAGAAAGAGTTCTGGGTGAACTCGGCGAGACATCGTATGAGCCTTTTTGAGAGGAACAAGAAGAAGAGACGTCAGAGAGCAATGTGGAGAAGCTGGTTATTGCGTTAAACAACACACTCATAAATTTCTTCAAAGGGAATTCGCAGGATCTAGCATCATCATCCTTTTTCACTGCCTTTGGAGGATGCCAGCTTTATAAGGGTGGGGACATATGGCCACTGCATGTCCGAGGCTAAATGAAGCACGGCCGAAATGTGCAAAGTGCAATATGCCGCATAGGACAGAAAACTGTGGTATCAAATGTACCTTCTGTACAGGACTGGGGCACTCTGAAAACAAATGCTGGAAGAAGCCCAAAGATGGGAAATCAACAACTGGAGCAACGAATTTCTTGGAGGTGTTGCTTGATGATGGCGCAGCGACTGAGCAGCAGCTTAACAAGCTGTGTGGAAATGAAAATTTGTTTTCTTACACCCGAGTGCCAAGGAAAAGAACTCTTGTCGATGTAGCACCAGGGGGAGTTGCACCAATCCCTGAAGCTCAGAGGGAGGGGGGTAGTATGAGCAGGGATGCTTCTATGAGGTCCAAAATCCTCTCACATTTCATAAAAGGGAATTTTTTTTTATCCCCCATGGAAACTGTTCTCATGATTCCTGGTGAGCTGGAGCACCTTGAGAGCTTGGTGAAGCTCACAAGGAGAAAAAGGGATTCGGAGACCACCGAGAATCAGGTCTCAGTGGTCTTTGCACTCCCATCACTAAGGAAGATCTGCGTCAATAAGACGCATCGGAGTAACACTCTAGACTTGCCTGTGGAGATCAGCAACTGCATTGTTGAAAGGTTAGTAGATACAGGAGCATCCATGTCAGTGCTGGCTGTTGCTGTAGTAAGAAAATTAGGTATGATGCATCTTGTGACAGGAAATGAGAGTTACAAGATAGCGCCGGGAGTGATCACTCGGACATTGGGCCAGGTTGATGAAGTAGAAGTTAGAATCGGAGGTGTACAATGTGCCATGACTTTCATGGTAGTAGACACGGATGCATACGACGCGCTACTGGGATTGGACTTTCTGATGAAGATTGGAGTGGTGGTCGATGTGGAACAAGGTCTAATCCAGGTAAGGCATGGGCCTGGGACCAATGTAGAAGTATTGCCACTAACAATGGTAAATTTGTTGCAGAGGATGGGTACAGGTGCAATTGTGCAAGAAACGTCAACCTCTTGGAAGGACGCACCTACCGACCAAGAAGGCGATGTGGTACCTGATCAGGATCGAGAGCCTGTAGACGAAGGAGATGCTGCGTCTATCTTGGACTTTGAGGGTGAGAGTGACATTGATGAATATCATGATTCGGAATCTAATCGTCTGGAACAGAGCGATTCAGAAGATGAGTTTGTGGATGCTGAGTTTGAGGAACTGGTGAACTCAGAAGGACCATAGGAAATGCTGTAACTAATGTTGCACAAGCAGGCTGATGGGATCATGACAAAGGAGATCTCGGATGGGGATGATTATGTCGATTGGATTATGTGGGCATCTCATGCAGAGGAGAGTAGACAGTCTGTGCATGAAGCCACACGCAATGTACTCGGGCCAGTGTTGTTGCAGCAACACAAGCTCGAACATGACTCTGTGATTCCAATGCTATTCCAAACTGTCTAGGTAGAACCTGGCAACTCTGATTGTAAGCTCACTGAGAAATTTGCATCGTGCAGCCATCTTAAGTTGGGGATTAGGTGGAAGGAGATATGTGAACGAATCAAGGTCGACACCGATTTGGGTAGCATGGGCAGTAACAACTCTGGGAGGTCTTGGAAAGATACCAAGACGTCTTTGCTTGGAACAAAGGCGAACTGGGCTGCTGTACCATCGGTGAGCATAATATCGACACGCAAGGGTTTCCGCGTTGCAAAGCATCTCCTGGCCGACTGTCTTACTAGGAGGAGATTGAAGTAAAGAAACAAATTGATGCACTGGTTGATTTGGGTAAAATGAGACCCAGCAACTCTGAATATGCCTGTCGAGTGACGCTTCCAGTGAAGAAAGATGGGAGTAGGCGCTTCTGTGGAGACTATCGACCTCTCAACGCTCAGACGCGTCGAGACATGTTTCCGATGCCACTCGTTGAAGATGTGATTAATCAACTGGGCAAATCGACATGGTTTACTCCTCTAGACCTGCAGTTTGGTTTTTGGCAAATTCGAATGGCTCCAGAGGATATGAGGAAGACAGCTTTGATCACCAAGACTGGGTTGTACGATTGGACTGTTATGCCATTCGGACTCAAGAATGCAACGAGTACATTCACTCGAACCATGTCAAAGGTCTTCAAAGCACGTTTCTGAAGGTGTTCGTTGACGACCTCAATGTGCATAGTGAGACCTGGGGGGAGCACATCCAACATTTGGATGAAGTGCTCTGCAAACTCAAGGAAGTGAATCTAAAGCTCAACCCCAGCAAGTGTTGCTTTGCTGCTAAAACTATCACCTTTCTGGGTCATGTGGTGAACAGGGAAGGTATCCGACCCGATCCTGGAAAAATTGAAGCGGTGCTGCACTTTCCGACATCGAAGAATGTCACAAGCGTCATATCATTCCTAGGTCTAACAGGTTATTACCGAAAATCTGTTAGAGGCTATTCGAGAATAGCAGGTCCTTTGTTTGAATTGACAAGGAAGGATGTTACATTTGTATGGGATGTGAAGTGTGAGCAGGCATACCAAGCATTGAAGGCAGCTCTGGTGGACGCGCCTGTACTCACACGACCAGATATTAAGTGAACTTTCTAGCTGGACGTGGATTGGTCGCCCAAGGGCGTTGGAGCCATACTGTCACAGAAAGAAGGGAAGTTTGAGAAAGTGGTGGCATATGCCAGCAAGAGTTTGACTGAGACACAAAGGAGATTCCATCCGATGGAAGGGGAATGCTACGCTCTGATCTAAGGTGTGATGCACTTCAGACATTACTTGCACATGAAGCACTTCATCCTACGTATAGATCACAAACCACTAGAGTGGTTAGCGACTGTATTCGATGCACATGGTCGAAGAGGCAGATGGGTCGGCATGTTGCAAGATTTTAGTTTCAAAATAGTACATCAACCAGGACTCAGGCACATGAACGTTGATGCCTTGAGCAGGAACCCAGTTGGATCAGCTGCAGATGACGAGGATTTCGGTGAAAAGATCCAAGATATTACAGGTGCTCAAGCTGATGTACCTGAAGGAGGAGCAGAGCTTCTCTGTGCTGTGACGGGAGAGGAAACAGAATGGATGGGTGTCAGGAGAAAGGACAGAAGATTGATACAGCATAGTGCATGCTGCTTTGGCATCAACCACTGGAAGTATGTCAGCAACCATCAGCTGTTTATGCTTGACGTCGCATCTGAAGAGGACCTATTTGAAGAATCTGTCCCAGGTGAAGATGCAATGCCAAAAGGCGATGAACCTATGCAGCATGAGGAAGCGCAAAGGGTGCTGAAGAGGAGAAGACCCCATTACTTTGACAAGCGACAACAGTTAGATTTAGTTTTGGCAGCTTAGGAACTGTCTGAGTTTGGGGACCATGAATTGAGTCCCACGGAACCCGATGATGAGGAAGACCATGGAGTGAAGTCCAGTTGCACTGACATCTAGGAGGATACAAAATGTCTAATGCTGCTGAAGGAAGGTGTACTGTCAGATGCAGTAGACTTTGAAGAGAGTAAGAGGATCAGGAAGAGGGCAAGCAACTATTGCTGGAAGGAACAGAAGCTTTTTTTCAAAACATTGCTTGTGCCCAAGCCCGAGGAGAGGGTGTCTCTGGTGAAACAAATGCACGAAGACCTGGGGCATTTCGGTGAACAGCGAACATTGGCAGAGATTCGACGAAGATACTTCTGGCACAATCGAACTACAGATGTAAAGACAGTGGTCAGAGGGTGTCAACAGTGCCAATTGGTGAGGAGCTCAGGCAGCATCCGATCAGGAGATGAGCAATTGAAGAGTATTCCCATTTGTGATTTATTCTATCGAGTTGCCCTAGACACTACAGGGTCATTACCTGAAACTAGGTCAAGCAACAAATATATCCTGGTAGCCATTGACCACTATTCTAAGTGGTGCGAAGCAAAGGCGATTGCTGGTCATGGAGCCAAAACAGCAGCCAGGTTTTTGGAGGATGACATAATTTGTAGATATGGAGGCTCAAAATTCGTATTGATTGACAATGGGGGGGAGTGGGCTGCAGAGTTCGATGTGATGTGTAGGGACTATGCAATCCAACACCAACACACTGCACCCCAGTGGCCTCAGTGCAATGGGATGGCTGAGCGCATGATTAAGACCATCAAGCATGGCATAACCGTGCTTGCTGTTGCTCTTGCCAACACGGATTGTTGGGATGAGCACTTGGCCAAGGTTCTGTTTGGGTACCGATGTGTGATCCAAACAAGTACTAAATTCTCTTCGTTCATGATTCTTACTAGCCGCACACCTCGTTTGAAAGCAGACAACTACTTGCAGGCCCTGATTGCTGAGACTTACAATGGTGCTGATGTGGACAATGCTGCAGCTTAGTTTCTGCAGAAAGTGGAACTCATTGCAAGCATTCACAGCAACGTTTTATGCATTGTGGGGCAGGCTCAGAAGCAACAAAAAAAAGTGTATGCTGCCAGGAGAGGTAAGCATTTGTTTGAAGGGTTGATTGCAGGTATGACAATGGTAAAGATGATGAAGCCAGGGAAAAGAAGAGCTCTGAGTGCGAGTTGGGAGGGCCCCTACCAATTCATTGGACATACAGATGGAAAGGGGAACCTTGATTTTGAGGAAGGCTGTCGATTGTGCATCATCTAAGATGGCGATGGTCACCAATGGGAGAGATTTCGTCGAGACCTCCAGATCTTTTATGTCCCACCTGACTAGATAGAGCTGAGGGACTCAACTATTAAAAAGGGAAGGGTTACATATGTAACGCGAAATTAGGGCGCCATATCCTGTGAACGTTCCTTGATCCTGGAAATTGAGTTTCTATTTTGTTGAGTTGCTTGTTTTTTTTTTTGTGGCGGCTGCCTCTCCATTAATGTTGCATGGGAGTGCATGGGAGCTTGGCTGAATGTATGTATAGGGAAACTCAATTGACGACCGCTACTGAATGGGCATGGAGGCGAATTGACGGCTACTACTGAATGGGCATGGAGGCCAATTGACGGTGACGAATTATGAGTGATGGAACTGCCATTATGGGCAGAGTCGGTTTGAAGCTGTAACAGAGGTCTGGAATAAACGGTGGAAGAATGGATGGTGGGTGGCGTGGAGAAAGATTAGGAAGATAATTTTGGGGCGAGATGATCGAAATAAGACAGAGTAGAGAGAGACCAAGAGGAGGAGGAAGAAGATAATAGAGAGGCGGAGGTTAGAGATTGGTGGAGAGAAGATAGTGATGAAAGCATCTATGGTTAGGAGGAGCTTGGTTTGGAGCTGGAACTTTCCGCTGCGCCTAATACCTTGCCAGGCTGCTGCTGTAGAGGAATGAGAAAGAGAGAGAAAGTGGGATCTGTTGTTTTGCGAAACATCTGATGAAGATGGAGCTTGTGCTTTCGGGTGATGTACATAGTTTGTAATGAAAAGGATTTACCTTACTGGCATTTGTGTGAATGGGCAAGGCAAGATATGCCTCTTGTGATTTTTGCTCTAATGTTGTGTGGGAGTAAAACAAAGACCGATCTGATCCTGCAATGTGCGTTTGTGAGCGTCACTATGCAGGTAGCATGTTGAGGGATGATCAGAGGTTCGCGTTGTGTGTTGAGAGTGATCGGAGTGAGTGGAGGACGAGAGGAGAAGGACAGAAAGGAGGTATTTTTGCTGTTGGTTAGCTAATCAATTTTTCGCTGCGCTTGAGGCTAGTCAGCAGAGTGTGATCGAATGTCTAGAAACAAAAGTTAGGTTGTCATGTGAGCTCGAGAGGTTAGTGCCAACAATCTGGTGGATGAATTGTAGTTGAGCCATCAGCTTTAGCAACTGTGAACTTGTGATATCTGAGTGTTGTGTGAATCAAACAATGTCATTTATAGATGCATTCGAGGCAGCATGATATGCCTCTGTATATTTTATGAATAAAATCTGAGTTTCGTAGCCATAGCCAGAATTGCGTTTGAGAGAATAGATGCACGATTGAATCTGTGTGAAGAGCTGTGAATCGCATGAGATTATGGGTCTTGCTACGGTGGAAGTGTCTTGTCAGGAAATTTGTGAGAGTTGAACTCTGAGATCACAGTTGAGGTCGGAACTCGGATGTTATGGTCTGCAAGAGTGTCTGTTGTTCGATCTAGGGTGTTTGATGTATAATGGCGCCCTCTCTTTTTGGTATAAGAGCCAAATACGTTGTTTAAAAACCTCGGAAGAACCTGTGGATGCTAAGATAGGATGATGAGCTAAGGGTCATGTCTTCATCCAGTGGAGAGGAGATTCCTGTAAAGCAAGTGACGCAAGAAATTAGAGAGCAACAAATAATTAGAAGGTTCGATTTCTGGACTGTGCAGAACGGCCCTCAGAGGGGAACAATGATTCTGCGATTTCTAGGATTTGGCGTGGTTAGACTTGTAGGTATAGAACCCGATCAAGCTTGGGTAGGGGATATTGCTATGGAAGTGACCCACAGTGGGTACTACACCAATGCGCGGGTTTGGCTGAAGGTCGTTGATGGTCAGTGAGAGAATTGTGGGATGATCAAGGTCTCATCTGTGTGTCAGAAGGATCAGGAAAGCATGGACGCCTAGGGTTGTGCAGGCAGCTTAACAAAGCTATGTGGTTTCAGACCCTCTTTTTTTTGGTTACAACAAAACTAATCCAACAACACCAAAATTGTTAATGGATCCATTTGTCTTGTTCATACTGTAACAAATATAATATGCTAGTTCAAAATGAATATATTAATATGATAAAAGTATTTTTCTTGGAGCCCATCAAGTGAAAATTATAGGTTATTCATTATCAAGTTTGGAAGTCAATGCTCCTATTTGTGAGAAACAAAAATTCTATTCATTAAATTGAAAGAACTAAGCACAATGCCAATTCATTAGTTGCAATAATATCTATGGATCCAGTTGTTGCTCATACTATAATAAAGTCATTAGTTATATTTGACAACTATATGCCATGAAAGAAAAAAATAGACATTTGGTGGCCACCAAGGATTAGGGTTAAGGTCTAAAAACAATTATCAATAAGTAGTATCTAAGAATATACACACACAAATTTTTGTAGTAAACCAAATTTTTAATGCCACAATATGCCACAAAAGAAAAAAGTAGTCAAGGATGCAACAAAAAGATCATTGACCATGATTATTTAAGATATACACTTATATTTTTTTCTAGTCAAAACATTGCTTCAAAATATGTCACATCAAACACAAAAGAACCCAAATATTTTTAAAACCTTTAATAAATTTGGAGTCAATGCCATGAAAGGAAGAAACTAGGGTTGTCAAAATTGACATAATTTTGCATTTTCATTCAATCATCACATCAGTGTGAGTTCGAATGCATCAATTTTTCATTAATCCCAACGCATAGGCTAACATTGACGTAATAAAAAAAATTACACCCATTTATAGTACTAATGTTTAACCTATATTTAATGTGTTTTTTTTGTTTGCATTTAATGACCACATATTTAAAAACATCCTAACTAACACACATCGGGATCATTTGCCACATGCAATATATTGACGAATTGTAGTTGTTTGAAACAATGACAATAACAAGTGAGTGGACGAGTGGGCAAGCATGAGTAAATGAGCCTACTCAAGTGAGCAAGAAGGAATCTTAAAGCATATTCCATGCGATGTCATGGAATATTATTAATATATTCATTTTCCACATGGATATTATTAATTGATGTGGCAAAATATATTGCCACGTCACATCCATGGTTTGTTTTTAGATGAACAATGGTTTATTAACTCTAAACATGGGTTTGGCTAAGAAAGTTGTCGAAAGAAACATTGTGTGAATGTTTGAAAGCATTTTTGCTAATTAAAGGAGAGCT
Organism: Sphagnum tenellum; assembly: GCA_963921925.1. NCBI lineage: Eukaryota > Viridiplantae > Streptophyta > Sphagnopsida > Sphagnales > Sphagnaceae > Sphagnum > Sphagnum tenellum. Next base: position 11,335,264 of record OY998159.1, on the reverse strand, counting down.
TTATTTGTCTTTTCAATTCTCCTACCCTTGATCTTTTTCGAAACTCTACACCTTTGGTGTCTGAATTCATCCTCCAAACTTCATTTCACTCCTACATTGAAAAAAACATTTGATGGAAAGTTTGATCATGCTTTATCTTTTTAGTTCTCCTACCCTTGATCCCCTCCAAAGCTCCAATTCGTTGGTGTTCCAAATTCTTCCCTCAAACCCTAACTTCACTTCACTCCTACATTGAAAAGACTTTTTGATGGAAAGTTTAATCACACTTTGTTTTTTTATTCTACTACCTTTGATCCCTTCCAAACCTCTAGTTCTTTGGCATTCCGAATTCTTCCCCCAAACCCTAACTTCACTTCATTCCTACATTTAAAAAACTTCTTGATGGAGAGTTCAATCATGCTTTATTTTTTCAGTTCTTCTACCCTTTGTCCCTTCCAAAGCTCTAGCTCCTTAGCATTCCTGATTTTTCCCCAAACCTTAAGCTCACTTCTTTCCTACATTGAGAAAACTTCTTGATGGAAAGCTTGATTGTGTTTTGTCTTCTTAGTTCTCTTGCCTTTCATCCCCTTTGAAACTTTAACTTTTTGGCATTTTGGATTCTTCATCCAATCCCTAATTTCACTTCATTCCTACATTGAAATCTTTTTTTGATGGAAAGCTCGACTACGCCCTTTCTTATCTCAAGAAAAAATTAAGATTCAGAATCTGACTTAAAGCTATTAACTTCTTAAACCTCACCATCGCAAGTATGGTGCATGAGACTTATGTCTAATAGATCTCCCACCCCGAGTGATTATAATGACGAATGTTGAAAGTGGAGTTTTCACTTTGCAGTTATTGATGGATGAGATGGTACTAAGGTTTTAATATTAAATTGGATGCAAGTTATGCCATGTGGCAATGTTGGTCCTCAGTTTTTTGTCTTGCACTAGTAGAAATCAGCCAAAATGTAACTACTCCATTTGTGACTACATGCAACTTGTAGTCATTTGTGATTATATTTGGGAATATTTGCAATTACAAGACCAAATTTCAACTATTTTGGTCGTTCTCACAACTATGATGCAACTATTGAAAACTTCATCCTATTGGTTGGATGGATTTTAGGTATATTTTCATCCATTAAAAGGTTGATATATTTCATTAGTCGCAATAGTCATCAAATTAGTTGCATCTTAAAAGTATTCTACAATGACATAGGGGTGTATTTTTGTGTATGCATTAAAATTATATTCATGATATGTGTGTGTGTGTGTACAATAAATATGCATATGTATGTAATTTGTTCATATAATGAATCTGAAATTTAATATTTTAATTTTAAAAATAGTTATTGAAATTCCTTTTATTATTATTTAAATTTAAATAAAAACTTTTAAAATCTCAAAATATGAAAATGTTTATTTTAATTCTTTAAAACAAATTTCAATTTGCAATTTGATATTTGAATTTTAAACTTTTTATTTGAATATGCAATTTTTTAATTAAACTAAAAAAGCTTATTTGATCTTAAAATTGATATTTTAATTCTGAATTATTATTTTCAAATTCAAAAAAGTAGTATTTCAATTCAAAAAAACTGATTATAAAAATTGACATTTTAATTTTGAATATTTTTATTTGAATATGATAATTTATATTTCAACTCTGAATTTTTAAATTTAAATTCGAAAAAAATATTTGCTTTAAAATTAGATATTTTAATTCTAAATTATAATTTTCGAAATCTAAAACTAGTATTTCAATTCCGAAAAAAAAAGTCTAAAAATCAACATTTTCCTTTTGAATATTTTTATTGGAATATGAATTGATATTTTAATTCTGAATTTTTAATTTAAGAAAGTTGGAATTTGAATTACAAATTATTTATTTCTGAGTCTCAAAATTAATATTTCAACTCAAAAATATTAATTAAATCTAAAAATGGAGATTACAATTTTTAATTTCTTTATTTGAAGTTCAAAATTGACATTTCAATTCTAGAATTTGTTATTTAACTTCAAAAAATTATTTGATTTAAAAATTGATATTTGAATTTTGAATTATTATTTTGGACCCTAAATTTATATTTAAATTCAAAAAATTATTGATTGAGTTTTAAAGGTTTTTTCACTAGTGTTATCCACAATAAATCACTTTTATAAATTATTATTATTTTAAATTATAAACTACGTTAAATTATTATTTTTATAACATAAAAATATTCTTATATTATGTAATGTATACCATCCCTCCATTGATCCATACATCTTTCCATCCCTTCATCCATTGATTCATCCACTGTCCATCCCTTCGTCCATCGATCCACTCATTGTCCATTCATCCATCCATCCATCCATCCATCCATCTTTCCATCCCTCCATCCATTGATTTGTCCATCATCCATCCATCCCTTCGACCATCCATCTATCCATCTGTCCATCCTTCCATCCATTGTCCATCCATCCAACCTTCATCCAACCTTCCATCAAACCATCCATCCATGCATCTCTCCCTCCCTGCGTCAATCGATTCATCTAACCTCTATCCATCCATCAGTCTCTTTAGCCATCCATCCAAATGTCACACCTCAAACAATAATCAATTAAGGTTTTGCTCTCTATTTTTCATTTTTGCAATTTCCACCTCACTCTCACTCTCAATCTCTTTCATGTGTATTCTTTGTTTCTTTTGCTTCCTCAATATCTCACAATAAGTTATAATTTTATCCTCATTTTCACACCCTCGCACTCCTTCCATCTCCTAGGTTCTAACAATTTCTCTCTTTCCCCATCTCATAGCCTCTTTCCCTCATACATTCTCTCAGCAAAACAAACGTGTTTAGCAAAACAAGCACGCTTGGCGAAGGTTGAACTCAAATCGACAATTTGTGTCTACGACAACTTTCAACGATTAGGAGTGTTCTAATTTTATTCAAGCCCCCAACACCCATTATCAACGACCACCCCCATTGTCAAATATTTTTGCTTACATCTACACTTTTGCAATTCTAAGGTTTAGAGTTTGAAGGATGGGTTTTCATCCTTCTTGTTGTCTACAATTCAAGGGTTTAGGATAAAGAACAATTGTCAAAACACCATGACCTTCAAAATATTCGACATCCTTCTACACTACTTTGTAAAGTTATCATTGTGTAGAAGGATATTGAGTATTTTGAAATATTTCAAACAAGGTCCTTGATTTTCATTCCAATATTGAATAAGTCCTGCAAATAGTAGAAACCAAAAGTTTTCAAATATCCAAACCCTATAAATTCACCCAATCCTTGCACTTGTCAATTTTTCATCTTATGTACGTCTATTTAGTTTTGTGTATGCATGAATGTCTCTGTATCTATCAAACTATGTCAAAAGCATTCATTTTAAACGTGTTTGTTCTTGAATGTATTTCTACCAATGAATATGTGTGGATCAACGAATCCTTATGTTTATGTTTGTGCTTGTGTATACTTTTGTGTTTGTTAGACTTTGTATCATTGTAATTAGGATTCTATTTGATTACCATAGTCCATTTTTGTTTCTAGCCTACTAAAAGCTATCTCATTTTATTACAATAGTCCATCTTTGTCTCATTGTAATTAGGACTCTATTTGATAACCATAGTCCATCTTTGTATAATAGGCCTAGTTTTTGTTTATGATTTGCCTTCTTTTTGTACAACTACTAATCATTCAATCTCTCTATGTCACTCTATGATTGGCCATCTTTTTGTGATTGGCATTGTTTGTATGAATGGCAAATCTGTCACTATACTTCCTTGTGTACAACTTATAATGAAATCTAGGAGCATTTATTTTTATAAAACATTGATATTCACATGTTTTATGTATGAATTTGATCCAAAGTCCAATTCTCAACATGTAAGTCATAGAGTCTTAGTGTCCTTATGAGTATGTAGGCATGTTTTTTTTGTTCTATGATTCATTTTTAGACAAAAGCCATCTTTGAACTAGCATATTTCCTACTTTCCTTGAAACAAGAACTTGACATCACATAACTCTTGACATCAAAAAAATGAAGGACTGACATATTTGAAAAATCCAAAATGGCCAACAAATCCTCGTTAATCCTTTTCATTTGCTAAACTAGTTGAATCTATAGATTATACGATATATTATATAATAGAGGAACACCTAATGACCACCAAATGTTTCTCTGCTTTTATTCTTGAGGATTGTTTGGCGACCACCAAACATTTTTCAATTTTTTTTGTCAAAGAATGCCCAGTGGGCACCATGCATTTTCAACTTTCATTTCCAAAGAACGTTTAATGGATGTCAAACATTTTTTAGCTTCTATTGCTAAAAAATGCACCTAGCAGCTACTAAGCATTTCTTTGTTTTTATTGTTGGAAAACACCTAGTGGCGATTAAACGTTTCTTAGTTTGTTTTGTCAAAGAATGCATGGTAGACGTTAACCATTTTTCAGTTTATATTGCTGAGAAACGCATAGTGGCCACTAAGCATTTTTCAACTTCTATTACTAAGAAATGCCTAACAATCGCCCAACATTTTTCAACTTTTATTGTTGAGGAACTCTTGGTGGCTACCAGGTGTTTCTCGGTGTATATTTCTGAAGAACATTTGGTGGATGCCAAACATTTCTTTGCATGTATTTATGAGGAACACCTAGCGACCATTAGGTGTTTCTCATATTCTATTACCAAAGAATGTTTGACAACCGCTAGATGTTTCTTAGTTTATATTATTGAAAAATGCCTAACAATTGCCACAAGTTTCTTGGTTTATATTTCTCACCATATATTGCAAAAGAAACGCAAAGAACCGTTTAGTGGTCATCAAGGGTTGCTTAGTTTCACAAGTGACACCTATTGGGTGAAATTTCTGGGTTTTTTTCATATGAAGGTATACAACCCCTTTGTTAAAGAAGGTGATTGGAGAGCACCTAGGGCTTAATTAATATTATCTTGAAATAGAGCTCAGAATTTGAACCCTCTCAAAGAGCATATTGGCTTTGGGGGCCGTGTTAATGCTTGCATAAGAGTCCTTGATGGAGTTCCACTTCATCAAAAACATTAATGAGGAGTCCGTAAAAAAAATGCCCATCCATGCATTGAAGGTTTGGGTTCACGAGCTTGTGATGGTCTTCATGCTCGAGGACTTGAGAAAGAAATAAGTAGTTGGTCTTGTTTGCTCAATTGATATAATTAGCGATGAACTCTCTTGGACTAGTGTTGAGAAAGGTTTTTGATTTAAAGAATCAAAGGATAAAACTACGCAAAACATTTGTGATCATTGCAATGAGTTCTTTGAAGTTCTTCAAATTTAAAAGGACAAATTGGCAAGAGATTCCCAAAATTCTTGAATAGGCTATGATTAATTTTGAGCACTTAAGCAAGCTGTGCCTAATAAAAAAACCACAAAAGGAGAAAACTAAGGTGTAGAGAAAAGAGAAAATTTTGACAAAATTGGTAGTTGGTAGGGTGGAGTGACACGAAGTGTCAACTAGTGGATGACATGTTAGGAGATGAATTTTCGAACTACTTCCCTCTTGGAAAAATGACCTAGTTTTCGGTGTTATGGTCATCATTCACCATTTTAAAAGAGCACTCCCAAACATTGTATGTTGGCCCCTATTAGATACACATAAGGACAAGATCAAAAAAAGATTATGCAAAGTAACAAGTTTGACACAAAAGTGCCAATATTTACAATTCCAGAAGACCCCAAAAGTCCAAGACATATTTTGCCTCAGAAGCCTAGGAAGTGGGAGAATATATAGAACCATCAATTTTTTATTGTTAAAAGGCAACACACAATTGCTGCAACAAAGGTGCATTGTTTTTGCATTATTGGTTTTCTTTGACATACTTGCTTGTTTGCAATGCGAATGACATGGCTAGAAGGAATGTAATAATAAAATATGATCGCATTAATAGGAATTGGTGGAGGATCCCAATACAATGGATTACGTTCGAGAGATTTATAGTTATAAGTTCCAAATAATCGTCACGTGGGACATGGAATTTGTGAAAATTTGCAACCTTTCAAAAAATTTAAACAAGGATTGTGACCTTGGAATGAAACCTTTTTATAAAGAGAACCTTGCACATGCACGTAGATTGGGGATGCTTACAAATGACCACGTCCAAACTTGGATGCTTCTTTTTGACATTCTGACAAATATAAGGTATTCAAAAGATCACATTATGTTATGCAAGATTCCTTTGTTTTTACTTCTATTATTAATCCTTCTTTTTGTTTTACGTGTTGCATAGAAATTTAAAAAGAGATTGAAGCTCGAGCTGATCATGGAATCCATAAAAAAATGCATGAACATCTTGTTGTTGATAAATGCAGTGTTTCAGTTCTAGCAAAGCGTCCTCCTTGAATGGGATAGGTGCAACATCCTTGATGGATCTGGAAATGTACTAGCAAGTTTGCCAAAACTGATTTGCAAATCCGCCTTCGGTTGCTTGCCAAATCTAAAGGAAACTCAACTACAGAAGTTAGCATGAGGGTTCATTGCGAACACAATAATTCTGAAAGAGCATCCAACCAAAGGAAGGAGGCCGAAGTTGAAGTCCATGTATGAGTTTACAAAACTTCTTAAGAGGAAGGCTATTATCTGAAATGAAATAATGATTCAGTTTGGTCATCTCAAGTCAATGGCCAATAATCAAAAGCCTTACTCAAATGACAAATGGCACATGTTGAAGGAAAATCACAACCTTGACAAGATGTTTTATATTTTGGATTTGAAGCTCAAACTAATGTTGAGGACAATGAAGATGTTATCATCATACCTATTAGAAAAAAGTCATGAATTTGTTTTAGACACTTGACCACTTGAGTCCACCAAAGGTGAACAAGAAAAGACCTAACTATGTTACACGAGGTAAAAATAAGAAAAAGGCCTTGAATAGTTTTAGTGACCTAATGAGTGACAGCCAATCGGTGAAAAAAAAGGTCAATCTCGGGGGCAAAATCCAAAGAATGATGATGGTCCAATTCTGCCAACACTGTATGCGATTCCACTTACATAAAAGGCTAGTTTGAAAGCCTACCTAGTGAAAGCATGAATAGGGGGACTATTTGAATTGTCACACTTGTTTATTCTAGATTACATACAAATGTAAAATTTAAAGCCATATTCAAAATTAAAATTAAAATTATCAAATTTTTAATTATTCATGTTGTCATAGATTTTAACGGGAATCATCATAAAAAATTTGGATGAATTGTAAGAAGATTATGGATTCGTAATGGACTTTTGAAATGACAACACTATGCTTTTCACATAAAGAAAATGAAAAATGTGGACTCAAAAAATACATCAAAGTAATGTCAAAATAAAAAATAAAGAATAAAGCATCATCAAATGAAAAATTGATTAGTGAATTGCATTGAAATTTTCCTTATATGTATTTTTCAAAAAAATTCAAATTTTAAATGACGTGATTTTTATAAATTTTATCCTTGGGAATCCATTTCACATTAAATTTTTTAATCTTTTGCATGAATTTTTTATCAATCACATGTTTAGGGATATTCCTAGGTTGGCTTATTAATATTAATGATTAAAAGCAAAAGGAATAATTATAGGATTTATGGTTTGATAATTGTTAAAATTGCAAAAAAAAACATTAGTGTTATGGGCTCTCAAATACCACTTTTGAAACACCTAACCATGCTTTTGCCTCCCAGTATGCGCTTGAAGAATTGAATAGCGATGACCAAGAGGATTTGCAAAAGGAAGATGATGTGCTTGCATTTGTAAACATGTCGATGGTCAATACATCTATAACTTTATCATTGAGGCCGACCCTAGCTGCAATTGATACAAATGAAAGCCAAAAAGCTAGTGATGAATTGCAAGGCGTTGAACCTCCACCAAATATTCTAAATTTGTATACTTTTGTGGGGTGAATAGAAAATAGGTCAATTGTGTAAATTGTTTGACTTCTAATTCATTTAAGTCAATGTACATTATCATAATGATGTAAGGGTTATATGCATAGGTGAAGAATATTTAGTGGTGAATGATTCTTCAATTAAGTCTGTGTAGGAGATTAAATTTTCCTTTAGTCATGCTATTATATATACCCTAGGACTTGATGTTATACTTTGAACTTGTTTGTTAATAATACAATAACTCATCTTCCATGATAATTTTAATAAGCATTTTTGTGGGATATAGCTAGGTTGTGTGCTGAATAATGTTTAGCAGCCCCCATGAAATTTATAAAACATTGTGTGCTTGGTTCATTTATATAACGATTAATTTATGAAACATAATGTGTGATCTTGGACTATTGCCTAGTGGCCACAAGTGATAATAAGGCACCTTACACCCACAATTGCTTGATGGGTGTTAAGTGATAGTAAGGTGCCTTTCACCCACAATTTCCTCATAACCGTCATGAGATAATTAGTGGAGGGCCTTAGGCTATTGCCTAGTTGCCACCATGCCATTATTAGTGAAATTAATGTTTACTAATGGTTGCTTTGTGGGTTACAAATTTTTACCTTACTTTTGGACAAACCTTCGAATTTTTTTCTTAGTAATGTGAAGGAAGTGACATTATATTTGAATGTGATTTCTTATCTTCTCTAGAGTATTTTCATTTTTAATTTTTTACATGGAATGTATATGGAATTACAATTTGATATACCTTTGTTATTTATAGGCGATGCTTTGATGGTATCAATTGATGTTCGTTTCAGTCAACCTAGTGATGAAGATGTGGCATTCACAGATGTTAAACTAGAATATTATTGTCATGATATTTTAAAGCCTTTAGAGGTGAGTCCCCTTCATGTTGTCTTCAGTTTGAAAGGAATTTTTGCAAGACAAGGATTTTTTTTTAAACCTTGCACTCTAACTCTTGTTGAGTGGTATATAAATCCATTGACAAATATTTATGTTATTCCTAGACCAAACTTGTAAGAATTCATGTAAAGGTCTTTTCAACCATTTGTAGTGTATATTTGGATTAAGTGTAAGCCTTACAAGATTCCACTCTTCTTGAGTGAAATGAGAGAATATATAGATTTTAATGTCGATGCTTCATGAATTTTTGGTCGTGAATTACATTAGAAGAATAACCATTTTTGTTTTTACAAGCCCAAGATGATGGTTTTCCATAAATGGCTTATGGATTTCTTTGATATGATCTTGGGTATGCATGTTGGAAACACCATCCTTGTAGACCACAATCATGTACGGATGATGAAAAGCCCAATAAAGAATGTCATGCTAATTGAAAAATGGAATGGTGGGGTAAACGTATTTATGAAATTCCTAATGGGTGAAGTCTTTACCTATTTGGACGCTTTTCATTCCACAAGTGATTCTATGTTTTCATTTGTGCAACACAAACCTTTTGGTATGACATGGCAAATCACTAGGGAAGATATTGAATTTTGATGGTTTTTAAATTCCTATGGTGAACACTATTATTTTTTTTCTTATAACATGGTGTCAAAATGACTATTGAATTGAAGCTAAATTTGATAATATGCTTCAAAATATTGAATTTAATGATGTGCTGAAAATATTGTATGGAGGTTTTGCAACCTTATAATTCGTTACTTGGAATTGTGTTGAATATTAAATTTTGCAATGTAATTAGGGGAGGATCTCATATAAGATTAATTTTATTTTCATTCCTTTATTGATTGGCCAATGAACTCAAAATCCCTTTTTGGTTTCAAATGAATGAATCTGATCATGTTGAATCATGTTTTCTTCAATTGTGTTGTTGAAATCTTGGGATCGTTTGTTCTACAATATGCTTGATTTTTTTTAAAATTATAGGTTATGGCTTATGTATGTGGATCACCATGCACCAAAAATAAAGTGTAATTAGCCAAAATTGTTTGCATGGTTGCCTTGGATGAAGTTGATTTGCTCGAGATTAGTCCATGTACAGATTTTGTTTCGCAAAAAATTACAATGATTTATGGTGTTGGAAGTGACACACACTAAAAAATCACAACTTTAGGTTTTGCAAAAGATGGTGGACAAGAATTTACACCATCTTTTGGTTTTGCTGAAGATATTCAACATGAAGAAATTGGAATGAATTTTGGTTCTTTTAAGCAAATTCGACCTATATTGGAAATGAGTGACTATCATTTGATTTTCGATTTGAATGGTGTTTTTGTGGCGATTGATGAGGGTCAAACTAAATCCCACCCTGTTTGAATCCTAGTTTAAAAGAGTTCCTTCTCGCGTGTGTAAAAAAATTCACGGTGTACATGTTGTAACCCTAACCTTGGGTTCGCAACCAAAGCGAGGGCTTGCAAAGGTGTGGGTTAAAAGTGAAGTTGGGAATCACATTTCATGCTCTTGAGAGTGTGGGAGAGTGTGAGGGAATGAACCTCCACACTCCCAAGTGAGCTCCCATTTTGGGAAATGGAGTCCCAATAGACTCTTAAATTTTTAGAAAGTAATTCTAGGGGTTAAAACCCATTGGATTGAAGAGTTTTTTATATCATTGGAAAGATCTTGGAAAGTAGATGTCTAAAATGGGCTAGGCATGACCCATTTGGGTTCTTGAAACATAAGTTTTGGCCAAAAGAAGGGTTGTGAATTAAATTGGCAGTTTGACTTCCGACCATAAAAAGTCAGGAATTGCCCCGATTTTTTTACGTGCAAGTAGCACGCCACATATTTTTGGAAAGATCTTGACAAGCGCTACAACTTTGCTTCATATTTCACTTCAATCAAAGGTTTTCACACAATGTTATGGGTGTCCAAAGTGGTAAGCGTCCAAATTTTGGGAATTTCGGGACTCCCATTTGGTAGTCCCGGGACAAAATGACATTTGGGTGTTGGCCCTATGGCCAAGCATAGATAATATTTTAAGGGGGAAGGTGGTGGCTTCCCTCAAGTCTAGGCCAAGGTGAGTCTTGTGAGTCCGTGTTTACCTGTGGTTCGTCTATTCACCAAAATGCTCCAACTACGCACTAACCAATTTGTTGTTTGGTTTGTGAAGGTCCATGTTAGTATTGAGTTGCTTGTCAATCTTCTTAGTCCCCATCCTAAAACTCTAGCATGCCCTTTTACCCCTGAAGTGTTACGAGCCAAGGAGCACATCGCAACTTTTTTTCCTTCTGTTGTTTTCACCTTTGGACTTGTATTTTAGTCCATCAATGAGCCATTTTCAAACATAGATTGAACCTTTTTCAGATGAAATTGCTGATTTTTGAAACATGTTTTTAGGTTGCCATGTTTTGTTCCACAATTTTGACCACTAGACACCTCATGCATGTAGTTGAATATTTGTTTTATTTTGTTTCCTTTTCCCCCTAGTATCGTTGTGTCAGTTGGTGGCCACTAGGTGGCTGCTTGGATATAATTATGTTTTTTGGTACTTCATATTTAACCTAAAATCTAATTAAATATTCTTAGCACATGAATCAATTCTTTTAATTTGGATAACACATTATCATTTCATGGAAGTGTAATTGTTTTTGTTAATAGTTTTTTTTGTTTTAGTTAAATGTGCCCTCAGGCCCTGTAGTAACAACCAAAGGCAATTCAACACATTTGTGTGTATGTTTATCACCTCTTGGATCAAAAAATTGTTGATTTTTAACATCAATGATGTGCTGTGTTATTTCCCACCTTTGGCTATTTTGTAAGGGAATTCTAGATTGTTTGGAAGAAATGTTGACAAGGCCAAAGTGGAAGTTAGAACTAGAGTGGAAGATTTTCTTGCGAAAGTATTTGAAAAATTTTATGTTATAATTTGGTCTTGTATGAAACTTGAGGATGTGCTAGAGGTTCTTCCAATGCTCATGCTTAAAATTTTTGTGGATTGGTTCGTTTTCATTTGGGGACATGAACAATGTTCCAAGACAATTGGTCAAATTTCACCCAGGTCCCATTATTATTTAAAGGATTTGAAACGCATTTATTATAATTGTTGTGGACTACCTTATGAGAAGGAAGATCAAACAATAGTCATTGATGATGAACCTAACAAGCGCTATGGCCAAATGGAATGGTCTTTTTTTTTGAATCATTCAAGGGTCAAATGCTGTTGAAGAATAAGGTGCATCTCATTTGTGACCATCTTTGGTTGGCTTACCATTGGCCAAAACCATTCAAGTTCATTATGATTTTATGGTCAAGTATTTTAAGTTTCAATTAAGTTCGTCCTCAAATAATTGTTATTGATTCCTTAGTATATGGGTAGTGATGATGGTGATGTTCATAATGTCCTCCCTTCTTTACGTATTAAATATTCTAAGTTATTTTATTTCATTATGTTATTTTATTCTCATTTTGTAACTCATTTTTTTAAGCATAACTTTTTACATGGTTACATGGTATGCCCTTGTTTTTTAGTATTAACTTTTGTTTGTAATTGATTCAGACTGTTGTTCACAAACTACACAATATTGTTTGTAGCTTTGAAGGGGAGAAAAAGATGTTGGCCAATCCATTTTTTATTTTGAGGTGATGCCAATATTTTTGCATATATGAGCATGGAAAATCACAAGACTAGGAGGATTTGACATTATCTTTCATATTTTATAAAATTTTCTTTTAGGGTTTTTTTAAAATGATTTTTTAATAGTGGACTTTTCATTCCATGATTCTTGAAAAAATCAATTCAAGTGTTTTGACAACCTGGTGACCACTAGGTTCAATTTATTTCAAATTATGCTTTCAATCTAGGCTATTTTTATTAAGGTTTATAAAAAAAATATTTTTTTCGTAGTGGATTTTTTGTTTCAAGACCATTGAAGAAATTACATGAAGTGTTTTGACAACCTAGTGGCCACTAGGTTTAATTTGTATCTAAAGCATTTAATAAAATTTGTTTAGCTGTTGTGTATTAAATTTAATAACCTAACCAATTGGTATTGAAATTCAAAATCTAATAACTTCCCAAATGACCTAATTTTCATCCAAGTAGGTTATCATGTAGTCATATTGAAGAATAGACATCCATGATTATTGGCAAATTATACATTTACATGACTAGGTTTGATCATTAAACATACTTTGTTCTAATTATAGATGTCATGTTTTGGCATAATGTATTAACATACATACCAATTCACCTATCCACCTACTTAGACAACTTCCTATTCACTTAGCAACTAACCTACCTTCACACTTATCTTTCAACTTGGTTAACCAATCATACAAAGTGTCTCCGCAAAACCTCTTGAGCGAGCCATCACATTTCATCATTTGGTGGAACAAAAAAATGGCCCATGTTTACTATCCTTTCAATTTAATTAGCCAACCTTATGGAGTGTTTTCCACAAACACTCTTGGTAGAAACATCACATTTTACCACTTGGTGGAACAAAAAGTGGCCCTCACATTCATCCTTTCAAACTAAGTAGTCAACCTTATGACGTGTCTTCCCAAAGCCTCTTGATAAAGCCAATAAATCTTATGATGATTTAGAATCATCCAAAAAGAAAAATTACAAGAAGTTGGAATATGTTGAAAACGATTTTCAAAGATTTCAAATTTTTTCATGAGTGTTATTTTTTCTTCCCAACATGCCTTTTTGTGTTTCTATCTTATTTCATTAAGTAAATTCTCATTTGGGGAAAAGATATTGAATTTAGAAAAAGAGGCTTCCAAGAAAAATCTCTTAGTAAGAATGTCTGGTTTCATACGAAATAGATCTTGGATTTTTTTCCTCCAAAGTTAGTCCAAGAGTGATTTAAAGATTGTTTTTAGGTTTGGTTTTCATCTTGTGGAGCAACATCTCTTGCAAGTTCTTTCCACCATTTGAAGGATTTTTAATATACACATCTCTATAAAAATGATCATTGCTTGTTTCCTCCTTGTTTGTTGTGATTTGAATGACTTTACTCGTTTCCTTGTTTGCTCTACTTTGAAATGATTTTCATCACTTTGTTCCTATTTGGAGTTTTGTGCTAGCACTAAATAGCAAAGTGGGTGGGCATGGAAAGTGAGGTGAACATGGCAATTGCATGTTGCAACACATGCATGATTGTTAATGGCATATTAGCTCACATTCCCCCTTTCCCTCCTCCGCTCATCCTCTTGTTTGTCATTTCTTTATGGTTTGGAACATCAAACATGAGAACTAAACCCATTTTATCAACAGATGATAGAACAAGCACAACATTACTCCAATTTTCACCACTTTTTGTTGGTGAGATAAAAACATTTGTGTACACCCATCCCGTCATTTGTGTCATATTTGGAGTGACAAAGTTTGACATGCCCACAACCTGTTGGAATTGTCTACCATCTTAATGTCATGGTTATAGGATTTAAGCTAGATTGTGAGATTGTGATAAACAAGGATAGTTGGGCTGCAAGCTACACTGATAGAGAGGCTGAGAAAATAAGAGGACTGATGTTGTTGAATATGGCTTCGCAGATGTTTCACATCGACAAGCAAGGCTGGTTTTTGTGTCAATTTGTGGAAGTCCTTCAGAATGTGTTATGGTGGAAATCTGATTGTGCACATGTTTCAAGGAATGATAAGATTCATATTACCAATGGTAGGAATTGCTCTACATTGAGCATCCACATGATTGGACCACACAAGTCTTTTCATTGTCTCCTGCCGTGTTATTTTATTTGGGTTCATTCTATGTTGCAGTTGTGAGCTTCAGACCTCAAGACCAGCTAAAAAACACCACTCATCCCTCTGACATCAATTATGCATGTACAGTCTCCATCACAAACACTCCTTCCCACACATGGCCTCACCAATTTCTATCATAGCCTCATTGCACCTGGAATTTAGGCCCCTAAGCTAGCCCATAATATTAGCTAGAGATCAGTCTTTTATTGTACATTTCAGTTCACTTTCCTTGAATTAGTGCTTATAGAAGCTTTGAGATTTGCTACAATAAGAGGTTGGCATTCCACTAGATATCCACTTAATTTAACAACCACCCCTGATCACACTTACATGTCTAGCATATTGATTGCTGGAAGTGGGTTCATGGTTAGGAAATTGTGTTTCTTCTAATTGAGATTCTTTTTTCTATTTCAGTACTTATTGTTTGATTCCTGTCTCAGAACCAGAGACTTGGGTCAACAGTTTTTCTGATCTATGCAAACCACAAGCATTCAAGAAGATCCTTTCTCTGGTGCATATGCATACTTTTTGCCCATATTAGTGATGTGTTGTATCAGAGACACAGTTACTTGGCAGAAATTGTGGTGTTTCTTTCCTTTTTCCTTTTCCCTCTTGTATATGTGTCTTGCCTATCGCAAGCCTGAGAAGAGAATGAAAAATGTAAGACTATTGGGTGTTTCATAGGTGGTGGAGTGTTACCACGATGTTAGTGTAACAACTGATGAAGTTGTTAAATATATACTTCAACCTAGTCTACAATTAGGGGTTGTCATTCATTTTTTGATTTCATTTTATACTCAGGTGGGCTTCTCCTAGAAGAAATGCTCCCCAATGTGAAGGTGCTTTCATGACCAAACCAAGATTTGACACTAGAATGACACTGAGGATACACATTTCAATGCAGCTTCAAAACCATTTGTATCTCAAGCTGTATTTAGTGCACTACCAGATGTTCCAAATTTCAACAGTTTGTAATTCATTACATCACACAATTCCAAAAACTTTTGAAATCCTCTTATGAAATGAATTACAGTGGTTGCTTAGTGGGTTGTACTTGTATTTCAGTTCTTGTCACATACCATGCCTTTCTGCATAATCTTAGAATAAAGGGGCTTTGAACTTGTGGAAAGGATTCGAATTTTGTTTTCTTGTGGCTCTTGTGGGATAAAGCTCCACATTTGTTGAACCCTCTAATGGAATAGTTTGTGGAATTTTTATTTGTGAAATCTGCCATATGTAGACAACAATTTCCAGACAAGTTGTCAAAACACAACAGGGTTAAAAAAAATTCTACTCTCTTTGTCCTGTACCCAAATTTGCCTAAATCATCCTATGGAGGATTGCTAATATGATTACATCACAAAATTGAGAGAGATGGATGATTGCTACACTGTAAAAACAAAATTGCTAAGCATGTGCATAAAGCTGTATAATATATTTTCTTTTCTGTTTTGGTATGTTGGCTTGAATTTATGTAGGGTAATGCTTGAAGCTGCAGGCATTACTAAAAATACTTGGGCCCATGTAAGGCAGAACTGAAGCAAGCTTGATTCTGGTAATGCTTGGGCCAAGGGAGGGTGTTCACAATGTAAAAATTGCAGATTCATTTAAATTTTTTTTTCTTGTGATATCTAATGGGTACCCACTAGATACCTACTTGCCAAGTATCATGAGAAAAAAATGAAAATCAATGTGGGGGATTTTCAAAAATGATATGCCTACATGTGGGTGTTTTGTGTTCTGAAATGCCCTGCAAATTCGTCTGCTTTATGTGTCCACATAACACTATTATAGGGGCAGAGAGGTGTTTATGCTTTCAAATTAAAACTTAATTGTGGCCATTCAAACCCCTCATTCTATTGTTTAGCTATCTCCTGGTAGATCTTTGATGCCATTTGAACCAACCCATTAAAATTTTGTTATGTCATTATAGTTCACACCATAGTCAAGTGTTCCATATCTTGATAAATTGATGATATCAAGAATCAAGTTGTTTCTGGCTTGAGAACTTGTTGTCACCATTGTTGTGGATTTGACTCAAACAAATTTCAAAGTTTGGACACCATTGTCACTATCTCCTCTCAATTTTCACTTGCATTCACTATGTTATCCATAATTTTTTCACAAAGTCACAAAATTTCCAAAAAGAATCTGAAAATTTTGAAATATTCCAATTTAAGTCTTACTTTGGATTCATTGTAAAAATTTATACTATCTTATTATTGCATTACAACAATAATCACATATTATATATATTTTAATGACTTATTTTGTAAGATCTGAGTGAAAAAGAAAAGAAAAGAAAGCCTAATGGTCATTTGAATAATTTTTCTTAAACAAGAGTATTAATTGCTAAAATATGTGCAAAGGTTCAAATATTTTAAAACAACTTGAGCATGGCAATCCTAAATGTTAAACATTAAACTAATTAAAAATAAAAGCAATGCATGTTCATGTTTATTTTGATGCCAGTCCTTTAAAACAAAGTCCACAAATCACCTTTCCTCAATTAAGTTTTTGGGGTCAGTTTCAGGTTAATTTGATGGCAAAAACTTTCATGACAATCCCCCAGGATGAAATTGTAACAAATATTATATTACCCAAAGTAATATGTCAAATAACTAAAATGAATGGCAATATTATAATCATGAAAAAGAACTAGACTTGAAGAATTCTTCATTTTGAAAACCCCAACAACACATGGAAAAGAATAGCACATCACACTGTACAGTGTAATCTCCTGAACCTAGAATTTAAAAAGCCAACGTAACATACACCTATAAAAGAAATAAAATCCTAACTTTTTGGGGCAATTCAAGTTGCATCCAATGTCATTCAATATTTTCATTTAAATGGAACATAATTTCCATGAAGTTGACTCACTTTTTCGATCGTTTCATTGTCATTGGTGCACGAAGCTCAAGTTGATATGAATGTTGGGAAACTTGAACTAAAATTTCATTTAATTCAATTTTAGGTGTTGGTTTGAGATGAGGACTTTTGATATATGAAGATTTTAAAAATCTCCAATACCAGGTTTCAATTACCTAACTAAGAATCTTTGGGTGAGTCCAGAGCAAGGATATTGTTTCAATTTTGTGATATCCAAAATTAGTCAAATTTACACCAGAAACAAAGTTTTCCAGAAATTTCCAAATGTTTTGGTCCAAATTGGTTTCCCAAATTTGTTGAAAAAAATCACTTGGCTAGAAGTGTATACAACTTTCATTTTCCAGGGGTGAAAGTGACTTAATTATGCATGTCTTCGGCCAGAGAATAAATCATACATTTATAACTAACAAATCATGAGCCTAACTTCCATAGTTGAAAATCATTCTGAGATCTAGATGTTGAAACTCTCAATTAGTGGGGTTTAAGGTCCTCATAGAGATAAGCAATTTTCCCCTTAGTAAGGCTGAGCTTTTGGCCCAAACTTGGGGCCCCCACTTTTCTGTCTGTGCCCAAGATGACCTTAGGGTTAGATGGTGTTATCAACTGCCCCAGAAATGTAACAAACTTAGCTGGTAACTTGGCCGAGTTGAGTTCTTGACTTGGTCCCTTGTTTCTCTCTTAATGCAATGGATTTCTTTATCCATTTGTGCCAAAACAAAAATAAAACTCTCAATTAGTTAATGAAATGGCATCCAAGCAAATAGTGCCAGTGTTTGTTTTATAATTTTTTTTTTGGTAGGCAAAGTGGCCATCATCCATTGGAAGATGTAGAAAAAGTGGTGATCATCCCTATGAAGATTTAGCCAAATGTGGGAATAAACCAGAATTGAAGTACAAATCTGTAATCATCCTTCTATATGTTTGGCTACAAACCAAATTTGCGAGTCTGGCAAAAAAAAAAAAAATTCCCTCCTCACTTTAGGTGACCAAAACTCTCCAAAATCACAAAAAAAAATTCAAGTTTTCAATTTCACTTTTGGGCGAAATTTCACTAGTAAAAAAACACTGGTGCATAATTTTTTCTAAATACTGAAGTAACTCCCAATTCCTTCTAGGCTAGGCCTAGTAGTCTCTCTGGAACGTTGAACTGTAAATAAAATAGGTTAATATGTAGGTTCAGCTACAAGAGGCATTAATGGTACCATAGGCCAGTTGAGTGGTAACTGGTAACCACATATATGGCCCACCGTACCGGTCGATATCTCTATAAGTGGGCTTTCAGATCCCAAAACGGTTGTTGCGGTTACTTGGCTTTTGTACACGTGATGACTACGGAGTCATATTAAACCCATAGTTAAGGGATGGAGTTAAGTTTGGTGCCCGTTGGCGTTAACGTGGACCTGAAAATATTTTTACGACAAGTTATATTACGCTGGCGGCGGAGTCGCATGGTTGCGGTGCTGAGCAAGTCCTTGGGGCTTCAGATCCATCCACTCGTCGTTTCCTGGAGATCACTCTCCCCTGCACACCTAGTTATACAAAGAAACAAATTCGGCCCTGGAAGTTGGAAATTGCGGTGACGGTAATATTCTTATAAGCGGCGTCCTGGTTTTTTTTTTGGCATTGCATGAGAAACTGGTAAATATTATGCTTCCAATGACGGATAGCAAAGGTTCATGCAAAGTTGTGTCGTGTTTGGTTGGTTGCTAACTTAACTGTCCAAAAACATTTTCTCTTGAATCCTTGTTTGTTCCAAAGACATAGTCCCCAATCCTGACGAGTATGCAATTCGCAAAAGAAGAAGAAGTGGCGTATGTTCAATCTTCTGATTACAAGAAGAAGAAGATCCATGTCAAGTTCGCTCAACTATACAGTTGAACATAATGTTATAAACTTAGGGGACTAGTCATAATGGCTTTGACTTACTCACGGATTCAAGGAGTTCTCATCGAGTCATATAATTTATTCCCGTAGCCGCTGGAAACATACCCTACGTTTTACCGAGTGGCCTCTTCACGTATATGACCGGTTTCAGACTACGGGTTCCCATAGAACCTACTTCTTTGCATTTGGCACCATTATATTATTCTGATCGACTCGTTTTGCCACAAATTCTACAAAGACGATGATCATCTCATGATGGGTAACAAATAGCTACAACTTAAATGGTACTTGGGAGAATCACTTCAGAAAATGAACACGAATGGCAACACTTGGAAATTCTCAGAGGCAGTCATAAACTTCCATACATGTCCTTACGTAGCATGTTCCTGAGTTCAGTTTATGGACGATATATGCATGTCATCCTTCAAGTTCAGGAAGTTTTGGCCAGCCCCAATGATGGAACTCGTACCATTTCTTCCTTCCCTCATTTTGTCAGAAAAGTATCACAAGGGAAACTAATTCAAAGCAAACCTAGCTCGTACTCTTTGGGAGGGTTGGGGGGACGGCAATTTTCTGAATGTACCTTCTTATGTAATTACTTTCTAATTGGTACAGAAAATAGCTCGTGCAGCTGTCCTGATGCTTCATACCTGCATTTCAAAGCATGGCCTTAGTGTGTTATTGATCATACATAAAATGTAGGCATGCACCACTCCATGGCCATACCTCAAGAGAATAGTAATTATTTTCAAGAGGACGCCAATGGCCTTTTACATCTTGGTTTTTGTTGCAATTTTCTTCCGATCAGATCTGGTTCACTCGGTGCACTATTGTTCTTTTTAACAACTGAAATATTCTTCCAAGCCATGTAGAATTTTGTCATTTTTAAGGAACTATACTTGGAGAGTCACTGTAGAGATTGCTCATGACTTCACCACAGATGATCACGTTGAATCATAGTTTTGATATGATAAGAGTAACTACAATTCTGTAGATGAAACTGGTATTGTTCAAGTCCACTTAAATCCAATTCATGATCTTCTCAGTTCACAAATTTGTAGCTGTTTATTTGTAGCTGAAATATTCAGCCAAAAATGTGTCAAGCTGGCAAACCTAAATAAAACCCAGAGGCGTCAGAACCATATGCAGTATATGCAGGTGGTCAGCTGAAAATGAAACCGTAGTTAATTCATGGTTGTTGAATTGCCCATTCAAAACTTGAGGAAATTCAAAATACATGAAATACATGTTCCAAATACTTGGAAAATCAGCTGGCGTTCAAGAGGAAACGTGTGCTAACCCTAACTAGCAGGTTGCTAACCCTAGCTAAGCAAGGAACTAAACGTCTTGAGTTGAAGTTGTTTAGGTCTTCCATCTGAGATCTAAATTAAGATTATAATATCTCCAAAACAACTTCAAGAGTTTTGGGTTTTTACCCTATCTCAACAGAGAGATCCTAGCTAAGGTTTTCTCTCGAGTTCTATTCCATCTCCGAGGAGCTTAAGCATTACGTTTGAGGTCAGATGTCCTTATTGCCAATTTTAGATATATACCTAATTGTTGCAGTTCTTAGATGCAGTGTTTTCTTCTTTCTGTGTAACATGTGCATGTGCATGAATGTAGGCCATTACTAGTTCTTCATTTGCTTAGGGCTGCAAACTATAATCGACAAGCATTGTTGTACATTGCCTTGTTCAAAGATATATATTTGCAAATATTAGCCGGAGCTACCCTAATGTATACGTAAAAATGTGACATACTTTACATGTATAAGAAGCTGCTCTAGGTTACCCATACTCTGCATTGGCCTCCTGTAAAAGTTATTCGCCTGATACATGAAGAATCCAATGCACTCTTCAAGAGCTAGTGTACTCAAGTTATTTGCTAACCACTTTCGAAGTTTTCCCTGGACGTCCTTAGCTCTGGGCATTTCATTTGCTTTTAATCTGCTGCCCTTAACCCAGAGTTCCATTTCAATGCTCTCCCACATGCTTGCTGCACATGAGTTCACATACATGAGAGCGAGGAGGCTTCATGAGCTGGTCATATAACCGTATATCCTTGGTATCCTTTTTAGTTCCCTGCAGAAATACTGTCAGCAACTCGGTCGATGCACAGTGGCATGCACTGCATGAGAATGTTGCACGACAGGCTCTGCAGCGCTTGCTAGCTGATCCTAATATCGCTCGTCAGCTGGTCCCGTACGTCCATTAGTGCGGTACAGGGACTCGGGAGGGAGAGATCATGGGTTGCATTTACATGTCGTTAAACTCTTTCTGCGACCGCCCACAACGTTGCTGCAGTTGACGCGGTTTCTCAAGGACCCTCTGCAACGCACTTATACGGCTACCAACCCTTAATGCAGGTACAAATGTGAGTCTCATCTACATACGACAAAAAAGACCTATCTCTGGTTTTTTTTTTTGCTTCACAAACCTGTCCTCCTGACTGTTGAGTTTCTGCTCTGGGTTTTCCGGACCCTCTGAATTGTCCAGAGAAGCTGCAAGCTGGCACAAAGTCATTGATCCCAAGTCGAAGGATCTGTTCACATTCGCTACATTGTGGACACCATGATAATTGTATCAAGAGGGGAGAGATGAAAGCAAAGTGATGAATCCAATGGAAGAGGGCACTGAAGGTAGATATCAGGAAAAAAAATTTGTACAATCCAGTTGCATTGCACTCACTTTGTGGTGTTTGTGGAAAATACTAATTGGCTATCAAAAGAAGGAAGTAGCGTTGAAATCAGGCTACCCATCAAGAAACATATTTGCACTCTTGCCCAAATTATTTATGGAAATTTAAGACACTCTTTTAAGAGTAAAATACTTGAAGTTACAGCTCTAATCAATGAATAATTATGATATTATTACACGTGTTAACTTCACCAATTGATTGTAGCTTTTTTGTACATATTTGAAACTTTGAACTGGCATCATGCATGCATATCATGCTTATATACATGGAATATTTTTTGAAATCTTTTAATCATGTGCATGTCATAACAGAAAGATGTAAAAATTCTTGGATTATACTTGGTGGGTATGGCATGGTCCATCATCAAAATGCAATATCCATGGTCCATTCATGGGAGCTCTTAGTCTTCTGGCATTTGGAATTCTACAACTTCATGTTCTGTGGAGCTGGCTGATGTCATTCTCATCAAACAAATTAAGGAGGTACTGTCATACTGCAGTAAGGACGGTAGCAGGGCCCAGCTCAGTACCTGTTACTAGGGTAGAAAGTAGTAACTAAGACACAAAGTAATTAGACAACTGGTTTTTCTGATTTATCAAATTTTATCTTGCCTTTGACTGGAAAAATACCCTGAATGCAAAAACATCAGCCCAACTTTGACCCAATTGAAAATATTTATTATGCCACTATGGAATGGTCAAGCTTGTGCCCATTGTGTTAGGTAAGGCACCATGCAAGCTTGTTAGGATGAGCTTGGTATGCACCCAACAAAATATAGGCAGGGCAAGACCATTCCATGACAAGGCAGATTCAACATTCGTTTGAAAAAATTCATGTTCAACAGAGATTTTGGTCACTATTATGAGTGTATGATCACCACCAAAAGGTTGTGTCATAGAATGTGATCAAGGAAATGACATATACTGCCGCACCAGACCTTAAACCATCCTAGCAAGTAAGTCTGGAACATTGCTTTTATCCCTACTGAGTGTTATCTCTGTTTATAAAGACACCCAATCATATAGAGACTCATAGAATTGAATGCTTTAAAGAAATTTTCACAAAACAATAAAATGCACCGTCCCATGATTACACTGCAGAAAAATAATAGAAATAGAGGACAATAACTTACCAACTTATAATAAATCTCACAACGTCATCCAGGTATAGCACTAAAGTAAATTTAATGAAAGTGATGATTAGACGTGGTTAATCTCATTTGCTGTGAAATGCTACACATCTCTCTCCAAGGGCGGCTAATAGTGCAATGGTTTTGTTTGTTAGCTCCTTAGTGAGCTGGGTGGTCAGCTTATTTTTCAACAAGGCTAATAATAATTAGTACTCCCCAGGACGGCTGCATGGAGAGCCTCATTACTTAGTAGTACGATTTAGTCACGGTAGCAAATTAATTAGGAGGAGAGAGAGGCCTGCAAATTTGTCAGAGTACGTCGTCAGAAATTGCCGGATCAGTAGAATACATGAGTGAAACTACCCTTCCATTAGGAATTTGTCAGTCTAAACTTTGATCTTATCAAGTTGTACCACATTTACAACTTGAATCCTTATGCAAACCCTCCCTCCTTAGGGGGCGTCTCTTCCCTTTTTTACTTGGTTAAGTCTCAGATTATTAATTGATCTTGTGTAAACTAGTGTCGACAAGTTAGATGGGAAGGTTAGGTTCTAAAATTTTTGAACCCAAGATTTCAAGTTTTGTTGAGATTGTCATTTAAACTTAATAAGCAATGGATTGTTTTTCAAAATTAAATTAGAACCTGAATCAAGGTTGTTGTCTCGTTTTAAACATGTGAACAATTTCTCTAAGTAAATAAGTATAATTTTAAAATTGAAAAAGAGAGTTTAGCCTTACATTTTAAACAAGTTATTGCATTTGATTGATTATATAGAATTAATAAAACATGATCTCCATCTTGAACTATGTGCACTAGTTAAACAAACTAGTGCATTTTATATATCAGTTTTTTTGGTTCAATTGTATGTGATGGAGATGGAATTGGAGGTTCCATAAAAATTTAGAAAATTAGAGCTGGGACCAAAGGTTCCTATTGAAATCAAGAACTGGACAACATGAACACACACTCTCTCTTCCTTTTGCATTGTTTCATTACTGCTTAATAATATGTAGTGTTTTTTTTGTGGCCAAATTTCACAGACGTTTCATCTTTTTAATAAAAAACTAAGTATTTTATCATGCAAATTTCTCCTTTCTTTTCATCACCAAATCCTCCAAGAATTTTCTTCTTTTTTTATAGAAATCTTCTTCACATTTCTGCAGTTTATTATCAATTGTGTATAGCTATAATTTTTTTCTAAAAGCTCCAATCCAATTAATGCTTAATGATGATATGTCAAAAAATTGACAACCTCCTCTCCGGCAACCCCACAAAAAAACCACTACTCATGAATAATTTCATTCTAGATAGTAGGTGCTTTTTAGTTGATTATGTGACCTTTCTTTTTATTGGCCCTACCCATAAGGAAGAGACTTCACATTGGTGTATGATTCAATGGGACTAAAATTTTAGCTCAAACATGTCCCAATGTGTGCGAGTGACACCTTGAATACTGTACACATGTGTCAAGAGCTGCGACCTTTTATGTGCGAAAAATCACATTCGCATTTTGTTGTCATAGCTGCTTTATTACCCAGGTTTCAAATCTTGACTTCATGATGTCCCAGACTTTCTGACCAGGAAATCCCACCATTTCAGTTTGAAGAAAAACAGACTATACTGATCCAGTAGTAGAATTCTTTGTTGAACTCATTTGGCCCAAATCCTTAGCAATGAAAGTTATATAAAAAACTGTCATGGCACCTTTGAATCTACATTGAAAAGCCCACCAATGCTTTACTTCATTGGGGTGACATCCTGCTGTTGCACATTTTCTATTCGAAAATCTATTGAAGTTGCAATAGAATTCAAAAACTTACAACTCTTTTTTTCAGGTGTTATACATATAATACATGGCTCACCCCTTCAGTGGAATTTCTTGATTTCGCATACAATTAATTGTTATCCAAGCAGTCATATAGTTATCTGGAGCCTCCCTCCAGAAAGGAGAAGAATCAAAGGAAATTTTTAAAACTTCTAGGCTATCCAACAATAGCACAAACCATGAATCCATATGGATTCTCTAGTTCCCATTTCACCAGCCAAATATCAACCGGTAAGAATTTTAAATCCTCAAATTATTGTTGTACCTACACCAGTATGACAATACTTAAGTTGTTTGCAATAAATGCTAATTTTTCTGAAAATTAGCTGCTCGCAATGCTGAAAGTTCAAGAAATTTGTTTCTCTTTATTATCGACTACCTACCCTAAAGCTTGGAAATTGGTGTGGTGTGCTTAAGTAGCGCAAAATTACTTGACATTTTTTTCCCCCATCTGAGCTATAGGACTTTGAGGAGATTTTAATTTTTACTACTGAAGTTAATTTCCTTTTTAAAAAAAAAAACATTCATCAAGAAGAAGATGCTCAAATGGTAAAGGTACTGCAGTATATGATGGCATGCAAAGAGAGGTCTACTGTCAGCGGTCCCGTGTCCTCCCAATTCTAGACAGCTGGGTGTAGGTGCCACCTAACCTTTCTTTTCAGGAAAAATTTTGGTCAAAAATTGAAATTCAAAATTCAAATCTGAAGTGATTTTGGAGGGCTTTCCCTCACCAGAAAGAGAGGGGTGGGGGGGTGGAGAAAATAAAAGAAAAAATCACCAGATTTTTATATTTGATTTTAATTTTTTTTTCCATGAATATAAAAGGCTGATAAAGATTATTGCACAATGTATGGTCTTAGCCAAATTTGGCTAAATCTTTCTATGTATGATTGCCATTTTTTTCTACATCTTCCTACGAATGATGGTCACAAAAAACACTGGTAGGTAGCATCAGGTCTGGAATTATCTTTTTTTACCTGGCTGCTGTAGCACTATTTACCTTTCCACTTCACTGAGGATTGCAAACCAGGTTGTTTTATCGACCCTCCTCTTGCTCTTAGCTACTACTGTCGTCACTGGTGCCATACCATGGTACCTTTACCATTCTGGCAGTAATTAAATTAATTTCAGTAAATATCACTTATTTTGAAAATTAGCTGACCACCATATGGAGAGTTCTAGAAACTCTGTTGCTACCTATAATATACATGTTCATTTGGCTAATATTCCAGGTCTACATGGCCAGGTCTTTGAAAGTGTCAGAATTTCAGGAAATTCTTATTGGTATCTCAGGAATGAAAAAAAATGGAAAAAAAAAAAAATCACCAAGAAGATGATGGAATGGCACCTAATGTACATGGTCATTTAGTTATTAATATTCATTTATTGCTTAATATTCTAGGTCTACATGGCCAGGTCTTTGAAAGTGCCTCAATAATTTCAGGGAATTCTTATTGTTATTACAGGAGTGAAATAAATGAAAGAAAACTAAATATTGGCCAAGAAGATGCCAGAATGGTAAAGGTAACCAACACTTGCCTAGACTGTAGTGAGCAGGATGGATGGTAGGTAGGTGGGAAGAATGCTATATGAACCCTCATCAGTCTAAGCAGCAAGCTTATTGTTACAAGCTCACATCGTGGGCTCCTCACTGCATCCGAGTGCAGTGCAAGTGCAGTGCTCTCTCTCTCTCTCTTTGTGTCTCTATCCTTGCTGCAGTTCTCTGCATACATCGGTATTGTCCTCAGATTTCGACTCCTTTTTCACCTCTGGCATACCACAAATTAAAGCTCCATTGCAATATTATCTCTTTATATCCTTCACCCCTCGATAGACTTGATACATTTTGCAGTGCATAGTTGTTGAACAGCTTCTTTTATACCACAATCATCAAAACTTGCACAACGTCACACGTAATTACCCATTGTTGCAAGGCTTGCAAGCGTTCCTTGTTAGATTGATATTATTCTCATTGCAAGCTATTTCAGCTCCTTCTCTTGTGCACCACAGCTACTGAAAACTGACGTTGTGGATAACTGATCTGGTTGCAGCAAGCTGTAGTACTACTACACCAACCAAAACATTCTGCGGCATCATGGGCTCCACCTTCGCAGACTGGATTGCAGCCGTCAGGACTGAGAACGGGAGACCAAATACCCTGGTGAGCTAGCTCCATGCAGCTGGACCTGCACTCCTAACTAGTTCATTACTAATGTTTTCCAGTATTGATCTTAGCAAGCAGATGTTCTGTCCATGCCTTTCCACAGCACTGGATCCGTTGCAAGCCTGCACTTGGTTGATTCTCTCGTAGCGTGCTTATTCGTGCTGCTCAATTCTTGAAGCTCTGGAGTCTGTAACCCGGCCTGAGCTAACAATTTTGTATTGGTGCTGTTGCTTTGGTTTCGTTTAGCAGCGTATCGTTGGTGAAGTCGATCACAGTGTGTGCAGGGACTTCCATGCTTTGGTGCCAATGAACATCCTCCTCCTCATGAGGTATGTTCTTAGCGACTGGATGATGAAGACAATGAACGGGGTCAACAACAGAATTCCATTCCAACTCACGACGTCGCCTGCAGAAGCAGCCACTAGTACTACTACAAGAACTACTGTAGAAGACGTCATGGCCCGTGAAAAAAAATCTCCGCCGAGGCTGTACTGGAAGTCGTTGGAATTCATTGGACCCAGTCTTTACAAGTTGGAGCTTTGGAAAGCACCTGTGTGCTTATTTTTGCAAGAGCTGACGATCCGACGAGTGCTGGACACACGGTATCTATTGTCCCTTCCGTGTGATGACACGGCTGTAGAGAAACACGAACTGGTGATTTACCTTCAGTCAGGATTCTACAAGTGTGTGTTTGTCATGAGACAGGATGGATCCTACTTAAACTCGCTCACCTTAACTCGTCTTTGAAGATGATGGGTCGTTCTGTGATGGGGTCTTACTTGAGAAGTGCATATGTGACTGTCTAGCATACGAATCACTAGAGACGATCTTGAAAAGGTTCAGATACTGTCATTTGGATCAACTGCAGCTGCAGCTGCTTATATCCAATTACCCAAGTTCACATGTTGTTCATTCAGTAATGGTCGTTGAATTCATTGTGTTCACAAACTCTTTATAGAACTCATGAATCAATAGACTTTCAGAAGAAGACTCATGTTTTGCGGACTCAGCTAGCTACCTGATATTCCAAAAACATTTTTTTGTTTGCTCATGTTTTGACAACTTAGAGCTCCGGTTTTATATGATCTTCCATGTATGAGTTTCCCACACATTGTGCTGCTAGCTCCCGATCAAACTGCGATATATTATCATTTTCAGGGTTCACAGTAAGTTTTGCAGCAGCTTGATTAGTCTTTTTGTTATTCTCTTGTCAGGAATTCTTCTTTTCTTGGGCCCCCATATTTCTGTTCTCACGTGGATTTTTGTGAACTGGAGCTCCCCAAACATAGGAATGCCTTCTAACGCTCTTCTGTTTTAGGGGTCAGGTAACTGGAGCTCCCCAAAACAGAGGAACGCCTTATGCCACTGCCCTTTTCCTAACGTTCCTCTGTTTTAGGCCAGAGAATGTTCATAGAGCTCACTAAAACAGAGGGACGCTCTCTGCCACTGCCCTTGGGGAAAACCGCTGTAAATAAATAAAAATCAAGGATGGGAAACCCATCCATCAAAAGTAAAAGGCAAAATGAGAACACAAGCAGTCACAACCCAAAGAAAAAACAAAAGCAAGCAATTAACAAAAATCAGGTAAAGACCCTATGCAAAGAAGATTCATGGCTACGAAGTGACAATCAACTATAACAAAGAAGACGTGAGACGAAGGAGCTGTCATCTGCCACAAATCGGCTGCCCTTTCCTTACAGTTCCTCTGTTTTAGAGCATAGAATGTTCCTGGACCTTCTCAAACCGAGGAAGGCTCTCTGCCACTGCCCTTCCTGTACCGATCCTCTGTTTTACGGCACAGAATGTTCCTAGAGCTCCCTAAAACAGAGGAACGCTATCTGCCTCTGCTCTTTCACTACAGTTCCTCTGTTTTAGGGCACTGAATGTTCCTAGACCTTCCCAAAACAGAGGAAGGCTCTCTGCACTGCCCTTCCTGTACCAGTCCTCTCTCCTTTAGGGCACAGAATGTTGGGGGACCTCGCAAAACAGAGGAACATCTATGGCAGTAAAATGTCATGAATTGAATTGTAATTCTGGTTGTAGATTTTGACATTGTATTCTGGATTACAGATGGTGATAACCATGAATCTGGTGTATTGATGAACTACAGATATACATGTGTTTAGAATCAGTGCAGAGTCGTGAATGCACATATATTTGTAATGCAAATTTGTTATTAGAGTAAACGTGCAATGGTTTTGGAGGAATATAATGCACATCTACCACCCACTCCCAAATTTCTAGCGCTAGCTAGCATCTTTTGATTCGACCCTCATTCACATATTTGGGAGACTTTCAAGGCCATGTTGTTTGGAATGAGTGGAAGTTTTCTTAGTTTATCAACAAGCCTTTCTTTCCATTTCTAGAGGTGGGATAGGTCTTGACTCTATGGAGGTTATCTTCTTGACACCATGCTTGGGGAGCTGGGGCTTATCACCCCAATTATCACATTCAATTTTTTGTAAAACAACCATCGAATTTTATTGGGGGCTATAGGGGCTAACAATTCAAGTCCACTTCCATTCCAAGTTACCTTAGGTGGGCTTTTAACCTTTTACCTTTAACTACTTAAGCTACTATATCACCATTTCATCAGCTATCAAAAAGAGGAGAAGATCGTCTTCATGAAAACATCTCAAAAAGCATGCATGAACATTCATTTTCCAACATCATTTCGAAGTTGTCTTTAAATTATCATCATGCTTGATTGAGATCTTTTGTAGGGCCAAGTTTAGATGCTTGGCTTTCTACCCACCCAGTCATCCCATCTTTTAGGATGGTTTTTGACATTTTTTTTTAGCACTATGCATTAAATTGGGCCTCCCTCATCCCATGGCTCATGGTCTTTCTAGATGCATATGTGGCCAACTCTAGATACAACACAAATACACTTGTTTTGTTGTGTTCATGGCATTACTAGAAAACATGGTTTTTTTTAACTAGCAAATTTAGTCAAAAAGACCATTCCATCATTTTGGACAAGTTGATTTTGACATGTCCACTGTGATTGGGGTGGTTTTTTTACTAATAGAATATAGACCATTTGACTGGTCATTTTGATCGGTCAAATTGTTGCTTGGATTAAAAAAACATTATGGCAGGTAGGTAGGTGGGTAGGTTGTGAAAAGACAAGTAGATATGTAGGTATATCATAAAAAGGCAAATAAGTAGGTGGTACCTTACCCTGCCCTACCCTACCCTATTTTACCGTATCTTATCTTACTTGACCTACCTTAACTTAACTTACCCTACCTTAGCCCCTTAAGCATGTACATAGTTTATAATGTTAGAATTTGAACCTTTGACTTCCTCGGTGAACAAAAAAACCAAGTTTTTAACCAATGGACCACACCATCAAAAGCTGTTCAACTTTGTCAATTTTTTTATTCACATGTTTATTTTGACACTTCACTACAAGATTATGAGGTATGAAGGGAGGTAGGTTGTAGGAAACAGGTGGGTGGGTAACTAAGTAGGTGGTGGGTGGGTAGGTAGGTAAGTAGGTTGTAAAATTATAAATGGGAAGTAAAAAATAGGTATGTAATAGGCATAAGATGTTTCATTTAACTAAGAACCATTGCTTAGGTGTGTTAGTTTAGTTGTTCAATTAAATCCTAATCAATTAAATATAAACTAGATTAGTTAAAGTAATTAGTTAATCTTTAACCAATTTAGGTGTGAACAAGGTTTAGGATTTTTTCATGGGATATAATCCCATCTTGTGTGACCTCAAATCATTTTTGGTGGTTTCAAATTCCAAACAAAATTTTTGTTTTGCAATTTTTTATATTATGGAAATATTTTGGGTTTTCTATGTTTTGGGCTTGAATTCTTGTGTTGTTACAGGTGAGTCAATTTTTCAATCACCAAAAGTGAGTTAGTTATTTTTGTGTTATAACTAAGTTAGACTAAGTTTTTTTTTTTTTTTGTATGTGTGTTGTGGACATGATTTGATTAACAACAAATGTTACATAGTTCGGTGTTGTGTGTGTTGTTACAAGTTAGTTTTACAAAAGTTTTGCTTGAATTGTAAATATTGCTTGTTTGCAAATCTTGTTTTACTTCACAAGTTAAGTTGGAATTTTTTAATATATTTTTCATGTAAAACTCCTTTGGTAGTCAAACCCAAAATAAGGCTAGGCCCTGGAGTTGTGAAAAAAAAATCACAAAAGAGGGTGCCCTACCATTATTATAGAGGTCCTTCCCCTTGTCCTTTTTTTTCCTTCCCTCTCCTTTCCTCTCTCCCCACCCTTTTTTTTTCTCTTTTGGTACCCTGCAAAAACAATTAAAAAAAAACCAAAGGGGGAAATCAAGGAGCTTTTTTCCTTACCATCAATGTTAACATAAATAGTAGGTGACAACAATGGTAAGATCTACCACCACCACCATCGCCAATTGAAATTGGAGCTCGATTAACTACATCATTGTCCTCGACATTGTCATTTGGAAGAGCGCCACCACTACCAAAAAAGGTCGAGAGCTCCAAGCTTCCGAACTAGTGTTGTCCATCAACACCACCTAGGATGATGGGGAGGGGCCACCTCCTTGCACATCAATGTGAAAAGCAGAAAGCTCCCCTCCTTAGCCTTGTGTTTTTTTTTCCTTTGGTAATTAATGGTGATTTTGCACAAAATTCGGCACTAGAAAGGAAGGAAGAACTACAATGTGTAGTTATAGCCCAAGGAGAAGAAGAAAAAGACGACAAGGACAAGGAAGAAAAGGAGGAGGGGAGGAGGAGGAGGAGAAAAAGAGGTAAAAATGAAAAGAAGAAGGTAAAGAAGAAAAAGAAAAGGAGAAGAAAAAAAGGGAATGAAGATTCATTGGCAATGGGAAGAGTTGATAGCTCCATTGCAATTAATGTGGGCTCTAGAGCATTTTTCCAAGCCTCCTAGGTTTGGGAGGTTAAAAGGAGCTTTGGGATAAGGGGGTTCAATGCAATCCAATCCGAACTGCTTTCGAACCTCCTTTTTATTATTTATTATTTTTTCATTTTCCCAAATCCATAGGTTCGGACATTTTGAAAGTTCAAAAGCTTCATGAATCGATTCAGCAAGTGGTCAAGTTCAACACCAATTCAAACCTACCTCATCATTGTTTTTATTTTATTTTTTCATCCATGTGGAAGACTTTTCATTCATAATGGATTTTTTTCATCCATCTAGTTGATGAACAGTGATTAGTGAACATATGGGTAGGCTAGTTGCCAAACATCATATTGGTGACCATGCATCAAAGATTTTGAACTTTATAATCAAATAGATTTTGGACAATTTGACCTTTGAGATCAGATAGAAAATTGAAATTTTAAATTAATTTTCATTTTCACTTTGAATTTTTTCAAGAGTTCATATCTTTCACATACGTCATCACATTGGAATGATTTTTATGTTATTGGATTTCTCTTACAAAGACATACAAGTGTGCAAATCAAATTTCTTTTGGAAACTACAAGTTTTGGAGGTCCAGAGGCTACTTTTCGTACTTCATGAATTAATCTCATTAATTTTGGGGAAATTTTTATCTCACATTTGAAGGCAAAATCAAGAGCTTTTTGTGGCAATTAATTCTTAGTGAATAGCACTTCCAACATGGGAGTATTTAGTTCAATTGGAGATAAGTGCTTTTGGAGGCTTGCTCTAGGGCACAAGGTGGTGTGTGGTCAACTTTTTCGTACCAAACTTTTGGCAATTCAACATTATGTTGGTGAATCATATTTTTTGCAACTTACAAGTGGTGGAGTTGTCACACCATCAACGAATAAAGAGAATTTGAATTCCTTTTGTGATTCATGTGTGGGAATCACAAAAATGGAAATTGTGTTGCATGAGTTGTGCATTTTCACTTGTGTTTGTTGGGTTATGTTTGTTGTTTATTAACATGTTGGTTGAATTGTTATATGCTTTCAAGGGGTAAAGGGATACCAAGGTGTGTGCCATTCGACTATGACTTGGGGGTGAACACATGTTTTCAAGTTGACCATTTGGTAATGTGTGTTTATTATTCTATGTGAAACATTCAGTGAAAAGCTATGTGCTTTCCCACATGTGCCATTACTCCCACAGTGAATTTGGGGGTTGTGATTATTGTGGTTAATGGTCAAGCATGGGACAAGGTTACCACCCAATCCTAATGAATGAATAGGTCCTACTTAACTCCTAGTTTCCCCGAACATGTTGATTAGGTTTTAGTTAAGGTTTAGGTTGTACTAGGAGGAGCAGTTGTGGATATGTTTAGATTTGATCACTAGGATGTCCCATTGCTTGTTATTGTGGTGAGATTGGGTTGATGACCAGTAAACTAACTTGTTGTGTTCATAGTGTGCCCTAGTTTGTTGACCCTATGAATGTTTTTGTCGGTGTAAGTGTCCTAACCATACAAGTGTAGCATCTCTAAGTTCATGTTATGAGGTTTATGTTTTGGGGTTTGGTTAAATTGTAACAAGTTCAACATCCTTATGAGCCATGGATTATAGCTCAACAAATAGTTAAGCTTTAGTTCCTTAAATTTCCTTAGTACTAATGATTTGAATGTTTACAAACCTTCAAATAGTGATTATTAATAGTTGAATTAGCTTTTGTGATATTTCTAGGCATATAATACTTCTTTATTTCAGTCGATGTAACGCTTAATTAATTTAGGACTTAGTAAACCTTTAAAAGTGCATTGTCCTTTTTTATGTTGTGGAGAAGGGAAAAGGGATGTAAAATTAAATGGGATTTATTGATATATTGGGAATCCAAGCCCATAGTTAACAATAACATTTCACCATGACAATGTTAAGTTAGTCTGTAGAATGATCTTCAAGCACTAATGATGTACTTGTAATGTCGCAACCCCACTTTGGGCTAAGTGGGAGGATGAAACTCCCACTCTCAAAGTTGGGGATTTGGAGTCCTCCGGGACTCCTGAATGTTTAGAATTCAACAACAGAGGCCAGTTTACCTTTCATTGGGATATTCTTAGTGTCATTGGAAAGGTCTTGAAGTGTAGATGTCCAAAATGCCCTCTCATTGGTCATTTGGACATCTGCAGCCCAAGATATGGGCAAAAGAAGGGCCAGGAGTCAAATTGCTAGTTTGACTCCCAACCATTAAAAGTCGTAAAGCGACCTCTTCTCGACAGTCGAATCAAGAGTGCCACATGGCATTGGAAAGCTCTTGAAGAGAGCTATAACTTTGGTTCATACCTCGTCTTGATCAAACTTGGCAATTAGGAAATATGAGCTCCCAAAGTTCCAAGACTCCAACTGGGACTATTTCGTGACTATTTCGGGACTGCAACTTGGGAATCCCTGGAAAAATAGCCATTTGGATGTAGCCTCCGCAGAGCGTTGTAGAGAATATTATATGGGAAAGGTGGTGGCTTTCCCCGAGTCCGGGCCGTGGTGAATCTTGTGAGTTAAAGTGCCCATGATTTGTCCCAACACCCAAGGGTGTCCCGAATGTGAACTAACCCCTGTGTGGTTGGTTTTGGATGCAGATTCGAGCTTGATAATCTAG
The DNA here is from genome assembly GCA_963921925.1 of Sphagnum tenellum. Lineage (NCBI taxonomy): Eukaryota > Viridiplantae > Streptophyta > Sphagnopsida > Sphagnales > Sphagnaceae > Sphagnum > Sphagnum tenellum. The sequence goes on along the minus strand of OY998159.1, from coordinate 11,300,610 downwards.
TCCCTCTTCTTAGTCTAATCCTGAGACTTCTAGCACACCCTTCTACTCCTCTATAGTGCTGGAAGTCGGGAGCGGCCCTCAAGTCCCAACTTTCTGCAACTCTACATAGTTGGACCCTCAAGTGGGTTCAACTTGGGACTTGGGAGCGCGTCATGTAAGATTTTAGGATGTAGTCCTATTACATCTTTATTTTGTTCTCACTCTATCAGATTCTTAAATAGAATCAAAATCAAGCTTAAGTATTAAGATTTTCGCCCTAGTAGCCTTAGGTGAATTACACCTGAATAACTGACTTAAAGGATAGATCACAGTTGTAAAAAATTTAGGATGCGACGAATGGTGCGAACGAGGTACTCGACTCGATGCTCCAGGGGAAGTGGGTTGATCGAGGTTCGTAGCCAATGATAATGGCCATCACCGGGAACCCACGTTCGACAATGGAAATAGACATCATCATCTTCGCACTAGCACTCTTCAAACCTTTCTGGCGTGGCTCCACGAGCAGGAACAAACTCTAAATAAATTGCTAAAGCATGTGGGTAAGAAGACAATCGACGATCCCATACCGAACAATTGACTTGAGTGCGCACCACTTTCTTGGGCGGTTCTTCTTCTCGCGACCGTTGAGAAACATTCAAGTCAAGCTATGCTTCTTCAAGCTCTTCTTATTGTACGGGTGCGACTAGAGGATTTGAAGGCGTAGCGTCATCATCCGCCATGACTAGTTCTCACCTTCATCAACAAAAAACCAAGAAGGTAGCAAAAACAATGTAGTACTTGCGTTCAGAAGGGGTCGAGGCCTTTTTATTTAACAAATTAGGGTAGGCGTAAGGTGTGAGAGTGACGACGGAACCTCATGAAAACTCGAACACCCTAGATCTAATGGATTCATCAAACCCTAAATTCAACGATGGATCTAGAAGTATGTGAGAGTTTTTTTTTGGTGATGCAAATTGTAATTCCAATTTACTATGTACTACATAGTTACTTAGTGCATAATAAAGTAAATTGTCGCAACCCTAGCTTTGGGCTCGCGACCAAGGCAAAAAGGGGGTTGCAAGGGTGCGGGCCAAGAGGAAGCCTGGGAGTCACATCATAGACTCCCGGGAGTGCAAGAAAGTGTGAGGGACTGAACCCTCACACTCCCAAGTGAACTCCCATGTTGGGAGTTGGTGAGAGTTGGAGTCTCAAAAGGACTCCCAAAACTTCAGAGACCAATTTGAGGGGTCAAATTTCAATGGCTTGTGGCGCTCTTTATATCAATGAAAAGCTCTTGAAGCGTAGATGTCTAAAATGGGCTCGCATTGCTCATTTGGACATCTAAAACGGAAGTTACGACCAAAAGAAGGACCGGGAGTCGAATTCCCGGGAGTCTGCCAGTTTTGACTCCCGACCACGAAAAGTCGAGAATCGACCCGAAATACTCGGGTGCAGACAACGTGCGACATACCGTTGGAAAGGTCTCGACAAGAGCTACAACTTTGCTTCAGACCGCACTTCGATCCGAGGTCTACTCGCAAAGTTATGAGGCTTCAGAGTCTCGGGAGTCCCGCTGGGCGAGATTTAGGGACTCCCGCGCGGGAGTCCCAGGAGTCCCGGGAGAGAAAAGCCATTTGGATGTGGGCCCCGTGGAGAGTCACAGAGTATACTATAAGGGGGAAGGTGGTGGCTTCCCCCAAGTCTGGGCCGTGGTGAGTCTTGTGTGTCCGTGTTGCCCATGGTTGTCCTAGCACCAAAGGTGCTCTAACTTTGCACTAACCACTTGGTGTGGGTTGTGTGCAGGCCCATGTGAGTGAATAAGCTTGTCAATTCTTCCTAGTCCCATCCCGGAGCTCCAACACACCCCTCTACCCCTCCAAGTGTTGAGAGCTAAGGAGCGCATCCCGACTCCTCCCTCTTCCACTGTCTTTCACTTGGACTCACATTTGAGTCCTTTAAGGAGTTGGGAGTGCGTCATAAATAGGTAGGGAATATCAAAGGAGTATATGGTACACTGGAATGTTACTTCAACCATTGAATAAGTCAAGTGAGAACTCAAAGACCTTTCCTTGTTACTACCGATAAATTATCCTAATAGTTAATTACTTTAAGTAATTAGGATGAAGAAGTAAGATGTGAAGGTCAACGAATGGGATGGATAAGGATCAAGCTCAAGAGACCTCATCAAGATATTCAAGATAAGGGGAAGGATGAATCCTGCAATCCCATTAGTCATGAAGATTATCATCCTAGTTGATTGGAGGTGTCGCAACCCCACTTTGGGCTAAGTGGGAGGATGAAACTCTCACTCTCAAAGTTGGGGATTTGGAGTCCTCCAGGACTCTTGAATGTTTAGAGTTCAATAACAGAAGCCAAAACACCTTGCATTGGGATATTCTTGATGTCATTGAAAAGGTCTTAAAGTGTAGATGTCCAAAATGCCCTCTCATTGGTCATTTGGACATCTGCAGGCCAAGTTATGGGCAAAAGAAAGGCCAGGAGTTAAATTGCCAGTTTGACTCCCAACCACTAAAAGTCAGGAATCGACCTCTTCCCAATATTCGAATCAAAAGTGCAACATGGCACTGAAAAGATCACAAAAAGAACTATAACTTCAATTCAGATCTTGCTTTGATCAGACTTGGGAGTCAAGAGTTATGAGCTCCCAAAGTTCCAAGACTCCAATCGAGACTATTTCGGGACAATTTCAGGACTCCAACTTGGGAGTCTTGGGAAAAAGAGCTATTTGGATGTAGCCTCCACGGAGCGTTGCAAAGAATATTATATGGGGGAAGGTGGTGGCTTCCCCCGAGTTCGGGTCGTGGTGAGTCTTGTGAGTCAAAGTGCTCGTGGCTTGTCCCAACACCCAAGGGTGTTCCCGAATGTGAACTAACCCTTTTGTGATTAGTTTTGGATGCAGATTCAAGCTTAATAATCTAGTCCCTCTTCCTAGTCTAATCCCGGGACTTCTAGCACGCCCCTCTATTCCTTTGTACTGCTGGAAATCGGAAGCAGCCCAAGTCCCCACTTTCCGCAACTTTACATAATTGGACCCTCAAGTGGGTTCAACCCGAGACTTGGGAGCGCGTCACGTGGTATCAGAGTTCAAGGTGAAGCTCAATTTGCTTCTTGGAGTGGTGATGGCACCCAAGAAGACTCGTAAGCAACCGCAAGACTCCATGTTGGAAGAGCCCGTCGAAGACCGAGTAGACTTTTCATAATTAATTGGGGAGGAGGAACCGATGCCTTGGGAGGACCAAGATGAGCCTGAAAGTGAGGAATAAAAGAGCTCGGTCCTATTCACCCAAGAACAATTGGAAGTCCTCCTCAAGATGGGTAAGCTCGACTTTGGTGAGTTGGTGGCGGCCCTCAAAACGGGGGCCGCCAAGGGTGAAAGCTTCCAACCGGCCAAGCCCAGAAACTTCGATGGTGCCCGCGACCGCAAGGTTATGGATGTTTGGCTTGCAAAAATGGACAACTATTTACATGCCGCTAAGGTTGGACAGAATTCCGCCATGGAGCTTGCCCAATCCTACTTGAAGGTCTATGCCGCCACATGGTGGAGGACGATCCGACAAGAGGAGGGGAAGAACCATGGTTATACTTGGGAGTTCTTTAAGGAACGTCTTGAGTCATAATTTGTTCCAAGGAATCCCGACTACATCTCTAGGTGCAAACTCCGTGGCCTTGTGAATGCCACAAATGAGAATTTGAGGCAATATGTGAGGGCTTACTCCGAGCTCATGGTTGAGATTTAGCATATGCACGAGTTGGATCGTGTATGCCAATTTGTGATGGGGCTTCCAACTTAGGCCAAGCGAAAGCTTAAGGAGAGTTGGCCCGCCTCATGTGAGTCATACCGACACAACCATGTGCGGTAGTCTCGATTTTTTAAAAGTCACATCAGGGTTATTTGAGTGCGGTAGAGTTATTAAGGGCTTTTAGCAACTTCACAAGGAGTGATGCATGTGCTGGGTGTGAAGGGGGTTTTGTTTTTTGGAATGCGTTATTGGTGGGTAAGGAGGAAGGTCAGTTCTTTTCTTCAACAGAGGCTAATAGCCATAGTTTTAGAAACCTTGTTGCGTAATTAGGGGTGACAAATCTCTAGAGGGTTAGGGGTAGAAATAAGCATCAAAACTTGCAATGTTCAACACTACATTTGTCTTGTTACGGTATTTAGGGAGTAGCAAGCATATTAGAAATTCTTGAAGCAGTCAAAGGGATGTTGATGAAGGGGTTAATAGAAGTAGTGCAATCTTCAAGTCGTTGAACATGAGGATAACTCGAGACAATTCAACAATTAAATAAATAGTATGATAGTGTACCAACGGCAATAGGAATCTGATGATAACTGAAAACTTTATTTATATTAAGGACGAGCTCAGCAAGAAGCTGCAAGTACATGTGAAATCAAGGGCTGTGCCTCCGTGATAGTTCACAACTGCAAGAAGTCTAGGATGCATCGGAAGGTGCGAACTAGGTAGTCCGCCTTGCTGTTAGGAGGGAGGCGACGAATCGGACCGCGCAACCAACGATAGTGTCCAATGCCGGGAACTGAAGACCAAGCGAAGATGGAGGTGTCCTCGGTTTCATAACAACCTTCACAAACGGTTTCAAGTTCGTCACCAGAAGCAGGATCGACTTGTAGCAAGATCACCAGGGTGCGGGAGTTTGGCGAAATGCGGTAATACCAAGCTCGAGGAGGTTCAACTTTGAGACGAGCGCGCACCTCTCGAGGTTCGAGTTCTTCGTCATGGGGATGCTGCGTTAGAGTCAAATCTAAAGACAATTCCGAAGGCGGTTCTTCGTTCACTTGTGCGGCTTGGGGCCCGTAGGAGGTAATTGTGCGCGATGCCATGCTTGCAAGGAAGAGAGGAAAGATCTTCAACAAAAAAAAAGAGATAAATAAAATCAAATTGCAATGAAGGTGAAGGGGATTTGTGACATCAAGTCATGTGTTCGTAATTTATACGCAAGGAAAGTAAGGGAGTGGGTAAAGAATGGCCTAGGACCATGGTAAGGTAAAACCTTTGTGTCAAAGGATAAAAAAATGAGGGTTTAGGTAAGTTTACTTGGGGGGAAGTGGGAGTAGGTGCAAAGGGAGCTTCTCCTTCTCCTTCCATTGACCACCGAGCAAAGGGATCTTCCCCTTCACCTTCCATTGGCCACCAAGCCAAGAACCTTCCATTGGCCACCAAGCCAAAAACCTTCACCTCTCTTTAAAAGGCGGACTTGGGTCATGGGAGCTCTTTTCTTCTTCTCCCTCGGAAAAACAAAATTGGATCGAACCTTGAAAGTGTTTGTTTCAACAAGGTTTTAAAGGAAAAAATGAAGGATCAGCTTTGGAGTTGAAGAGAGGAAGGAGAATAGGGTGGAGATCTGGTGAGAGTTTGTAGGTAAGGGAGGTGAGTAAGGATAGATTTGAAGGTTAGGATTTAGAGAAACTTCACAAAACCCTCTCGGGTTTAGTGATGTAACTCCTTGCTGTTTTAGCTGCAGAGCCCAAAATTTTGTAAGTAGATGCGCCTTGTCATTAGCTTTCCAAAGAGCTATAGCAAGTTGAATTTGGACAATTTGGGTGGGAAAAACAATTCTCCAAATGACTAGTGGTCTGTAGTCTAGTTGAATCAACTACTTCCTCAAAATCCTCTCGGGTTTTATAGCATAGTTTCCTAGTTATTTAGCTACAGATTTTGAAACTTGGTAGGAAGGTGCGTCTATTAATTAGCTTTCCAAAGAGCTATAGCAAGCCAAATTTGAACAATCTGGGAGTGAGAAATAATTCTTTAAATGATTGTTGGTTGTAGCCATGTTAAAGGAAGTGTTGAGTTCACAAAAGCTTGTTTAAAGAGCTGGTTGTTTAATTTAAGGTTCTAGGATCAGGGGATTGTGGGGATCAAAATAATAATAATAATAATAACAAAATTAAAATAAAATGAAATACATGGCCATCAATGTTAAGTTATGAAAGATGCATAGGCGGTAGAGAAATTTGAACTTCAACTACAAACGCAATCTAGTATTTAGAAGTACGCTCGCTTCATCTTTCACCGGTAGCATGTATACTTTCAAGTATAGTCACCTTGTAGAACCGGGGGTAGAGGGACAAAAGTTGCCTCACACCTCATTATCCGAGGCCATCACGAAAGTGGAGAACTTCTCGGATGTGGGGCGCAATGACAAATCCGGGTTCAAGAAGGACAACAAGTTCTTTCACAAGAAACCAAGGCATGAAGGGGAGTGGAACCGGGGGCAAGGTAGCCCAACCAAGGATAAGCCCAAACAATTCTAAGGTTCGGGGTTCAAACCAAAAGGAAACTTTGTGAAAAAGGGGGCTCCTTTCAAAGAGAGCCAACCCAAGGGAGATTTTGGAGCAAAACCCAAGGTAGCATGTTTCAATTACAACGAAGTGGGGCATTATTCCAAAGATTGTCCCAAGTCCAAATCGAGGAGTGGGAGCTTTAAGGTACTTGCTCTCAATGCCGCTCTAGCCCAATCGGAATGCAATCGACTTATGTTCTTGAAGGGGAAGATTGTTAAGTGGGATATTTTATGTCTTTTAGACATAGGGGCTTCTCACAACTTCATAACTTTGGAAAGCGCCGAAAGGATGGAGCTCACTTGGAGGAGCTCAAGGCACCCATGGAGGTGCACTTCGCAGATGGGGTTCCCATCCAACTACTTTACAAGCAAAGGGAGTGCCTCTCCAATTGGGAAATTGGAGAGGAAAGGTGGACTTGTTGGTTTCCACCTTGGGTGGTGGATTGCATTTTGGGAATGGAGTTCATCACCCAAAACAATGTGCTCATAGAAGGGCACAATAGGTTAGTTAGAATCCCATTTAAAAGTGGGATTGTGCAAGTCAAGGCACATGAGTTGCCTTGTGTGGGTGGTCCAACCATCCACTTTATGTTAAGGAAAAGCTTGGGAAAGAGAATGTGTGGGAGGTTTTGGCATGATGTGTGTCATGCGGGTGTTGGATGAGTATGAGCCCAAGGAAGCCACCAGGTTGGTGACTTCCGCCAAGTGCATAAAGCAAGTTTTGGAAGAGTTTCTGGATGTGATGCCCGAACACTTGCCCGAAGACTTGCCCCCGAAAAGACGAGTTGATCATGCAATTGAAGTGATACTGGGAGTGGAACCTCCCGCCAAGGCCCCATATCGAATGAGCCATGAGGAGTTGAAAGAGCTTAAGGTTCAACTCAAAGAACTCCTCGTAAAAGGGTATATCAAACCAAGCAAGTCGCCATATGGGGCACTCGTCCTTTTTGTTCACAAGAAGGATGGGACTTTGAGGATGTGTGTTGATTATAGAGCACTCAACAAGGTAACAATGAAAAATCGATATCCTTTACCTCGATCTATTTGATCGTGTTTCGAGAGCCAAGGTTTTTAGTAGGATTGATCTACGTTCGGGGTATTACCATATTAGGATCACGGAAGGGGACAAAGAAAACACCGCTTGTCGCACAAAGTATGGCTCATATGAATTCTTGGTGATGCCCTTTGGGCTCACCAATGCACCCGCCACATTTTGCACTCTCATGAATGACATTTTCCGCGAATGGTTTAATGATTTTGTGATCGTCTACATAGATGACATTTTGATTTATAGTAGCTCCTTGGAGGAGCATACGGAGCACCTTCGCAAGGTGTTTCCAAAGGCTAAAGGAAAACAAGTTGTATGCCAAGCTCGAGTAGTGTGAATTTGGGGTGACGAAAGTGGACGTTCTTGGACATAGGATAACTCAAGAGGGTTTGATGATGGATGATCACAAGGTCAAGGCAATTTTGGATTGGGAGCCGCCTAAGTCAGTTCCCGCCTTGAGATCCTTTTTGGGATTGGCCTCCTACTATCGCAAGTTCATAAAAAACTTTGCGAAGATAGCGGCCCTTTTGACAAACCTCTTGAAGAAGTCCACCGTCACTTTTGATTTGGATGAAACATGCGACGAAGCCTTTGAAACATTGAAGGGCATTTTGGTGAAGGCGTCGGTGTTGAAGTTGCTCGACTTTGACAAGGACTTTGAAAACCATTTCGACGCCTCTCACTTTGCAATTGGGGGTGTCATAGTGCAAGATGGAAAACTGGTGGCCTTTGAAAGCAAGAAGTTGAGTGAGACGGAAAGAAGGTGGCCAACACACAAGAAGGAAATGTGGGTGGTCATACATTATCTCAAGACTTGGGGCCATTACATAAGCTCCAAGGATGTGGTGGTGTGGATCGACAATGTGACCTTGAAGTACTTCGCCACTCAACCCAAGTTGTCATCGGAACAAGTAAGGTGGCAAGACACATTGGCCTTGTTCAATGTGGACATCCGGCACAAGCCGAGAAAGGAGAACATAGTCCCCGATGCTTTGAGCCGGAAACACCAACTTAGAGTGGTGTATGTGGGAGAGTCGAAACTTCAAAAGGAAATTAGACTAGCGAGCTGTCGGGATGCCTTTACCAAGGAGGTAAGGCAAAGCATCCAAAATGGAGCCAAATCCCACTTCCATTTGCGAAATGGATTATTGTGGTACAAGCAAAATCGACTCTTTGTGCTAGAAGGGAAAATAAAGGACACACTTTTGAAGGAATGTCATGATGGATCGCTTGCGCGCCATGGTGGTGCAAAGAGCACCACAACATTCTTAAAGAAGTCCTACTATTGGCCCAACTTGAAGGATTGTGTGGAGGATTATGTGAAGACTTATTTAACTTGTCAAAAAAACCGAACCCTCAACAAGAAGCAAGCGGGTTTGTTGCAACCTTTGCCAATTCCCGAAAGGCCGTGGAAAAGTGTGTCAATGGACTTTATGGTAAGTTTGCCCCCTTCAAAGGGGTTTGATGCCATCATGGTTGTGGTGGATCGATTTAGCAAAATGGCACACTTCATTCCCACAAAGGATGAAGCCACGGCTCAAGAGACGGGAAGATTGTTCTTCCGCCACATTTTCAAGTATCATGGCCTCCCAAAAGACATAGTGTCGGATCGAGACCCGAAGTTTACAAGTAAGTTTTGGCAGGCCTTGTGAAAGCAAATGGGGTCGAAACTCAAGATGAACACTTCATTCTGCCCCCAAACCGATGGACAAACCGAAAGGGTCAACTTGGTGATCCAACAATTCTTGAAGAATTATGTGGCGACAGATCAACAAAATTGGGTGGACCATTTAGAGCTAGTCGAGTTTTGTTGTCGCAACCCTAACTTGGCCAAGTGTGGGGGTGAAGCCCAACACTTGGAAAAGTTGGGGATTTGGAGTCCTCTGAGACTCTCAAATGTTCAGAGCTCAACAGCAGGACCCAAAACACCTTGCATTGGCATTTTTTTAGTGTCATTAAAAAGGTCTTGAAGCGTAAATATCGAAAATGGCCTTGTATTGGCCATTTGGACATTTGCAGCCCAAGTTATGGGCAAAAGAAGGGCCGGGAATCAAATTGGCGGTTTGACTCCCGACCACTAGAAGTCAGGAATCGATCAGTTTCTGATGTCAAATTTGGGAGTGCAATATGTCATTGGAAAGATCTGAACAAGGGCTACAACTTTGGTTTAGACGTCATTGCAATCGGTGGTCAGGGTGAGGAGCTATGACCTCTCAAAGTCCCAAGAGTCGAAAACCGGGACACTTGGGTGGATTTCGGGACTCTAACTTGGGAGTCCCGGGAAAAAGAACCATTTGGATGTAGCCTTTGCAGAGCGTTGCAGAGAATATTATATGGGGGAAGGTGGTGGCTTCCCCCGAGTTCGGGCCGTGGTGAGTCTTGTGAGTCAAAGTGCCCGTGGTTTGTCCCAACACCTAAAGGTGTCCCGAATGTGAACTAACCCCCGTGTGGTTGGTTTTGGATGTAGATTCAAGCTTGATAATCTAGTCCCTCTTCCTAGTCTAATCCCGGGACTTCTAGCATGCCCCTCTACCCGTCTATAGTGTTGGAAGTCAAGAGCGGCCTTCAAGTCCTAACTTTCCGCAACTCTACATAGTTGGACCCTCAAGTGGGTTCAACCCGGGACTTGGGAGCGCGTCAGGAGGATGGAATATTTCCTGTGTCCCATTGGACACAAAAATTCTTATCCTAAACCCTATTGGATGGCAATTTATTTTCATTTCTCATTGGCTCTAGAAAGATGAGGAGGCCATTGATTGGAGCAAAGGATTTCGAAGCTTTCATTGGACAAGGGGAACAAGCTCAAGGAAGGTCATGGAGGCTTACCAAAGAGAGGATTTTTTGTGTGTGTATGTGAAAAAGAAAAAAGTGGAAGAGGAAGTGTGAGGAATTTTTTTTTAGTTCCTATGTGTGGAGAGGTGCTCATGGAAAGGGTGTGTGTAAGAATTAAACATGAAAGGAACTTGTGTAGCAAGTGTTTATAGCAAAGCCTTTAGACTTTTGTTTCAATTAGTTGTTCCTCACAAATCCACTGTTGGATTTGTGTCAAATTTGAATCAGTTTTAGTTAGAAGGTGCAAAAGGCCCTCCCTAAAATTCAGCTTGATCGGGCTTTCTATAAGGGAGCTATGTGGGTTGGAAGTAGGGGGGGTTGTAGTGAGGTTAATGGAATGATTTCCATGGCCAAGCCTCTAAACTTTTGGCTCAATTAGTTGTTTCTTCCAAATCCATCGTTGGATTTGTGTGAAATTTGAATCAGTTTTAGTTTGGAAGGTGCAAAAAGCGCTCCCTAAGATTCAGCTTGATCAGGCTTTTTATAAGGGAGCTGCGTGGGTTGGAAATAGGGGGGTTTTAGTGGGTTAATGGAATGATTTCCACGGCAAAGCCTCTGGACTTTTGGTTCAATTAGTTGTTCTTCCAAATCCACCATTAGATCTGTGTCAAATTTGAATCAATTTTAGTTTAAAAGGTGTAGAAGGCCCTCCCCAAAATTCAGCTTGATCGAGCTTTTTGTAAGGGAGCTACGTTAGTTGGAAGTAGAGGGGGTTGAATTATCTGTTTTTCCCCTCAAACTAGGCAAGTGGCTCCTAATTTCGAGGCTTAACTCTTGATCAAAAACATAAAATAAAAACTTATGAGATTTGTTTTAACATGGCTCTTTTATATTAGCTTTCCAATTCCAATGCATGTTAGATTAGGATGTTGTATGCAGTTGTTATGACAAACGGAATGGAAGGGTTCAAACCATCGAACATGACATTGAAATGAACATCAACATACGGCTCCATATTCCATCATGGTGAGTTACAATTCCCTCACGATGTTTTGTAGTTTCAATTTGGACACAACGCATTAAATTTTTAATGAATTTCATTACTTACCTCAAACCACCTTACTTGTTGGACTACAACTACATAGTAGTTCCACTTCCAACCGGGTTTTTATTATGAGTGCATATCTTAGTGGTGAAGGTGTGCAATAATTCCTCACAATCCCTTTAGATTTAATTTGATCCATCATAGGTGTTGTGAGCCATGGATTATAATACCACAAATTGTGAAGCTTTAGTTCCATAGTTTTCCTTAGTATTAATGATTTGAATCATAATAAACCTCCAAGTAATAATTATTAGGAGCTGGATTAGCCTTTGGATATTTTAGCATAGAAGACTCTTTCATTTAAATTAATGTAAGGCTTTCTTAGTGTTAGGACCTAATAACCCTTTTCAAGTGCATTATCTTTTTATGTTGTAGAGAAGGGAAAAGGGATGTAGAATCATATGTGATTTATTGATATATTGGGAATGCAAGCCCATAACTCACAACAACATTTTGCCATGACAATATTAAAGTAGTCTATAGAATAATCTTCCGGCACGAAGGATATATTGGAAAGATTTTTAGGATGCAATCTTAATACATTTTTATTTAATTTTTACTTCTATCAGACACTTAGATAGAATCAAAATCAAACTTAAGTATTAACATTTCCACATGAGTGGCCTCAGGTGAATTACAATTTAGTAAATAATTTGAAGGGAATAAGTCACAATTGCAAAAACTCTAGAATGCAATGGATGGTGCGAGCTAGGTATTCGGCTCGATGCTCCATGGGAAGGGGGTTAATTGGACCTCGTAGCCAACGATAATGGCCATCACCGGAAACCCACGTTCGACAATGGAGATGGACATCATTATCTTCGCATTGACACTCTTCAAACCTTTTTGGCGTGGCTCCACAAGCAAGAACGAATTCTAAGTAGATTGCTAAAACATGTAAGTTAGGAGAAAATCGACAATCCCATGCCGAACGATCGACTCAAGTGCGCACCACTCGCCTGGACGGTTCTTCTTCGCGCGGCCATTGAGAAACATTCATGTCGAGCGGTGCTTTTTCAAGCTCTTCATGTTCTACTGGTGCAACTAGAGGATTAAAAGGCACAGCGACATCATCCGCCATGACTAGTTCGCACCTGCATCAACAAAAACCAAGAAGGTAGTACAAACAATGTGGTACTTGCGTTCAGTAGGGGTTGAGGCCCTTTTCATTTAACAAATTAAGGTAAGGTGTGGGAGTGACGGCGGAACCTCATGAAAACTCGAACATCCTAGATCTAATGGATTCATCAAACCTTAATTTCGACAATGGATCTAGAAGTATGTGGGGGATTTTTGTGATGCAAAATTTAATTCCAATTTACTATGTACCACATAGTTAATTAGTGCATGGTTAAATAAATAAGTAGGGAATATCAAAAAATAAATGGTACACGGGGATGTTAGGTCAACCATTGAATTAGTCAAATAAGAATTCAAGGACAATTATTTGTTACTACCGATAAATTATCCTAGTAGTTAGTTACTTGAAATAATTAGGATGAAGAAGTAGGATGTGAAGGTCAACGGACGGAAAGGATAAGGATCAATCTCAAGATACCTTATCAAGATATTCAAGATAAGGGGAAGGATGAATCTTCCAATCCCATTAGTCACGAGGATTGTCATCATAGTTGATTGGAGGATGGAATGTTTCTGGTGTTTCATTGGGGCCAAGGATTCTCATCCTAAACTCAATTGGATGGCAATTTATTCTCAATTTTCATTGGCTTTAGAAGGATGAGGAGGCCATTGATTGGAGCAAGGGATTTCGAAGCTTTCATTAAACAAGGGGAACAAGCTCAAGGAAGGTCATGGAGGCTTACCAAGGAAGAGGTTTTTTTTTGTGTGTATGGGGGGAAGAAAAAAAGAGGAGGAAGAAGTGTGAGGAAGGAGTTAGTTCTTATGTGTGGAGAGGTGTTCATGGGAAAGGTGTGTGCAAGAATCAAGCATGGAAGGAAGTTGTGTAGCAAATGCTTATAACAAAGCTTCTGTATTTTTTGTTAATTAGATTTTCCCCCAAAATTCACCGTTGGATTTGTTCCAAATTTAAACTAGATTTAGTTTGAAAGGTGTAGAAGCTTCTCTCCAAATTTCAGCACCATCGGGTTTGCTCTAAGGGAGCTACACTTGTTGGAAATAGAGGGGGTCGAATTGTTTGTTTTTTCCTCAATCTAGGCAAGTGGTTTCTAGTTCCGAGGCTTGACTCTTGATCAAAAAAATAAATAAATAAATTATGAGATGTTGTAACATGGCTTCTTTATTATTTGCTTTTCAAAAATTTAATGCATGTTAGATTAAGAGGTTGTATGTACATGTCATGACAAATGAAAGGGAAGGGTTCCAACCATCAAGCGCAACATTGAATTGAACATCAACATACGGCTCCTTCATATTCCATCATGGTGAGTTACGATTCTTTCACCCTATCTTTGTATTTTCAAATTGGACACAACGCATTAGATCCTTAGTGAATTTCATTACTTACCTTGAACCACCTTACTTGTTAGACTACAACTACATAGTAGTTCCATTTCCAACCGAGTTTTTTGTGAGTGCATATCTTAATGGTGAAGGTGTGCAATAATTCTTCACAATAGACCCATGGATAAACCCTAACCTTATGAGTTTTGACATATGGCCCCATTCAATTGTGGCCTTGGAAAAAGCTCTAGATGGACAAACAATGATTGATCCACCCCTTCATCTTGTATCCACCTTTTAATTCAAAGAGGTTAAGAATGCAACAAATGCCCTTCTATATGGACCACTAGAGGGACATGGTGGTGGATATTGTGATGTTATTGCTTTTAGCTATGGATGTTGATTCATGTGCATGGGAGTTAAATTTTTGCATTAGCTTGTGTGATGTTATGCATGACCTTTAATTTGTTACTTTTACATAGTACATCATGAGTGTCTTATGTTGTGATTGACATTGTATTTACTTTTGTACAAAACCTTTTGTTTGTAATTTTCACAGGTTGTGGTTTTCTTAAACACATTTTTTTAACTAATAAAATGAGTGAATGACTATAATTGTAAGAGGATCAAACATGGCTTCAAACATGCTTTGAGAAAAGAAAACAATGTAATTGAAAGGTGCATGATGTTGAATGTTGGTGTTACGAAACAAATTAGGAGGAACTGTATTACTATTGGTAATAGACTAAACATTGAACAACATAACATTGAACACAACGTCAATGATGAAGACTGGCAAAATGTCCTCAAGAGGTTTTTTAAACAAAGAAGATGTGAAAAAACATGTTCCTTGAATTTCAACAAAAAACCAACGACATTGAACAAATACTCACCCTTTTTGACAATATCAAAGCCACATATCCCCAACTTGTTGCCCAAAAATCAACGAATAAAATGCCTTACAAAAATGTCATTTTGAATGTTGTTGTGTCAACCTAGGCTATCCCATCTACACATAGTATTTCTAGGAAGATTGATAGTAGTAAATATTTATATTTTCATGCAAGTTGTCACATGAAGAATGCATGTGGACCTAACATAAGGAAAGATACTAACACTTGTCAACTATGTCATATACAGTGATTACTAACAATGGCTAGGTACTACTTCCATTAAGGATTTGAATATTATATTGTCCATTGACTTGTGAAGTGCGCCCCACACTTGTGAAATAGGTTCATCACCCTTTACTGATGGTTTCTTATTTGTCATTAAGGGTTGACTATTTATGCTTAGGACCTTAAACTTGGCAAGTCAAATATGATATTGTCATGTATTTTTATTACTAACAATTTTTGGTTCTTACATATTAACATGCTTCGAATACTTGGGCTATGTTTTGCAATAGTTGTCACTGAAGTTTGTTAACTTGTGAATTAGGGTCCATACATGTCAAGTATGGCCATTACTTGCATCAAATTGGTTCCTATTTATCATTAAGGCTTGAATAATTGTGCTCAAGACCTTAATTTGGCAAGTTGAATCTAATACTTGTTTAGTATTTTGATTATTAATAGTTGCTATTTTTTACATGTCCACAAGCTTTGAATACTTGAACTTTGTTTTATAATACTTGTTAATGAAGTTTGCTAACTTGTGAGGTGGGGGGCCATATTTGTCAACTAGATCCATCATTTGCATAAAATGGGTTCCTACTTTTCATCAAGGCCTAAAGACTTGTGTACATGACCTTTTACTTGGCAAGCCAAATTTGATCCTTGTGAAGTATTTTTTATGCTTGTCATGCACTTTGATTACTAATAGTTGTTGGTTCCTACGTGTCCACAAGCTTTGAATACTTGGGCTATGTTTACATTGTCACGAAGGTTTGTCAACTTTTGAAATGAGATTCATACCTGTCAAATAAGTCCATCATTGCATCAAATGGGGTCTTAATTTGGAGGCATGAATATTTGTGCTTAAGGCCTTTATTTTATTTTGTAACAATAATTTCAGACTTTTCAAGGAGGTGGTTTACTTATCATGTAGTTTGGTTTCAAACAAATGTGGGTTTCTATGTGTCATGCATGAAGGATAAATTATTTGTAACCATAATTTAGAATTTAATATCTAGGTTTATTTAGTTGAACCTGGGATTATCCACCACAATTTTAACTAGTTGGGAAGTTGAAAAGAAATGGGTAGTCATGAACAACTTTCCTCACTAAAACACAAAGTTCAAAAGGAAGAAGGCCTATTTTCCTCTCCATTAACCTAGTCCATTCCAATCTTTTATTGACTTCTCCTTTTTTTTAAGCCAATAGGTTTCAGGTGAAAATTCTTTAAGCTGTACCACACAAGATGAAAAGGGCGTAGTCCTTACTACAATCCTTTTGTACCCTATATTTTGATCCCCATATAAAATAATGAATCAAAAGTTGTAGAAGGACTATATTTTAGATTATTACAATTCTAGATACCATCATAATATTGCCTCCTCATCTAAGTTTGTTTTTTGCCAGGTAGTATGGTTGTAAACATTCAAACATCCACAGGTGTTTCAGTTGATATGATTGTGTTTATGCTTTCAAATTGTATATTTTCCTTTCGATTGTTGATTTAAATTTGATATGAACATTCTTCCATGAAACTTCCTTTGGGCATGTTGGAATTTTGGCCTCAAACATGTTTTTCTATTAAAATGGACAAAGAGGTGTATGAAAAGGTGTTGAAAACTTTCATGGAAGAAAAGACTATTGATTTGTACTTTGGAAAAAAAGAAGACATTGATTTCAATTTATTTGTTCCTAAGAATGCAAAAGTAATTGTGAGTAAATTTTTCCTCATGTCTTGCCCATTTGGGCAAATTTTATGTTCTTATTTTCCTTTGCAATGAAATCCTTATTTTATATTATATATATTTGAAAAACCACATGAGATTTTCATGGATCCCTGATTCTTAACCTAGTTTCAAAACCCAATGGTCTATTTGAGTGCAATCATACTAACATGTACCATTAACAGTCATAACCACTACTTCATTTTTTGAATTTTGGATTGTAAGAAAACATAATAATTTTTAATATATTGTTATTGTGAATGCATTATGTAGATATCAAATAAAGTTGAAATCAATTATATGGACTTTTAATTGTTTATAACCATTGCTTAAAAGTTGCACATAAATAGTTAAAAAACAATTTTGACCTTGAAAGCACAATTTCAAAAAAATTACAACATATTTTGGGACTTTTAAAAATATACACCTCAACATAATAGTTTTAAAAAACTTTAAATATTTAAATTTTTTTAAAAAGACGTATTAAAGATTTTTAAACTATTTTTTAAAAAACAACAAAAAAACAATGGTCTAAAGGGGCACATGTGGCTGCTAATAGCGTGGTTGGACCTTCTTATCTTAGCAATTGAGTTTACCAATTCATAGAATGCATAACCCTTTTACCATTTTCATATTAGTATATTTCATGCAGTTAATTAAACAACTCACATGCATTAAGGAAGGTTGAGTTTTTGAAAGGAAGGGGGTGGTTGTGTTTTGTCATTATTTTTTGTGTGTTCACACCAAGTTTTCAATGTATTCCCAATGATGTTCCTTGTCCTCAAGCTGTCATGAATTTCACAAGATGTCACATTGATGGCATTTATACCATATCCCACTTCTTTAATCCCATTTATCCCATCTAACATACCCTTGTTTAGGACATGCCCAAGGCAATCCTAGGTTCCCTAAGGACAACACCAAGTGATGTCCTCACTAAAACCCTTAATGATAACTTGGGTTACATTGAAATGACACTCAATGTTGTCTTGGGACAACACTCAGGCTATCACAAAATGAAAGAGAATAAGACAACATTGAATGTCATCTCAATGTAACCCAAGTTATCACTTAAGGGTTTTAGCAAGGCAACACCAAGTGTCATCCAGGACAACCTTAGTCATCCCAAAAAGGTTTTAATGAGACAACACCTTGTGCTACCCCAGGACAACCCACAATTGTCTCGAACCAACTCAAGTCAATCCTTGCTTGGAACAAACTTACTTGTTTTGCATCTAGATCCCAAAGCATTTGGATTGCATTGCACAAGATGACTTGAGGAGGCCATTTAGACTAGGCAACCCATGCTGCCATGGTCCCCATGCATGGTGGTCCTGCACAGAGCACACCCCATGCATGTTGAATTCATATAGAAAGGCATGTCAAACACTCTCTCCCACTGCTCTTTGACTACCACTCCTTTGTTTTAGGGCACATAATGTTCCCCAAAACAAAAGAATGTCGTGTGGCACTTCCCTTCCCTTCCCTTAATTAAAACATTTCACCTAATTTGGAAGGAACCTTTTTAGAGGACCTTATGGGTTCATAAGGTACTTATATTTCAACTTGCTTGAAAGTTCTGCCTAGAGAGAAGTAGTGCATATACAAAGGAAAAATCAGGTTAATGTTTTTATGCTAGAGCAAGCCTCCATCCAGGCTTTCTGCTGGTAGTTGGCTAATTTATCTAGCATGAGTTGAACTTTAGGAAATTAGAGAACTTCTCCAAATCTGACCCTTTACTTTAATTCAACGGACTTAATAATTTAGAGCCAGATTACATTTTTTTTTGGGAAACATATTATGCCAAAAAATAAAATCATTTTTTTCCCCCTATTTATGGGACCACCCACAATATTGAGGATTTGCAAAATTGAAATATGAAAATTGGGAAAACAACGATTTCTGTATTTCACAATGAAAAAAAAAACAATGAAACCTTCAGTTTTTGATCCCATAGGAGTTTTCCCATCTTTTCTAGATACAAACTGTTTCTTGATGTAAGAGGTTTTGACCATAGGTATAAATTTTCCTTGCTTTTGGCCAAGGTTACCAAAAGCGCTACGATGTTTTGTAAACATGTTTTTTAGTAAGTTCTCAATAAGAACACTCAACACAAATTGAATTTCACCTCCATAGGATGAAAACCTAAATGTTTGGCCATCAATTAGGCTGCTAGCTAGTGAATGGATAAAAGAATCAAACCCAATGGCATTGGTGGAGGTGGACAAGCATGACATGTGACAATTTCCATGTGTGAAAGGAGAATGACATTGTCATAACTCAGAGCATATTTTTTCCCAATTTTTTAGAATTTCACAAAAGTGGTAAATTCTTGTTGGAAAACACATTTTCCAAGTTTTTTTGAAAAAACTGATCAAATAACAAAAGAAATAATTGCATTCATACCAGACCAATTTTTGCAAGACACATATCCAACAAATTAGGAGTTGGCCTGCCCTTCCTTAAAGATGGTGGAATGGAGTTACAATTTGTAACATTAAGAACATGTAAGTGTAGCACCTTGCAAGTAATTGTTAAACTATACCTATCCAAAAACTTTTGATATTGTTTCTTTTCTTGCAAGTCAGGTCTATAACATTTTTGCTGGCCATCCATACTTTATAGTGTTCATGGCTAAATGCCATGACCATAATAATGTTGGGTGGTTCTCAAAGAGTGACTTGGTTCTCAGCCGGGTTTTCATTATGAGAACGGGTACCAAAATGAGTGAGAATTGAGGAGGACCAACCCCTTGGTTTTCACCCATGTGAAAACCGGTCTTAAAAATTGACCCTCCCCCTTTTTTTGAAAAGAAAAATCCCGAAAACCATATGAGTATTCTTATAGAACACAAATCCATTTCTCAAGCAATATAGGGATTAGGTAAGGTGGCAGCTAGGGATTAGGAAGGTAACATTAGTTTAGGTTAGAAATTAGGTTAAAGTTTAGAGCTTCATAGCTTCTCCTAGCAACACCCAACATGATAAAGAGTCATCACAGTTCTTTTTCCCTCATTTCTTAAAGGTGTAGCTCAGTGCTTCCAAGGTCTTTTTTGTTTATGTGTGGGTCTTGTGTTCTAGAGTGTCTTGCTCCAAGTGTGTGAGGCTTCATGTTATTTTAGCATCACTTAATGTTGTGTATTTTCATTCTTCACCATTGCTTGTCGTTACCACTCTTCACCATCGTTCGTGTCACTTTTTGCCATCACCTATTGCTACCGCTCTTCACCATCACCTATTGCTACCACTTTTCACCATCATCTAATGCTGTTCTTTGCCATCAATTATTGTTGCCATTTTTCACCATTACCTAGTGCAACTATTCATCATTACTTGTTATTACTTTTCGAGCTTATTCACGCTAGATTTGAAGATTTTTGTGGGGTTATTTTTTGCAAATAACATTTAGTTGAAACAAACTTAAGTGAAAAAAATTGAATACTTCAATTTAAGATGATTCATGTGACGATGGTGAGTTTTCACATTCATGCATAATTGTGTATCAATATTTTGGTTTATAGGTAGAAATGAAGAAAATCTCAAAAACTCCCAAAATGAAATTCAATGGACAACCAAACATGTTTTTTGGCCAGATTATTTCTTACACACATGATCTACACCTAAAGCTAAACATTTCAAACCATTGAATATAATTTTTTTGTCAAATGGTTTTAAAATTGAATCCTTTGTCTTAAAACCTTTTTTGTATGATTTGGTTTTTCATCAAGTTCATTCAATGAACATGTACTTTCATAGAAGGGGGCATGTTTTTATTGTACAAAAATTTTGAAATCAATTGTATGACTTTATACATTCACTTTGATTCCTTTTTTTTTTTAAATGTAGATAATTTAACAAATGTCTAAATATTAGATATAGTTAATTTACATGACTCAAAATAACATTTACATAATACTTAAAAGTAAAATAATTTTTCTTACTAATTTAACAAAACATAATTTTATCTATTGGCATATAACAATCCACTACAACTATAATAATGTAAGATAAACAAAAATCCAAAATTGTTCCTTTGTAAATTTTTAAAAATAGGTCATTCCTTTTTGGTACCCCAATCATGAATACACCCCTTCACCATCACCCAATGTTGTTACTCTTCATCGAATAACTATGTTACTTTCTCCTCTTTTGATGTTGTTTTTCACCATCACATATTGTTATTGTTCTTGTTTGTTGTGGCACTAAGCATCCCCCTTCCCCCTGTTTTTTCATGCAAGTATTCAAACTAAAATGCACAAACCCTGATGTCGACCAAAACAACAAACAATTTGGTATTTTTGATTTTTCCATTGATATTCATTATGTATAATTCTTTTTTTTGGTATTTTTTTTATTCTCTTTGTTTTTTACTTTTGGAAAGTTCAATTTTTAAAAATTTTAAACATGTTCTATCTTCCATTTCTTTCATTCTTTTTTTCTTTTTTTTTGTTTCTATTTATTTATTTATTTATTCTTTTTTTTCCTTCTAAAAATTTCAGTTTTGTTCCTTTTTATATTTCTTCTATTTTTTATCATTTCTTTCCTTCCACAATTCCTAGTTTCTTTTTGTGTTTTCTTTGTTTCTTCATGTTTTCAAATTTTTATTTTATTTCTTCTTAATGAGAAAATAGAAAATTTTCTCCTTTTTTTTTTTCTTTTGTTCAAGATTTGTATTATGGAATATATATACTCGCACAATTAATTTTGTAGTTTTGCACTATGGTGAAAGAAGAAAAGTATGAGAATTTTTTTTGTAAATGTTTACAATTTGATGGATCATCTTGCTTGTAAATGCTTGCAATATTTCGGTATCTCCTCATCAAGTGGCATTTTCTTGTGAAAATTGAACAGAAAAAATCCTTTGAAAATGAAAATGCATGTGATGTCTTAATGAATGAAATGGTAATGGCAAATGAACCTTTGTAAGAGACGCTTGAAAAAAAATCAAGTCTTAAAAAAGAATTAAATAGAAATCTAAATAATGATGTAAAATTAATGAGAAAAAATCTACAAAAGTTAGATTTGTGAAAAAATTTGGAAACCACACAATAGAATTACATTGTGTCAACAACGCATACACTACATTGTTGGGCATTTTATTGTGTCAAACAATAAAAAAGATGTTGACCCTAAATCTTCTCAAATCATGTGTTGTACTTTTTGTTACAACATTCCAATTTTAATTCCAAAGTTCCCAAAAACTCAAGCATGAAAGGGTTTAATTTCGTACAATGTAAGAAATGGTTGAAAAAACATGTGTGTACAAAACATTTTATTCTTGGGAAAAAGTGTGAATAAGAGATGAAAAACCTCATAAAAGAAAAACAAGAAACACAACTAACAAAAACAACGTCAAATATATTTGGTAGTCCCTTGGGCATGCATTCTTTAAAGCATGTCAATATGCTACAGTAGATGAAAAAATCTACAAAGGCTTAAAATATGTGTATCAAGTTTGCACAATGTGATTTGCAAAAATGTGTCCCAAAAATCTATGAACAAGTATACAAGAATGGAATAAGACATGTGTCAATTATGGCCTACCCTTACACTAGAAGGAATTATGTTCTTTGCATTAAAAAAATCAATGACAAGATGCCTTAAACAACTACATAATTGATTATAGTCATAGGATATCACTTCAAATCTTATGTGGAAAACATTTTAGTCATATATTAGTGATGCATTTAATTAGTGGATGGAGACATGATAACATGAAGGATGACATCATTTTTTCATTGCAAATGTTCATCCATATGGCATCCATGATTAATGACAAAGTGATGTGGGTATCCAAAATATCATTTGAAAACTTGATTAAAATCTAGTCATTTCAAATATCACTAAAAAATGACTATGCAAATGAAGTGGACAAAATGATGTGTCATTACATAAACAATGTGATCATAAAATTATCTTCCAATGATCATAAAATGATTATCAATAATTTAATATGAGTATAAATGAACATAATGAATTAAAACATATAAGGAATTGATTTCAATTAATATTATACATATAGGTAATATATGAACCTTTATTACATTATATATATAATGTATGATTCATTTTAAATGCTCAATGTGAATAAATTTGATATTATACATTGAAATAAATTTTTATAGTTTAATTTTATAATAATTTTAAATAAATATTTATTTTATATTATATGTGTGAAAATGAATTAAATTTATAATCTCAGAAAATTGTTTAATACTTCAATACTAATTATTATTTTTCACATCAAATTAAATGATTTATGTCAAATAATTTACAATAATAATTCTATAATAATAAATGTTATGAATTAAGAAAATAATTTCCAATTTGTAGTAATAAAATTAATTAAAGAATGATTAAACTATCACTAATTAATGATTTTGCATATTTCTTTTATTACTTATGGATGAAATGTGCCACATCATATCCTAAATGACTATTGTTGTGAACAATTCATTCATAATGATTTTAAAGGTTATTAATCATTTTTATCTTTTGTGATTGGAACATTTTTCATAAATTAATCATATATTTGAAGATTTCATCTAGTGTTAAAGAAATTGAATACTCAAATAAAAAAATGTATCTTTTTATTTTGACTAAAAGACCTTTTTAATTGCATTCCTTTTGAAGTTCTTACACAAAATATAATCCAGCATATTTTTTTGCCTTTACAAATTTGCTAATAATTAATTTTAATTCTATTTGCAAGAAGATCTACAATTCAAGAAAGCTATAATATTTTATTATACCATGAAAAATATTGTGAAAATGACTACAATACTGCCACCTCCTTTGACATGGCACATTTCTTGTATTATTGTTGATTATTTTAGTCCTATTGTACGTGTTCTAAACAAGTTTAAGGGTCATTGGTTGTTAAGCTGATGTGTTGAAATCTACCATATTCATGGTTTGAAATTCAAGAATGAAATTGAACCTATAACTTCCTTTGACAACATGATGGATGAATATGCAAATATTGTTTTTAAGTTAGCATCTTTGGCTTCCAACATCAAAAAGGAAGTTGTTGGGCTTTTGGATTTTTTTTTTCTTAATAAAAATATGAAAAAACAAAATTATAATATGTTATCCTTGATGTTGGACCCTATATTTAAATTTTTTTGTCATGTGTCTTCATTTATTAACTGTGAGCAAATGAAGGCCATTGTTGAAGAATATAATACAAAGCTTTTATATTCACGCTTCAAAAATGTCATTATCATTTTCACCCATTAGCTAAATCCAAAAATGGCATTACTTTAATTAGGGAGCTTGTGAAAAGAAAGCTTTTGATTTTCAACCAATATCAAGTTGATATCAAGGACATCAAATGCCCTCTTCAATGGTGGGAAAAACATAGGGGATGAAGTTGTGGAGATGTAGATTTTTAAATACAAAACATTGTTGCAAACTTTTTCATCAATTTTTAACATATTTTAACTTCATCAAGCTTCCAAAAAATTCATTTTCAATGAATGAAAATTTGATAACGATGTTGTGAACATCGAATGTCAAAACCATCCATTATTGCATTTGTGAGAATTGTCATGTCTAAGAACCAACTAAGCATAAAAAAGTAAAAATTTAATACCTTCCCCATTTTTCACTAGCACCAAAAAGAATGCTTAAACACCAATTTGATTTTCATAACTTTGTATTTATTGGGAGAAGTGATTGTACTTTTAAAGTTGCAATGGCAATAGTAAAATGGTCTTTACATAAATATGTTGTGATGTTTTTTATGTTGTTTCATATGTTGGATAAAATGTAAAATGGGGCCAATGTGAATGGAGACTAATGTAGCAAAAACTAGTGCTATCACTAGGGGTGGTTCATACCTCTAAGAATTCCTTCAATGTTGGACAAGTAATATTTTTGACCCATTTCCTTTAAATGTATATATATATATTTGCATTTATTCATTACATGACAAAGTATATGATTTACATTTTTCATTGAAAGAAAATAAATTGCTTGTGATTTCAAAAAAATTGTAAATTGTAATGTCCCTTTTCAAAATCATGCTCATGAACTTTGGAAATTAATAATTAAATTACACTTATTTAATTAAATACTTATAAATAAGTAAAATAAAATAAAATAACTAAAGAGGTACTTTAGAAATTAATTCCTAAGAATTTTTTTTTTAAAGTTTAAATTTGTGTTCCTCACCTGAAATTGATAAAAACAAAACATTTTGACAATCCTAAAACGTTTTTAAAAAATGAAATGATTAGGAACAAAAAGAATACCAAAAAAATTTATATCATTAAAGTTTCAATGTTTATATGAATGTTGGCCAATTATTGAATTTTGACCTAGTTAACATGCCAATTATTAATAATCTACCAAATCAAGTTAGTTTTTTTTAATATAATTGGTTAAATTGATAATTGCATGTTCAATTGAATTTTCAAAATCTAATAACCTACTTAAATGACCTAATGATCATCCAAGTAGGTTGTCCATTTTCAAATATTAATACCAAAAAATATATATATATTTTTATTTTATACAACCCCCATAACCTAAACCAATGTATAGTCAATAAAATAACCGATAGTTTTAAACTAATTATTCCATAACCTACCTCTATGCATAACTAATGGTTACTACCCAAATGTTTTATAATCTATTTGACACCTAATTTTTTTCAAATTGATATTGAAGACCGATGTGATACCAAAAAATTCAAAAGATAACCTACCTAATGATTACTTTAAAAATAATAACTGACCAACACTAGTCTATACAACTTAATAAACATCTTCATTCAAAAATTCGAATGAAATTATTTGTTTTAATGTTTCTTTTTTCAAAAATTTCAATTGGTCTAATAAAATGAAGGCATAATGTTCTTAATTATGTCACCTAAAGATGATTTTGTCCAATGTTGAGTACTTATTCCTTATGTTTTCCTTATTATGAATTTTGAAAACACTTTGGAAATTTGGGAACCCATTGGAAATTTAAGGGAACTTGATGAAAACACTATAGGAAACTTTATAGAAGTGTATTTAGTCTCATAACAACCTTCATAGACGGTTTCAAGTTCATCACCAGAAGCAGGGTCAACTTGTAACAAAATCACTGGGGTGTGAGAGATTAGAGAAATACGATAATACCAAGCTCAAGGGGGATCAATTTCAAGACAAACTTGCACCTTTCGCGGTTCGAGATCTTCATCACGAGAATGTTGCATCAATGTCAAATCTAGAGTTGACTCTAGAGCTGTTTCTTCATTCACTTGTGCAGCTTGAGGCTCATAAGACATGGCCATACGTGACACCATAATTTCAAAGAAAAGAAAAAAAGTTTTCAATCAAAATTAATTGGCAATGAATGTGTGGGGACGTTACATTGAGATGTGTGGTTATAATTCATAGGTCAAGGAAAAGGAAGGAAATGCTTAAGTAATGACAATGATAAAGTAAAACTTTTAGATCAAAGGAAAAAATGAAGGTTTAAGTAAAATTTGTTGGGGGGAAAGTGGGAAGAGGTGAAAAGGTGTTTCTCCTCCTCCTTCCATTGGCCACCAAGCATTGGAAGCTTTCAAGGGCCACCAAACATTGGAACCTTTCGAAGGCCACAAAGCATTGGAACCTTTCAAAGGTCACAAAACATTAGAACCTTCCATTGGCCACCAAGCATTAGAACCTTCCATTGGCCACCAAACATTGGAACCTTTCAAAGGCCATCAAGCATTGAAACCTTCCATTGACCACCAAGTTGGAATTTTCCTTCACTTCCTTCCTTCTTCTCTTTTAAAGGCAAATTTAGATCATTTGGGGTTTTTTTTTCTGAAGATAATTGTTGATTTGAAGCTTGAAAATACTTGTTCCCACAACCTTTTTTGGTAGGGAAATAATGATTAGTCTTAGTGGATGGTAGAAAGAAGGAAAATAGATTGGATGGTTATAGTAGTTTTGAAAGGATGGAAGTGAATAGGGATAGTGTCGGGTGATTGAAATCTTAGAAAAAATCCACAAACCCTCTTGGGTTTAATAACACAACTTTTTACTAATTTGGGTGTAAAGCTTAGGATTTAATAGGAAGGTGTGCCTTGTAGTTAACTTTTTAATGAACTAAAGCAAGCTAGAATTGATTAACGTATGTGATAAGAATAATATTTTAAGTGACTAGTGGTCTGCACCCAATTTGAACCTTCTACCTTCGTAAAAGCGTCTTGGGTTTGGTGGCATAACTTTTTACTAGTTTGGGTGCGGAACTTAAGATTTAGTAAAAAGGTGTGCCTTGTAGTTAGTTTTATATTGAGCTAAGGCAAGCGAGTTTTGAATAATATACATGATAGGGTTTTAGTGCAAACACCAAATTCCAAAAAAATCAAAATTGTTTAAGAATTAACTTTGGTGCCATCCCAAAAATAAATTTGAATTAACCTCACCCTAAATTTGGAACCATATGGTGTTAGTTATATAATTGAAGATTCAATAGTTTTATTACTATTAAGATAGGAGGTCACCAAGTTTTAAAAAATTATTACAATGCAAACACAAAGAACGAAAGGATTGCCTACTTGAAAACAATCATGCCTTCAATCCAAAATTAATGAAAAAACTCCAAGGGTGTGAATTATTGAACAATCCAAAACGAAGAAAAATAAGGAAGGAGTTAGAAAGTATCTACTCTAACCACAAATACCATTATCAATGTCTTTCCATTTTGTTCTAATTGATGTTTTCCACCAATTGTTTATTGACTATTCCTATTGTCCTATTGCACCTCCTTTGCAACAAGCTACTAATTTCCAATGAAAAATTCTAAATGAAAACAAAAAAAGTTTAAATTATTATGAAAGCTACAATATTATACATCAAGCTCAAATAAACTACTACCACAAGAAAATTATTCATTACAAAAATTGGGAAAGAATTGAAACTATCAATCTTTAATTATGTTGATGAACCTAGCTTTTGGCAAGCCTCAAAGATTAATTGAATATTTTTCCCTTTCTTTTTTGATGAATCAAATGCATGACAACCCATGATATAAAATTATGGCACTCATTCACTTACTAATTTTTGAATAAGCTTCTGCTTGTAGCCAAGCTCATTCAACCTATGCTCACCTAAGTCCAACTCCTATTAATTAGGAGCAACAACAATAGCAACAACCTGATGCCACACATGTCCTCTGTAGTTGACATCCCGTGCCAATGTAGTTGCTGGTTTCATTGCATCTGGCAGATTCATCAAGTCTAGTCCATCATCATCATCTTCTTTGGGTGCATTCATTGTCATATATTATTGAATCCTGCACCAGGCCCGATGGATGATAGATCAAGAGGGACCTCTAATTGATCATGAGTCACAATTACCTTCAAATTCCTCCATTTATGACATAAACCCAATTTGGCTATCTAGACCTCATGATGCATTCACCCCGCATCTTGAAAGCTTCAAAATTCTCACAAGAGAATGAATCACAATAACATTAACAAAAACAACACCACCCACAAGACTTGTTTTCAATGTTTTTGATGGCAATCTTCATTGCTTTGTGCTTGGATTGTCCCATATACTTTGCCAAAGTGTTGTTCACTTGTGTTGTTTATATTTATCCCATATGGTGGCCTAATTTTATTTCATTTTTCTTGACAAATTCTGTAGGTCATGTTGCTTTCCATTGATACTCAACATGTTGTTTGTAAAATTGTGGAAATTTTCAAGAAATGCATTTCTCAGAGAACAAAATTTTGTGAAGGAAGATAGAGAAGTTTTTTGAGACATTGACAAATATTTCAGTTTTTTGACAAGGAATCAATCTTCTTTAACACTATTAAAAATAGATATTATTTGTAAAAATGTGGAAGTTTTGAATGAATGAATCAACAAATAAATAAATAAATAAAATTCCAGAGAACAAAGTTTGTGTAGAGAAAGTTTTGCAACATTGTGGAATATTCTGAATTCTTGACATGGAATATTCTTCGACACTAAATAATCTTATTGGTAGAAATGTGGGAGTTTTCAAAATATACCTTTATCAAGAACAAAATTTAGTGATGGAAAATAGAGAATCTTTTTGAACATTGAGGAATATTTTAGTTTTTTTGACATTGAATTTTCTTTGACATATATTATGTGTAAAAATGTGGAAATTTATTTTTAAAAACACAATTTCTATTAGAGGACAAAACTTTATGAAGGGAAATAAAGAATCTTTTGGAACATTGAAAAATATTGTCAATTTTTGACATGGAACCTTCAAAAAGTCATTAATTCTTTGATAGAAATGTGTCAAACCCTAAACCCTAAACCGTATGCCATGTTGGACAAAACATATAAGATAAATTGAAGGAGCACATGTGAAAGACACATAGCAAGATGCCATTCAAACATGATTTGTTTTAATGAAACATACTATGGGATAAAATTTATGAACATATTGGGAACACCATGGAGGAAAATATACCTTTAAACTAGAAAGGTCTTCAACTTGCCCCCTCCCCACCATACCCTAAAAAGGAAAATTATTGGATTATTAGTTACACTACATGAGGGAGCAAGTGCACTAGGGAAGGGTTTTTTGTTCTTTGAATTTATCAAGAGTCTAGTGCTTCAACTTGTCTATGTTAGATTACACCCATATCATAAAATTAAAATGTAAAGATTAATTCAACTATTAATGGACATTCCATTATGTTTTAAAAATTATTTACAATTTTATATTGATAAGAATCAATACAACTATTTTTCATGCAAAATGATTTTAAATATTACAATATATTCGTTGCCATTGTAAATGTTTAAGAATAATTTTGATTCTTTGAATTTACGATTTTGAAAGTTTGGTAGTTGTTTTTAAATTTACCTTTAAAGAAAAAGAATTTTCCAAATTGTTTTGGTCACCATAGTGTGAAAATTTGCCACGCAAGAAAAAAAAGTCCTAGTTGCAATGTTGTTCACCTTGTGAATTATTTGAAAATTTTGAACCTTAATAAAATGAAATGTGAAATTTGACACATAAAATGTCAATGGGTATGATAATAACCTATGGGTACAAGTGTAGGCATGTCATCATGCTTCTTGGTCAAAGATGAAATTAATAGGTTTTTAATATAAAGAATTGTCATTGGATAAACTCAATCCTTTGCAATCTCAAGTTTAGATAGTTGCATGGGCTATTAGAAAATTCAATATAGGATATATAATTAAGATCTTGAAAGTTCCAAAATATTTAACAATAGACCACATTGAAAGCAAAGGTAGATTTCAAAGACTAGTGGGCTGACTTTGTAATTTATTTATTTATTTAAATGTGTAGCTTGATTTGGTTTATATGAGGTTTTTTTAAATTACCATGCCAAAGTGTTATCACCCTATTCTTTGTATTCTAAGAATTAGGCTTTGTACAACCACCACTGTAGTTGTAAAAATAATAATTGGTGGAGGAAAAATTCAACCAATGCCTATTCAACCAATGTCAACAAATTGGGTCTTCAACCAATGCCAATTTTTTTATGAATAAAATAAAATAATAAATTTGGGGCATGCAGACACATGGAATCACCCTTTGTACACACTTGGATTTCATATAGATTTAAATGTACAGCCAAACCATAAAATGAATCCAAATTCATCCTAATTGATTTTTAGATATGAACTATAACACAAGTGACATCTATCGAATGACAATTTCTAAATACATTTTCACATTGTAGGACTATTAATACTATTGGGGATGTGTGAAATATTCTCAGTGGATATTCCATAATTGTCTGAACGTTTTCAAGCATTGCCCCCACAAATGTACATTGAAAAGTGATATGCTCAACTTTAAAGCACTTGTGCCCTGAAAATAAGTTGAACTTTATGTTTTTTTGGCATGGGGATAACATCTTGGGTGGTGATGGATTAAATATAATACATAAAGTAATTATGGATCACACTAGAGTACACAAAAAGTAAAGTTGTACATTTTATTTTAAAATTGTTGGCTAAATCACACCACATGATAATCAAACTATAAGCCTACTAAGAATTTAAAACTTACAACTTGAATGTCATGTCTATTTTCCCTCACATGGGGGCAATTATAGCCTATCAAAACCCCCTATAATTTCACCATGTTAAGAAGGTTGGTTTGGCTTATCTTGCATATAGAGCCAAATGCCATATTAACCCATATTCCTCACTTGATGTCATTTGTTTGGCTTTCTTATCTCTTCCTTTTGTTCTTTCCTTTGTAAAAGGGGATCCAATTGGTAGCTTTTTGTGAATTTAAAATCCTATAAATAAAGTGAAAAAACCTTAATATGAAAAATTCCAAGTAAAAATTTAAGAATTGTTATTTAAATTTATTCCCCTAATATGTTTCATTCATATGTAAATTATATGTTACATAACTATACATAATTTATTATGTTTACACACATAAACACATATGTTAGTGAAGAATGCAACATGCTATCAAGTTAGTATTAGGATTCGGTCCTTTTATAACTACTATAAATGTAGGACAAAGGAAATGGTTCTATAAGAACTATTTGTTTAGAAGTTAAATGGAATATGTACTATATAGCCAAATCCTATAGCCAAATTTGATTAGATCCTCCTGTAGATGGTTGCCATGTGGCTACATCACAAAAGTGAAGGAAAAAAACCTTGCTTACGATGATAATTGAAACCATTATCAAAATCTACTTACACAATAATCATAATTACAAACAAATTTTACACAATAAGTAGATTTGACAAGAATATATAAGAGAAGATCTAGACATGTTAATTATGTCCAATACAAAGATGACAAGTTTGGTGGGGTCATAGATCAATTTGCCAAAATCTCTCATACTTTCCTTGCCTTGTGGTGACACTAAAGCTCCAATCCCAACTCCCTATCATGCTAAGCTTTTGATATAAGTTATATATATATATATATATATTTCTTTTATTCCTTATTTGAAAAGTAAAGTGTCATCTTTGCTTATGCAAGAGCTTTAGAATTTTGTGGCAACTCTTTCCATTCTATACAAATCATGGCAACTCTATTGAAATCCTCTCCATTGATTTGCCCTAATCTCTAGTAACAAGGTTCCCACTATGTTCTCTTGCTCAAAATCTACCTACAAGTAAGTCCAATCACTACTTGGTAAAATGATCTTGCCTCTTTGTCTAGTTACCCATTGGTTAACACATACATAAATGTTTTGAATCCTTGAAAATTTGTATATTGTTTGAACATGTGCAATATGTCAATGCGATTTTTGTAATGTTCTAAAAATTGATATGTGCTTTTTTGAGCACAAATATATTCAAAGGAGCCAACATGATTACTTCATAAAAGGATTGTGAATTATTTATTTATTTATTTATTTTTTCATATATATTTTTTAATTAAATATTTTGCAGCTTGTTATTAAAAATACATGTAGTTGTCCCAATATATCACATGTTTTATATTAATCATTGTTGAATAAGTGTGTAAATTTTGTTAGATTCTATGTTTTATTTTGAAATTTATGATAATTTGAATCATACCAAAATATGCTAACTACTTTGTTTTTGTTTTTGTGTATCATAAACAACATTTTGGTTTTATGTGTCATCTACATCACACCCCATTTACATGTGGCAAAGGATTCTCAAAATTTTGAGATTTAAAAAATATTTTGAATTAAAATGTTTCCGGGTGTTTTGAATGTGGGTAATAGATGACTATCATCTTTATTTTTTACCA
This sequence comes from Sphagnum tenellum, assembly GCA_963921925.1. Classification (NCBI taxonomy): domain Eukaryota; kingdom Viridiplantae; phylum Streptophyta; class Sphagnopsida; order Sphagnales; family Sphagnaceae; genus Sphagnum; species Sphagnum tenellum. The sequence goes on along the minus strand of OY998159.1, from coordinate 11,268,421 downwards.
TTGAAATTGATTGCTTGTGATGTAACTATTGTTTAAATTCAAAAATCTTTTACTAAAACCAAAACACAAAATTGAATTTAATGAATTTTTAATATGAATGCCTCAACCTTCATATTAGTTATTTAACACAACTTGGAATGATTAACATAACTTTAAAATTTTAAAAGAAAAGCATATGTAAGAAAATCTATAGTTTTCATCATTATCCAACATGGTTTTTAGTTCTTTTGAACATATTTTTACCCTTGCATCAAAGTTACAAATGTGAATGATGTTGTTGAAGTAGTCATGTGTGTCATAAATATATCACATTCTAGTCATGTCCATTTGTTGCCAATGTGAATTGATGTCAAATCCATATATTCATGCAAGGGAGTGTGTGAAGCTTATGGAATGTGTTTTTTTTAAATGATTTTTCTTCTTTTGATTTCACTTCCCTTTTAAATTGATAGTAGTTTATTTGAGCTTGATGTATAATATTGTAGCTTTCAGAATAGTTTAACCTTTTTTTTTCATTTAGAATTTGTTCATTGGAAATTAGTAGCTTGTTGCAAAGTAGGTGTAATAAGACAATAGGAATAATTAATAGACAATTGGTGGAAAACATCAATTAGAACAAAATGGAAAGACATTGATAATGGTATTTGTGGTTAGAGTAGATACTTTCTAGCTCCTTCCCTATTTTTCTTCATTTTGGATTGTTCAATAACCCACACCCTTGGAGTTTTTTTTTATTGATTTTGGATTGAAGGCATGATTGTCTTCAATAAGGCAATCCTTTCCTTATTTGTGTTTGCATTGTGATACTTTTTTTAAAACTTGGTAACCTCCTATCTTAATAAAAGTAAAACTATTGAATCTTCAATTATGTAACTAATTTTGTCACTTTTGTATTGGTCTTGGTAAAAAGGAAAAGACCAATGTTGATTGGTTCCTAGTTTTGACAAGAACCACTAGGTTTGGTCTCGAGTTTAAAAAAAAATGGAGGGCCTTTTTGTTTTGTGTTTAGGTAATATTCTCACAAATTAAAACTAGCTGAATGTAGGGGGGCTCGAATTTTCTTGACCAATGATTCTAGGATATGATGAGTCCAACTTTTATAAAAACCTATGGTTCCAAATTTAGGCTAAGGTTAATTCAAATTTATTTCTCGGATGGGTTCAAAGTTAATTCTTAAACAATTTTGATTTTTTTGGAATTTGGTGTTTGCATTAGAACTCTCAAAAATTTCTTATGGTATTTTCATCAAGTTCCTTTAACTTTCCAATGGGTTCCCAAATTTCCAAAGTGTTTTCAAAATTGACAATAAGGAAAACATAGTGAATAAGTAGTCAACATTGGACAAAATCATGTTTGGGTGACACAATTAAGAACATCATGCCCTCATTTTACTAGACCCATTGAGCTTTTCAAAAGAAAAAACATTAAAACAAAAAAAATTATTAGAATTTTTCAGTGAATATGTTTAATAAGTTGTATAGACTAGTGTTGGTTGGTTATTATTTCTTAAATAATCATTAGGTAGGTTATATTTTGAATTTTTTGGTATCACATTGGTTTTCAATATCAATATGAAAAAAATTGGGTGTCAGATAGATTATAATAACATTGAGTAACCATTAGTTATGCATAGAGGTAGGTTACGCAATAATTAGTTAAAAACTATTGGTTATTTTATTGACTATACATTGGTTGAGGTTATGGGGGTTTTATAAATTAAAAATAATTATATATATATATAGGGTATTAATGTTTAAAGATTGATAACCTACTTGGATGATCATTATGCCATCTAGGTAGGTTATTAGATTTTGCAAATTCAATTGAGCATGCAATTATCAATTTAACCAATTATATAAAACACATTAACTTGATTTGGTAGATTATTAATAATTGGCATGATAACTAGGTCAAAATTCAATAATTGGCCAACATTCATATCAACATTGAAACTTTAATGATATAAAATTATTTTGTATTTTTTTTTGTTCCTAATCATTACATTTTTAAAAAGCGTTTTAAGGAATGTCACAATGTTTTTGTTTTTTCAATTTCTAGTGAGGGACACATATTTTTAAAAAACTTAAAATTAATTTTTAAAGTACCTTTGTTTATTTTATTTTATTTTATTTTAATTATTTACAAGTAGTTAATTAAATAAATGTAATTAAATTATTAATTTCCAAAGTTCAAGAGCATGATTTTGAAAAGGGCCATTGCAATTTACAATTTTTTTGTAAAATCTTGCAATTTATTTTATGTCAATAAAAAACTTAAATCATATACTTTGTCATGTAATGAATAAACACGAATATATGTATAAGCATTTAAAGGAAATGGGTCAAAAATATTACTTGTTTAACATTAATATTGAAGGAATTCTTAGAGGAATGAACCACCCCTAGTGATATCACTAGTTTTTGCTACATTAGTTTCCATTCACATTGGCCCCATTTTACATTTTATCCAACATATGAAACAACATAAAGAACATCACAACATATTTATGTAAAGACCATTTTATTATTGCCATTGCAACCTTAAAAATATAGTTACTTCTCCTAGTAAATACAAGGTTATGAAAATCAAATTAGTGTTTAAACATTTTTTTTCTACTATTGAAAAATGGGCAAGGTATCAAAGTTTTACTTTTTTTTGTTTAATTGGTCCTTAATTATAACAATTATCACAAATGCAATAATGGATGGTTTTGACATTCAATGTTCACAACACCGTTATCAAATTTTCATTCATTAAAAATGATTTTTTTGGAAACTTGATAAAGTTAAAATATGCTGAAAATTGATGAAAAAGTTTGCAACAATGTTTTTAATTCAAAAATCTACATCTCCACAACTCATCCCTTTCTAAGACTCCTTCAAACTCCTTCAATTCATTTTTAAAATATGCATCAATCTTAATTAATTCTACCAAGCTAGAAGGGGATCTTGCAACTGGTCCTAGGATCATTTGGCCAATTTTTATTCACAAAAATCAATTTGCTTAAATTATATGATTACAAATGATTAAGTATTATTCCAATTTTTTTTTAAAAATCTTTGTTTTAATTTGTGATCCAACAATCCCCAAAATAGATGGGTAAGGAATCCAATTTTTTAAAAAAAAATTTATGTTTTTCCCACCATTGAAGAGGACATTTGATGTCCTTGATATCAACTTGATATTGGTTGAAAATCAAAAGCTTCCTATTCATAAGCTCCCTAGGTAAAGTAATGCCACTTCTAGATTTAACCAATGGGTGTAAATGATAATGACATTTTTGAAGCATGGATATAAAAACTTTGTATTATATTCCTCAACAATGCCCTTCATTTGCTCACAGTTAATAAGCAAAGACACACAATAAAAACTTTTAAATATAGGGTCCAACATCAAGGATAACATATTATGACTTTTTTTTCATATTTCATTAAAGAAAAAAGAAAAAAAATCCGAAACCCCAACAACTTCCTTTTTGATGTTGGAAGCCAAAGATGCTAACTTAAAAACAATATTTGCATATTCATCCATCATGTTGTCAAAGGAACTTATAGGTTCAATTTCATTCTTGAATTTCAAACCATGAATATGGTAGAACCTAACACATCACTTAACAACCAAATGACCCGTAAACTTGTTTAGAACACATACAATCTTATATATTAAAGCTACAGTGTCTCTCTGTCTATCTGTTTGACAAATAGGGCAAGGTAGGGGCAAGGCAGGGGCAGGGCAGGGTGGCCAGACATTTTCAATTACTAGCCATTATCTTCCTGGTCGTTATCTTCTAGCAGCGCTAATTCGAAACAGGGTAGGGCAGGGGCAAGGCAAGGCAGGGCAGGGCAGTTATTTTCATTATGGAACATAGTAAAAAAACTAGAATCTTTTTGAAAAAGAATAAATAAATAAATCCATAAAAATAGAAAAGAATGAAGATAGACAAAATAAGAATAGAAAAAATAAAAACATGAAACAAACGTAAACCAAAAAAAAAGTAAAAACGCAAAAACTATAAAAAAGGAATGGAAACAAATGAAACAAGGAAAGGGAAATACAGTAAAAGACATTTAAAAGAAAAAAAATTCCAAAAATGAAGAAACCAAATAAAGAGTAAAAAATAAGAAAAAATAAAACTTATAAATATTGAAGAAAAACCCTACTTGAAAAAGAATGAGGTGTGTCTTCTTTCTCCAAACTTCAAACTTGCATTCAAATAAAAAAATATATATATAAGTGAAAAAAAAACACAAAATAATAATAAAAATAAAAACACATAAAAACTAAAAAATTAAAAAATTAAAAAGTTAAAAATTTCTAAAAAAAACTAAAACATGAACCGGGGGACTTCACAGTGGCCGAAGGTCATGGGCACCCACTAGTAGGACTAAAATAATCAACAATAATACAAGAAATGTGCTATGTCAAAGGAGGTGGCAGTATTGGAGTCATTTTCACAAATTTTCATGTTATAGTAAAATATTATAGCTTTCTTGAATTGAAGATCTTCTTGCAAAATGAATTAAAATTAATTACTAGCAAATTTGTAAAGGAAAAAACATAGTTAGATTATAGTTTATGTAAGAACTTCTAAAGGAAATGCAATCAAAAAGGTCTTTTAGTCAAAATAAAAAGATACATTGTTTTTATTTGAGTATTCAATTTCCTTGACACTAGAAGAAATCTTCAAATATATGATTAAATTTATGAAAAAGTTCCAATCACGAAGGATAAATTTGATTAATAGCTTTTAAAATCATTACGGATGAGTTGTTTAAAACAATAGTCATTTAGGATATGATGTGGCACGTTTCATCCATAAGTCATAAAAGACATATGCAAAATCATTAATTAGTGATAGTTTAATCATTTTTAATTATTTATTATTATTAAAAATTGGAAATTATTTTTAAAATTCATATTATTTATTATTATAGATTTATAAGGTATAATATTATATATATAAACTTAATTTGAAAAACAATAAAAAAATCAAATTAATAATAAATTTTCTGAGATAAAAAATTTAATTCATTTTTCCACATATAATCTAAAATAACACTTTATTTAAATTATTATAAAAATTTAATGTAAAATTTAATTATATATTTTTCACATTTTTATGGACATAAAATTAAAATATAATAAATCATATTTTTACCATTCAAATTTATTTCAATGTATAACATCAAATTTATTCACATTGAGTATTTAAAATGAATCATAAATTCAATATATTTAGAAAAATGTAATAAAATTTCATATATTACCTATATGTATGATATTAATTGAAATAAATTCCTTACATGTTTTAGTTTATTATGTTCATTTATATTCATATTAAATTATTGATAATTATTTTATGATCATTGGAAGATAATTTTATGACCACATTGTCTATGTAATGACACATCATTTTGTCCACCTTATTTGCATAGTCATTCTTTAGTGATATTTGAAATGACTACAATTCAGTCAAGTTTTCAAATGGTATTTTGGATATCCACATCACTTTGTCATTAATCATGGATGCCATACGGATGAACACTTGCAACGAAAAAATGATGTGATCTTTCATGTTTCCATCTCTCCATCCACTAGTTAAATGCATCACTAATATATGACTAAAATGTTTTCCACATAAGATTTGAAGTAATATCCTATAATCAACTATGTAGTTGTTTAGGACACCTTGTCATTGATTTTTTTGGTTGCAAGATAAGTTGAACTTTAGGAAATTAGAGAACTTCTCCAAATGTGACCCTTTACTTTAATTCAATGGAATTCTAATGTAGAATAATAATTTAGAGCTAGATTACATTTTGTTTTGGGAAAGATATTATGCCAAAATTAGAATCTTTTTGCTTTTTTTGTTTTCCCTGTTTATAGGACCACCCAAAAAATTGAGGATTTGCAAAATCCAAATTTGAAATTTGGGAAAATAGCAGTTTCTTTGTTTCATAATCAAGAAAAAAACAATGAAACCTTCAGTCTTTGATCCCATAGGAGTTTCCCATCTTTTGTAGATACAAACTGTTTCTTGATGTTAGAGGTTTTGACCATAGGTATAAATTTTCCCTACTTTTGTGCAAGGTTACTAAAAGTGCTACCATGTCTTGGGAACATGTTTTTTAGTAAGTTCTCAATAAAAACATTCAACACAACATTGAATTTTACATCCATAGGATGAAAACCTAAAACTTAAAATAAAGGGATGAAAACCTAAATGCTTGGCCATCAACTAGGCAGCTAGCTGGTGAATGGATAAAAGAATCAGACCCGATGGCATTGGTGGAGGTGGCCAAGCATGACATTTGACAATTGCCAAATGTGAAAGGATAATGACATTGTTATAACTTAGAGCATATTTATCCCCAATTTTTTTTAATTTCACAAAAGTAGCAAATTCTTGCTGAAAAACACATTTTTCCAAGTTTTCTTGGAAAAACTTATCAAATAGCAAAAGAAATCACTACATTCATATCAAACCAATTCTCACAAAACATTTACCCAACAAATTAGGAGTTGGCCTACCCTTCCTTAAAGATGGTGGAATGGAGTTGGAATTTGTAACATTAAGAACATGTAAGTGGAGCATCTTGCAAGTAATTGTTAAGTTATACGTAACCAAAAACTCTTAATATTGTTCCTTTTCTTGCAAGTCAGGTCTATGGCATTTCTACTGGCCATCCATATTTTATAATGTTCATGGTTCAATGCCATGATCATAACTGTTGGGTCGTTCTCAAAGAGTGACCTGGTTCTCAGCCAGGTTTTCATTGTGAGAATCATGGGTGCCAAAATAAATGAAAATCGAGGTGAAGACCAACCCCTTGGTTTTCACCCATGTGAAAACTGGTCTTAAGAATTAACCCTCCCCCTTTTGTTAAAAGAAAAATCCTGAAAACCAAATGAGTTTTCTTATAGAACACATATCCACTTCTCAAGCAATATAGGGATTTGGTAAGGTGGCAGCTAGGGATTAGGAAGGAAACATTAGTTTAGGTTAGAGTTTAGAGCTTCATAGCTTCTCCTAGCAACACCCAACATGATAAAAAATCATCACAACTCTTTTTCTCTCATTTCCTAAAGGCATAGCTTAGTGCTTCCAAGGTCTTTTTTGTTTATGTGTGGCTCTTGTGTTCTTGAGTGTCTTGCTCCAAGTGTGTGTGGCTTGATGTTATTTCAACATCACTTAATGTTGTGTATTGTCATTATTCACCATCACTTGTTGCTACCACTCTTCACCGTCGTTCGTGTCACTTTTTGCCATCACCTATTGTTGCCACTCTTCACCATCACTTACTGCTACCACTCTTCACCATCACCTAATGCCATTCCTTGCCATCAATTATTGTTGCCATTTTTCATCATCACCTAATGCAACTATTCACCATTATTTAATATTGCTCTTTGGGTTTATTCATTTCGGTTTCCAAAAAAAAAAACAAGATTTGAGGATTTTTGTGGGGCTACTTTTTGCAAATAACATTTAGTTGAAACAAATTTAACTGAAAAAATTTTGAATAGTTTAATTTAAGATGATTCATGTGATAGTGGTGAGTTTTCACATTCATTCATAGTTGTGTATCAATATTTTGGTCTATAGCCAGAAATGAAAAAAATCTCAAAAACTCCCAAAATGAGTTTCAATGGACAACCAAACATGTTTTTTGGCAAGATTATTTCCTACACACGTGATTTCCACCTAAAGTTAAGCATTTCAAACCATTGAATATAATTTTTTTGTCAAATGGTTTAAAAAATGAATCGTTTGTCTTAAACCCCCTTTTTTTATGATTTGGTTTTTCATCAAATTCATCCAATGAACATGTACTTTCATAGAAAAGGGCATGTTTTTGTTTTACAAAAAGTTTGAAATCAATTATATGACTTTATGCATTCCCTTTGATTCCTTTTTAAAAACAAATGTAGTTTAAACATTAGATATAGTTAAATTTACATGACTCAAAATAACATTTACATAATATTCGAATTATTTTAAAATATTTTTACTAATATAATAAGACATCATTTTATCTATTGGAATATAACAATCCACTACAACTATAATAATGTAAGATAAACAAAAATCCAAAGTTGTTCCTTTGTAATTTTTAAAACATAGGTCATTCCTTTTTAGTACCCCAATCATGAATACACCCCTTCACCATCACCTAATGTTGTTACTCTTTGTCAAATAACTATGTTACTTTCTCCTCTTTTGATGTTGGTGTTTTTAACCATCACATATTGTTATTGCTCTTGTTGTGGTACTGAACATCCCCCTTCCCCCTCTTTTTTTAAGCAAATATTCAAACTAAAATTCACAAAGCTTGAGGTCAACCAAAACAACAAACAACTTGGTATTTATTATTTTTTATTTTCCCATTAATGTTCATTATGTAGATTTTTATTTTGGGGTATTTTTTTCTTTATTTTCCTTCTTTTTTACTTTTGGAAACCTCAATTTTTATTTATTTATAGCATGTTCTATCTTCCATTTCTTTCATTCTATTTCTCTTTTGTTTGCTTCAATTTATTTTTTATTCATTGTTTTCTCCTTCTAGAAATTCCAGTTTTGTTCCCTTTTATCCTTTCTTCCTTCCACAAATCCTAGTTTTTGTTTTTTTTGTTTTTTTTGTTTTCTCATATTTTCAAATCTTTATTTTTTTTTTCTTAATGGGGAAATAGATTTTTTTCTGTTTTTTTCTTCTTCTTTTGTTCAAGATTTGTATTATGGACTATATATACATGCTCAATAATTAACTTTGTAATTTTGCACTATGTTGAAAGAAGAAAAATATGAGGATTTTGTTTTGTAAATGTTTATAATTTGATGGATCATCTTGCTTGTAAATGCTTGCAATATTTTGGTATCTCCTCATCAAGTGGCATTTTCTTGTGAAAAATTGAACAAAAAATCCTTTGAAAATGAAAATGTATGTGATTTCTTCATGAATGAAATGGTAATGGAAAATGATCCTTTGTAAAAGATGTTTGAAAAAAATCAAGTCTTCAAGAAAAATTATATAGAAATTTAAATAATGGTGTAAAATTAATGGGAAAAAATCTACAAAAGTTAGATTTGTGAAAAAAATTAGAAACCATGCAATAGATTTACATTGTGGCAACAATGCATACACTACATTGTTGGGCATTTTATTGTGTCAACAATAAAAAATATGTTGACCCTAAATCTTCTCAAATCATGTGTTCTACTTTTTGTTATAACATTCCAATTTTAATTCCAAAGTTCCCAAAAACTCAAGCAAGAAAGGGTTTAATTTTATACAATACAAGAAATCACTGAAAATATATGTGTGTACAAACCATTTTATTCTTGGGAAAAAGTTTGAAGAAGAGATGAACAATCTCATAAAAGAAAAACAAGAAACAAAACTAACAAAAATAAGGTCAAATATATTTGGTAGTCCCTTGGGCATGCATTCTTTAAAGCATGTCAATATGCTGCAATAGATGAAAAAATCTACTAGGGCTTAAAATATGTCTATCAAGTTTGCACAATGGGATTTGCAAAAATGTGTCACTTGGCCCAAAAATCTATGAACAAGTATACAAGAATGGAATAAGACATGTGTCAATTATGGCCTACCCTTACATTGGAAGGAATTATTAACTTGAGTATATTCCCAATGATGACAGCTTGAGGACAAGGAACATCATTGGGAATATATTAAAAACTTGGTGTGAACACAAAAAAAAACAAAGTCAAACACAACCACCCCCTTCCTTTCAAAAACTCAACCTTCCTTAATGCATGTGAGTTGTTTAATTGACTGCATGGAATATACCAATATGAAAAAATGGCTAAAAGGGCTTTGCATTCTGTGAATTGGTAAACCCAATTGCTAAGATAAGAGTGTCCAACCACGCTATTAGGAGCCACCTGTGCCCCTTTTAAACCTTTTTTTTTTGTTGTTTTTTAAAGATTTTTTTAAAATATTTTAAATATGTCTTTCAAAAACCATTTAAAATGTTTAAATTTTTTTAATACTATTATCTTGAGGTGTATATTTTTAAAATCCCAAAATATGTCATAATGTTTTTTGAAATTGTGCTTTTAATGTCAAAATTGTTTTTAAGCTACTTATGTGCAACTTTTAAGCAATGGCTACAAGAGGTTAAAAGTTCATATATGTATTTTTCACTTATTAAATTGATTTCAAAATTTTATGACATGTACATAATGTATTCACTATTACAATTTATAAAAAATTATTATTATTATTAATATTTAAATCCAAAATTCAAAAAATGAAGTAGTGGTTACAATTGTTAATGGTACATGTTAGTATGACTGTACCCAAATAGACCATTGGGTTTTGAAACCAGGTTAATAATCAAGGATCCATGAAAATCTCATGTGGTTTTCAAATATATATAATGTGAAAAAAGGATTTCATTGCAAAGGAAAATGGGAACATAAAGTTTGCCCAAATGGGCCATACAAGTTCAAAGGAGTTCTATACCCAACTAAAACCCCAAGTGTATAAACCTAGTCCATGTCCAACCCCAAACTCAAGATTAAACTAATATCAAGGAAACGAAAATCAAACATGAACTTCATCATTTAGGAATCTAATACATTTATACCTAGGTGAAATAGATGACAAAGGAAGAGAAGGAATGGAAAACAAATGTTGAACCATGTCTTCAATGTCTGATGGCAATGATGGACTTTAGTGTGGGTTGGAGAAGAAGTCATTATGGGCATGGAAAAGGATAATCATGGTCCTCAAAAGTAAAATATCTCTGTAGTGAATGAAACATAAGATGAATCACTTGGAAAGATAAACAAAGATAAACATATCAAAAGAAAACCATGAGGAAAAAATTATAAATAGTTAAAATCAACTTTTGCATTCTTAGGAACAAATGAATAAAAATCAATGTCTTCTTTTTATCCAAAATACAAGTCAATAGTCTTTTCTTCCCTGAAAGCTTTCAACACCTTTTCATACACCTTTTTATCCATTTTGAATAGAAAAACATGTTTGAAGGCCAAAACTCTAACATGCCCAAAGGAAGTTTCATGGAAGAATGTTCATATCAAATTTAAATCAACAATCGAGAGGAGAATATACAATTTGAAAGCATAAACATAATCATATCACATGAAATACCTTTGGATGTTTGAATGTTTACAATCATACTACTTGGCAAAAAAAAACTTAGATCAGGAGTTGCAATATGGAGAGGTGGATCTTGTGTCCCCCTTTGAAAGGTACCCCAGCCCTAAACCTTTCCAATGTGTTTCAAGTTGAAATGTTGTAGAGGATGTTGTTTACCTCCACCTTCAACCCAATAAATTTGGGAGCAAGTTGGAATTGGAATCCTCCAAGTTCACAAACCATGAGGGATGCCTAACTCAACATTAATTGTAAAATAAAAGAAGGGTGCAAATTTTTCAAAGTGTATCAAAATCTTGTCATAACGTCTATCACAACCTTAGCCTTGGGCTTGCAACCAAGGAAAGGGGTTGCAATGTAGGGGGCCAAGAGGAAGCCTTGGAACGAAGGAAAGTGTGAGGGAATAGACCCTCACACTCCCAAGGGAACTCCCACTTTGGGGAATTGGAGTCCCAGTGGACTCCCAAATTTTTAGAGGGCGATTACAGGGGTCAAAGCTCCATAGATTGAAGAGTTCCTTATATCATTGGAAATCTCTTATAACTTAGATGTCTGAAATGGGCTTGCATCACCCATTTGGACATTTGAAACACAAGTTATGGCCAAAAGAAAGGTCGAGAGTCAAATTGACAATTTGACTCCTGATCACCAAAAATCAGGATTTGACCCAATTATCGTGCGTGTAGATGGCGTGTGACATACCGTTAGAAAGCTCTTGACAAGGGCTACAACTTTGCTTTAGACCTCATCTCAATCAAAGGTCTGTGCGAAAAGTTATGGCCCCCAAAGTTGCGGGAGTCCCAACTTTGGCAATTTGGGAGTCCCAAGACAAAATGCCATTTAGATGTGCACCTCGTGGGCAGCCACAGAGTATACTATGAGGGGGAAGGTGGTGGCTTCCCCCAAGTCTGGGCTGTGGTGAGTCTTGTGAGTCCAAATTGCTCGTGATTCGTCGTAACACCAATGGTGCTCCAACTATGCACTAACCACCTTGTGTTGGTTTTGTGCAAGTCCATGTCAGTAGTTGAAGCTTGTGAATTCTTCTTAGTCCCATCCTGGAGTTCTAGCATGCCCCTCTACCCCTCCAAAGTGCTGCGAGCTAGGGAGCGTGCTTTGACTCCTCATTCTTCCGCTATTTTCTGTTTGGGGTTCACCTTTGAGTCCCTCAAGGATTTGGGAGTGCGTCAATGTCACCTTTTTTTTTTTTTTTTTTAACCTAGTCCATTTTTTTACCATGTACAAACACATTTATGCATGATTATGATGGTATCTAAATTTGTAATAATTTAAAGTATAATTCTTATAAATTGTTTTGACAACTTTCGAGTCATTATGTTATATGGGAATCAAAATATAAAGTAATTTTTTTTTTTAATAAGGACTAAACCTTTTTCGTCCTGTGTGGTACCCCTTAAATAATTTTCACCTAAAGGAAAACTCAATAAGGGATTGGAATGGACTTGGTTAATGGAGAGGAAAATGGGCCTTCTTCCTTTTGAACTTTATGTTTTAGTGAGGAAAGTTGTTTATAACTACCCATTTATTTTTAGTTTCCCAACTAGTTAAAATTGTGATGGATAATTCCATGTTCAACTAAATAAACCTAGATATTCAATTATAAGTTATGGTTACAAATAATTTGTCCCTCATGCATGACACATAGAAACCCACATTTGTTTGAAACCAAACTACATGACAAGTAAACCACCTCTTGGACAAGTGTGAAATTATTGTTGCAAAATAAAATAAAGGCCTTAAGCACAAATATTCAAACCTACAAATTAAGACCCCATCCGATGCAAATGATGAACTTATTTGATAGGTATGAACTTCATTTCAAAAGTTGACAAACATTCGTGACAATTATTGCAAACATAACCCAAGTATTCAAAGCTTGTGGACATGTAGGAACCAACAACTATTAGTAATCAAAGTGCATGACAAGCATAAAAAATACTTCACAAGGATCAAATTTGGCTTGCCAAGTAAAAGGTCATGTACACAGGTCTTTAGGCCTTGATGAAAAGTAGGAATCCATTTGATGCAAATGATGGATCTAGTTGACAAATATGGCCCCCCACTTCACAAGTTAGCAAACTTCATTAACAAGTATTATAAAGCAAAGTTCAAGTATTCAAAGCTTGTGGACATGTAAAAAATAGCAACTATTAATATTCAAAATACATGACAAGTATAGAAAATACTAACCAAGTATTAGATTCAGCTTGCCACGTAAAGGTCTTGAGCACAATTATTTAAACCTTAATGATAAGTAGGAACCAATTTGATGCAAGTAATGGCCGTACTTGACATGTATGGACCCCAATTCACTAGTTAGCAAACTTTAGTGACAACTATTGCAAAACATAGCCCAAGTATTCAAAGCATGTGACATGTAAGAACCAACAATTGTTGGTAGTAAAAATACATGATGATATCATATTTGACTTGCCAAGTTTAAGGTCCTAGGCACAATAATACCCTTGATGGCAAGTAAAAACCCATTAGTAAAGGGCGATGAACCTATTTCACAAGTGTGAAACCCATTTCACAAGTCAATGGACAATATAGTATTCAAATCCTTAATGGAAGTGATACCTAGCCATTATTAATAATCACTATAAATGACATAGTTGACAAGTGTTATGTGCAGATGTTATCTTTTCTTTTGTCAAGTCCACATGCATTCTTCATGTGACAACTTGCATGATAATATAAATATTCACTACTATTAATCTTCCTAGAGATATAATGTGTAGATGGGCTAGCCTAGGTTGACACAACATTCAAAATGGCATTTTTGTAAGGCATTTTATTCGTTGATTTTGGGCAACAAGTTGGGCATATGTGGCTTTGATATTATCAAAAAGGGTGAGTTTTTGTTCAACGTCTTTGGTTTAAATTCAAGGAACATGCTTTTCACATTTTCTTTGCTTAAAAAACCTCCTGAGGAAATTTTGCTAGTCCTCACCATTGAAGTTGTGTTCAATGTTATGTAGTTCAATGTTTTGTCTATTAGCAACAATAATACATTTCCTCCTAATTTGTTTTGTAACACCAACATTCAACATCATGGACCTTTCAATTACATTGTTTTCTTTTCTTAAAGCATGTTCGATGCCATGCTTGATCCTCTTACAATTAGAATCATTCACTCATCCTATTAGTTAAAAAAATGTCTTTAAGAAAACGACAACCCATGAAAATTACAAACAAAGATAGTATACAAAAATAAAGACAATGCCAATCACAATATAAGACACTCATGATGTACTATGTAAAAGTAACAAATTAAAGGTCATGCATAACATCACACAAGCTAATGGAAGGAATTTAGCTCCCATGCACATAAATTAACATCCATAGCTCAAAGCAATAACATCACAATATCCACCACCATGTCCCTCTAGTGGTCCATATAGAAGGGCATTTGTTGCATACCTAACCTCTTTGAATTAAAAGGTGGATAGGAGATGAAGGGGTGGATGAATCATTGTTTGTCCATCCATAGTTTTTTCCAAGGCCACAATTGAGTGGGGCCATATGTCAAAACTCATAAGGTTAGGATTTATCCATGGGTCTATGTTAGGCAAAAAAGAGGCTACCACATCCTCTTGGGACACCAACTTGATACTATGTGAAGATGCCTCATAGCCCTATTGCAATTTTCAAAATTAAATGAACAAGAGGACCAAAAGAGGGGAACAAACAACAAGTAAAAGGACCACGAGCATAAAAGGTGAACAAATAAATATATAAAGAGAAAGGAACAAACAATGATAAAAAACATTAGGAGCTTAAGAGAAAAACATACAAAAGGAGCTAGCCTTTTCTTGGTTCACTTGCTAATGTTGTGGGATTATTTGTTGGTGTTATTTTTTGAACAATTTTAACTATATTTAATAGCTATATTGTAGTAGGCTACTCCTCCCATCGTTGATTTCCTTTAACTTCATCATCTAAATGTAATCCTTTTCACTTTCCTCATTATCACTTGTTGTTAATGTTGTGTATACATTTGTTCAAAGGCCTAGTCCTATGTTGCATTGCCTAAAAGTTTAGAAGCCATATTCCAGAAACCCTAAATCTCCCTATGAGAAAATAAGTGTTTTATAACTAGGCTTGCAACTAGGTTTTAGTTGTAATTTGGAGTTGCAATGACCACTTACAACTTATTATATTTCTACAAATTGTAGTGTTATTTATTGAGTTGCAAAAGTTACAATGACATAACTCACCATATATGAAACTTTATACATATGCAACTCATGCAATTATGTTATAACTAAATCATTGTAACTATTGTGCCACTACCTTGCAACTACTATGCCATTACATTGTAAATATTATGCCATTAAACTATAACTACTATGAAACTACATAAACAACAATGTATTGAGATGGCAATGATGTGTTGACAAATCATCAATGGACATATGGAAATTTTAAATGTGTATTTAATATTTTAATCACTTATTTGAATCATTCAACTTAATACGAATAAGATGTTGACAAATGAAATTTAGGTCAATAGATAGGTAGACCTGTTTAAAGTAAATAGGCATTATTATTTACATTTCTTAGGCTAACTAACTAGGTAGTTAAGCCTAGGTAGATAAGTAGGTAGGCTTAGGCTAGGTAGGTAGGTCATTTGGGCCAAACCTTTATTTTTTTGGTTTATTCCAAATGTCACTTGTTTTTTGACAGTCCTAGTGCATTTAATTATATACTTTATAAACTTGAAAGGTAGGACAAACAATATGGGATAAAAAAAATAGTTCATTTTAATTACTACTTGCAACTACTACATCATAGGCCAATGAATAAACATTTAAGTTGTTAAAAAAAAATTGAATCCTACTACATTACCCCTTTATTTTTCAAGTGTGAAAGATTTTTTAAACCTTGACTTAGCATACCCATAGCCATTTAAATTTCCTAAAAAAGGACACAAAGTGAAGAAAATATGGTTTTCAAAAGTAAGTAGGGTCAATGTTTAGCCATTAGCCTAATTCCCACTATCAAATTCAACACATTTGTTTTTTTCATGGTTCTTTACATGTTGTTCCTTTACCTTTAGAGCTCAAATTTTTAATGCAAATCCTAAGTTGGCACACCCATAGCACTTTAAAATGCTAAAAATAGACAATTAAAAAAGGAAATATAAGGTTTAAAAATAAAAGAGTCATAAAAAAAACACATTATGTGATTTTGTTTGATGTTTCTTTGATGTTTTTCATTTTTTTGCCTTTGGAGTTGAACCATATAATGTAAAACTTACTTTGGTGTTCCCATGATGTTTTACATCACACAAATATATAAGAAACAATAGTTATCTAAAATTGTTCAATTGGTGGCCAATGATTAGTGATGGGTGGTTCTACTTTAACATAATCTATCTATAAGTATATTAATTATTATAATTCATAATAGTTAATAAGTAATAATATTAATTATTATTTTGGAATCTAGATATTACTATATAATAATATTCGAAGTTAGTTATTAATTTAAAAAATTTAGCTTGCTAGGCCAAGTTATGGTAGCCTAACCTAGAATTATAATTTTTATAATTTATTATTATTTTAGAAACAAAATATTTACAAAAAAGTTGATAATGAGCGCTTCATTTATTCCAGTTGTCTTATAATTCTCATATGCGACTTTTGTGTAATTTGTTACCAAAGTCAAGCATGGTCAACCAATACCATACATACATTGCATACATTCATCTATATAGGGGTCCATTTTAAGATTAATTTGTAATTACAATAGAACTCCACTAATTTTTGATGTGGCATTTTATTTTTTAATTCCCCATATTCCCATGGGAGAATTGTAATGTAATTGCAAATTAATTGTTTCAAAGTTCCAATTCCAAGGTAATGAAATTTTTGTGAACACAATTTCTATTAATGTCTAAATTTGATGTTTTATTTTGTGAGTGATTAGTTTAGGGCCTTGTCACCCATGTAGTGAAAGTGATCTTGTCAAATTTTTTTCTTCCTCAAGGCCTTGAATTGAACCTAAAGAATATATTTTCACTAGTAATCTATGAACTTATTTTTGCTTTGTCCATGTTACAAATAGGGCCCAATTCATGATAGTCTCAACTTTCCTTTCATAAACTATTCGTCAAGCCATGGTAAGTGGAATCAACCAAAATGTTGGCAGCCATGCCTTTTGGTGAATAATCATCTGGAGGTTCTTGATGAGAGTTGTGAAGTGACTTTCCGTCCCTTCACTTCCAGTTCTACAAGGTGATTATGCTTGAAGCACAATTGCTACTAGTGAAGGGAAGATGCAAGTGTAATTTTAGATGTTAGATTGCGTTTATAGTTGAAAATAAGTAGCCCACCTTCTATGCAACATTTATGATTAAAACTAATAAGTACATTTTTTTCAAGCTCACACACAACACATCTGAGGGCTTCACGTCAAATTGACATTCATTTAGACCAATGTTTTAAGACTCACACCATGTCCAACATAGCTGCGGACCACTAGTCACTTAAAATGTTGATTCTCGCACATATGTTATTCAAAGCCATAGCTCTTTAGAAAGCTATCAACAAGACACATCTTGCCACCAAATCCTAGGCTCTGCAGCTAAACCAGCAAGAAGTTATGCTACAAAACCCAAGAAGGTTCTACAAAAGTGATAATTCAACCTTGCTGCAGACCATCAGTCACTTTAAACATTGTTTTTAACACATACATTGTCCATATCCTACTTGCCTTAGCTTCTTAGAAAGCTAATTACAAGGTGTACTAACCTATCAAATCTCAAGATCTACAGTTACACCAGTAAAGAGTTACACTACCAAACCCGAGAGGGTTTTTGTGAAGGTAGCCGGTTCAACTTGACTGCAGACCCTCAGTCACTAAAAACCTCATTTC
This sequence comes from Sphagnum tenellum, assembly GCA_963921925.1. Taxonomy (NCBI): domain Eukaryota; kingdom Viridiplantae; phylum Streptophyta; class Sphagnopsida; order Sphagnales; family Sphagnaceae; genus Sphagnum; species Sphagnum tenellum. The sequence goes on along the minus strand of OY998159.1, from coordinate 11,250,371 downwards.
TAACACGTACCTTGTTCAAATCCGGCTTTCCTTGGCTTGTTAGAAAGCTAATAACAAGGTGCATTTACTTATTAAATCTTAGGATCTGCAACCACACCAATAAGGAATTATACTATGAAATCCGAGAGGGTTTATGGGGTTTCTCTAAATTCCGACCTTTCAACACTATCACTTCTCACCCCCATTCCTTAAAAACTATTACAAGATCTTCCTTCTACTTTACTTCCTTCCTCCTTCTCCTAGGAGTCATCATTATTTGCCTCCTCGAGAAGCTTGTGGAACAAGTATGCAAGATTGCATGAAAATTATTTCCGAGGCAAGAGAGAGAGAGAGCGCCCCAATCATCCGAGCCCGCCTTTTAAAGAGAAGGAGAAGGGAGGTGAAGGCGGATCCAAAGCTTGGTGGTCAATGGAAGATCCCATGCTTAGTGGTGTATGGAAGATCCCATGTTTGGTGGTCAATGGAAGATCCCATGCTTGATGGTCAATGGAAGATCCCATGCTTGGTGGTCAATGGAAGGTGAAGGAAAAACACCTTTTCACCTCTTCCAATTCCCCCTAACAACTTTACTTTAAGCCTTCAATTTTTTCCTTTGACCTTACGGTTTTACTTTACCATGGTCCTAAGCCGTTACTCATGCTTTTCTTTCCTTTTCTTCGATCTATAAATTATGATTGCGCACCTTAATGTAACAAGTCTTTCACACCTTCATTGTCAATTTGATTGTGATTGTAGATCTGACCTTTTTCCTTTCCTTGAATTTATGGCGTCGTGGACGATCACATCTTACGGGCCACAAGGCGCACAAGCGAATGAAGAATCGCTTCCGGAGTCATCTCTAAATCTTACCCTAACACAACATCTTTGTGATGAAGAACCCGTGTAGCCAAAAAGAAAGGGCGCCATTATACATCAGACACCCTAGATCGAACAGCAGACACTTTTGCAGACCATAACATCCAAGTTCCGACCTCAATAGTGATCTCAAAGTTCAACTCTCACAAATTTCCCGATAAGACACTTCCACCGTAGCAAGACCCAGAATCTCATGCGATTCACAGCTCCTCACACAGATTCAATCGTGCATCTGTTCTCTCAAACACAATCCTGGCTATGGCTACGAAACTCAGATTTTATTCACAAAATATACAGAGGCATATCATGCTGCCTCGAATGCATCTGTAAGTGACATTGTTTGATTCACACAACACTTACTTATCATAAGTTCACAGTTGCTAAAGCTGATGGCTCAACTACAGCTCATCCACCAGACTGCTGGCACTAACCTCTCGAGCTCACATGATAACCTAACTTCTGTTTTTAGACATTCGATCACACTTTGCTAACTCGCCTCAAACGCAGCGGAAAATTGATCAGCTAACCAACAGCAAAAATACCTCCTTTTTGTCCTTCTCCTCTCGTCCTCCACTCACTCCAATCACTCTCCTCCTCAACTCACTCTATTCTGCCTGTTCTATCTTCCGAATTGCCTTCCATTCTTCCTTCCTTCCTTCTCCTAGTCTCCTTGCCTTCTCCTTCACGCTCCAAACCACCATTCTCCATAATTGCATTGCCGACCCAAGTCATAATTCGGAGCCGCCACTCAGGCTGCAAACCCATTCAGTGCAGCCGCCATGCAAACCTCTTAGTACAACACCTCACTCCCAACCCAACAAAGCTTCCCATGCAGAAGAAACATAAAGGCAACCGCCATAGAGACAAACGACTCAATTAACACAAAATTTAACTTTCCTGATCAGCAGTTGATGTAACCTAATTTCGGGTTACATATGTAGCCCCTCCCTTCTTTGAAAGCTGAGTCCTTCAGCTCTGTTGAATCTGGTTGCATGTGGAATATCTGTAGGTCCCTCCTAGATCTCTCCCATTGACGCCCATCAGCGTCCTGGACAACACACAGACAACACCCTTCTTCAAAGTCATAGTTGCCTTTCCCATCCACATTGACGCGCTCCCAAGTCACGGGGTGAAACCCACTTGAGGGTTTCACAAAGTCAAGTTGCGGAAGTTAAGACTTGGAGGCACGCTTCCGGTTTCCAACTCTAAAAAGGGGTAGAGGGTCGAGTTGGGAGCCCAGGGATTAGACTAGGAAGAGGTATTAGTTGATCAAGTTTGAATCTGCATCAAAACAAACTACCCAAGTGGTTAGTTCACTTTCCGGGACACCTTTTGGTGTTAGGACAAGCCACGGGCACTTTGGACCACAAGACTCACCACGGCCTGGACTCGGGGGAAGCCACCACCTTCTCCCATATAGTATACTCTGCAATGCTCCACTGAGGCTACATTGAAATGGCTCTTTTTCCCGGGACTCCCAAGTTGGAGTCCCGAAATTCACCCAAGTGTCCCGGTTCTAGACTCTTGATACTTTGAGAGGTCATAGCTCCTCGCCTTGACCTTGGATCGCAACGAGGTTTAAACCGAAGTTGTAGCCCTTGTTGAGATCTTTTCAACAACATATTGTGCTTTTGAATCGGACATCAGAAATTGGTCGATTCTTGACTTTTAGTGGTCGGGAGTCAAACTGCCAGTTTGACTCTAGGCCCTTCTTTTGCCCATAACTTAGGCGACAGATGTCCAAATGGTCAATTCAAGGCCATTTTCAATATTTACGTTTCAAGACCTTTCCAATGACACCAAGAACACTGCAATGCAAGGTGTTTTGGGTCCTACTATTGAGCTCTAAACATTTGGGAGTCCCGGAGGACTCCAAATCCCCACTTTTTCCAAGTGTTGGGCTTCACCCTCACATTGGTCAAAGTAGGGTTGCGACACACATGCCCAATAAACCGGTATGGGCCTTCCCAGCTCGCGGCCAACGCGCGCTTCTTGCCTGGTCTCTTCATTTTCACCATGGTCTGTCCTGCGATAAGACCTTCAAACAGGTGCTTGCCCTTCTTGCTGGCGTATGTACTTCTTTGTTTCTTCTGTGCTTGCTCTACATTGAGCAAGACACTCTCATGTATGCTTGCTATGAGCTTCACTTTCTCCTGGAGCTGTGCTGCAATCTGCTCAACACCAACTCCATCATCAATGACACTAGTCAGCGCACTCAAATAGTTGTTAGCTCTAAGACGTGGCGACCGACCAGTCAGCACCATGAACGACGAGAACTTAGTGCTCACTTGGACCCACATCTGTACCCAACAAAACCTTGGCCAGGTGTTCATCCCAATAATCCATATTTGCAGGATTCGTGGCCAAAACTATGATGGCATGCTTGATGGTCTTAATCATGCGTTCCGCCATCCCATTGCACTGGGGCCATTGTGGTGTAGTGCGTTGGTGCTGTATAGCATAGTCCTTGCACATAGTTTCAAACTCTGCACCCCACTCCCCTCCGTTGTCAGTAAGTATGAAACCAGGTACTCCATACTTACAAATCAAATCGTCCTCTAGAAACTTAGCTGCCGTCTTGGCACCAAGATCAGCCACGGCCTTTGCTTCACACCATTTGGAGTAGTGATCGATAGCCACTCAAATATACTTGTTTCCTGCCTTAGTTTGAGGCAGTGGTCCAGCAGTGTCCATCGCCACCCTGTAAAACAAATCACAGATAGGGATGCTCTTGAGCCTCTCATCCCCAGATCGGACACTTCCTTCATTCTTGACCAGTTGACATTGCTGGCAACTTCTGACCACCGATTTAACGTCCTCAGTCCGATAGTGCCAGAAATACCTCCAACAGATCTCAATTAAGACCCTCTGTTCGCCATAGTGTCCCACGTCCTCATGCATCTATACCACTAGTGACCTCCTTTCCTCGGGTCTGGGCACGTACAGATCTTTGAAGAAGAGCTTCTGCTCTTTCCAATAGTAGTGCACTGCTTGCTTCCTAGCTTTCTTGCCCTCCTCTAGCTCAACCATTTCGGGTAGCATTCCTTCTTTCAAGAGCGCCATACATGTCGCATCCTGCCATACGTCAGAGCCTCTCATCTCGACTCCACACTTGTTTTCTTCTCCCACAATCGTCAGGTTGATTTCGCATCCTTCAACATCAGACAATTCTTGAGCAGCTAGAACCAACTCTAGCTGCTGTTGTCTGTTATAGTACTTGCCTTGGCCCTTCCGAGGCCTCCGCTCACCACCAGTAACCTCCAATTCTTCATCTTCAGCAACACCCATTAGTTCTGTGTTTGGGGTGGCCTCCTCTATTGCATCTGTCGTAGTCACAATGTCAATCATGAACAGGTGGTGAGGATCCAAGCTGCGCCAATGGTTGACTCCGAAACAACACCCGTGATGCTCAGTAAGTCCCTTCGACTGCTTCCTGTTCCCAAACCACTCCAGATGCTGGCCATGTCGAACAGCCAACACTTTCTCAGTTGTCTCGGCCATTCCTAGCTATGTCTTCGGATCATCCTGGATTTCCTGATGGAAATTTTCATCATCCACATCTTATCCCATCGAATTCCGACTCAAGGCATCAGCATTCGCATGTTTCATTCCTGGTTGGTGGACTATCTTGAAGCTGAAGTCCTACAGCATATCAATCCACCTTCCTCTCTTTCCATGAGCGTCAGACACAATCGCCAGCCACTCGAGCGGCTTATGGTCCATCCTCAATGTGAAGTGAGTTCAGTGCAGGTATTGCCTGAAATGTAAGATTCCCCAAATCAAAGCATAGCACTCTCCTTCCATGGGGTGGAATCTTCTTTGCACATCTGTCAAGGCCTTGCTGGCGTAAGCTGTGACCTTTTCAAATCTACCTTCCTTCTGTGATAGGATGGCGCCAACGCCCCTGGTCGACCAGTCTACATCCAGACAAAATGGTTCCTTGAAGTTCGGTCTCACCAGAACTGGAGTCTTTACAAGTGCTCTCTTCAAATCATCAAATGCCCTCTGGCAGTCCTGATTCCAGACAAACACGACACCCTTTTTAGTAAGTTCAAACAACAGACCAGCCATCTTCGAATACCCCTTGATGTACTTGCGGTAGTATCCTGTCAGTCCCAAGAAGGATCTGACATTGATGACTGTTGTGGGTGCCAAAAATCGCCGCACTGCATCAATCTTATCAGGGTCAAGTCTAGTTCCTTCATTGCTGACTACATGGCCTAGGAATACAATACTTCCTGCAACAAAACAACATTTGCTTAGGTTCAATTTCAGGTTCACTTCCCTGAGTCTGGAGAGTACAGCTCCTAGATGTTGAAGATGATCCTGCGTGACGCGCTCCCGAGTCACGGGGTGAAACCAACTTGAGGGTTTCACAAAGTCAAGTTGCGGAAGTTGAGACTTGGAGGCACGCTCCCCGCTTCCAACTCTAGAAAGGGGTAAAGGGTCGAGTTGGGAGCCCAGGGATTAGACTAGGAAGAGGTATTAGTTGATCAAGCTTGAATCTACATCAAAACAAACCACCCAGATGGTTAGATCACTTTCCGGGACACCCTTTGGTGTTGGGACAAGCCACGGGCACTTCGGACCACAAGACTCACCACAGCCCAAACTCGGGGGATGCCACCACCATCCCCCATATAGTATACTATGCGATGCTCCGCCGCACCTACATCTAAATGGCTCTTTTTCCCGGGACTCCCAAGTTGGAGTCCCGAAATCCACCCAAGTGTCCCGGTTCTGGACTCTCGGGACTTTGGGAGGTCATAGCTCCTTGCCCTGACCTCGGATCGCAACGAGGTCTAAACCGAAGTTGTAGCCCGCGTTGAGATCGTTTCAACAACATATTGCACTTCCGAATCGGACATCAAGAGCTGGTCGATTCCTGACTTTTAGTGGTCGGGAGTCAAGCTGTCAGTTTGACTCCCGGCCCTTCTTTTGCCCATAACTTGGGCTACAGATGTCCAAATCAAGAATGCGAGGGCATTTTCGATATTTACATTTCAAGACCTTTCTAATGACACCAAGAACGCCCCAATGCAAGGTTTTTTGGGTCCTATTATTGAGCTTTGAACATTCGGGAGTCCCGGAGGACTCCAAATCCCCAACTTTTCCAAGTGTTGGGCTTCACCCCCACACTTGGCCAAGTTAGGGTTGTGACACTGCCACTTTTCACTGTGGACATTGAGGTCATCAACGAAGATCTTCAGGAATGAGTCCCCCAAATCCTTGAAGACTTCAGTCGTGGTCCGTGTAAAGGTACTCGTTGCATTCTTCAAGCCGAATGGCATGACAGTCCATTCATACAGTCCGCTTTTGATAATAAGCGCTGTCTTTCCCACATCTTCTGGAGCCATTCTCATATGCCAGAATCTTGATTGCAAATCAAGTACAGTGAACCACGCTGACCTTCCAAGTTGAGATATCACATCATCAACTAAGGGCATAGGGAATGAATCCCTTTGAGTTTGCAAGTTGAGGGGTCGATAGTCCCCACAGAATTGCCGGCTTCCATCTTTCTTCACAGGTAGAGTCACACGACAGGCGTATGCCGAGTTACTTGGCTTCATCTTCCCCAACTCGACCAACACATTAATCTACCTGTTTACCTCTGCCTCTTCCCAATATGATAATCGACCAGGGGCTACCTTACAAGGTGGGAACCCATGTGTGTCAATCACATGCTCTCCAATTGTGCAACAGCCGAGCTCTCCTTTATTCCAGGCGAATACATCTTGGTATCGCTCTAGAACACCCCATAGTTGTCGTTCCATCCCCTTTTCCAGCTTCGGATCAATTCGAATCTTTTGACAAATCTCCCCCCACCGTGGATCCTCACAGGGGTTTTTAGTGATTGCTCCTTGACATCGCCGCTAGAATCAGCAATCTCCATCTGCTGAATCTGTAGTAGCACAAATTTTTCAGCTGCATTTGCTGCTTTCGAGAGGCTCTGCATACGTTGCTCCTCTTCAGCAGCCCATTGGATCCAATCGACGTAGTCATCAGCATCAGTAAGCTCTTCTTTCAGTAAATCGTCCGCCTTATTCTGCATGGTCAGTTGTAGAAATTTACTGTAGTCCCTCCTTCCTTACCAAGTCCTCAAACTCGATATCTCCAAAATCAAATACACCCTCATCAGGGCCTACTAACAGAGTCCCTTCGTCAGAGCTTTCGTTTGAGTCAGAGTCAGACTCAGATTCCTGCACACCTCTTCGCTCATTAGTGCCCTGCCTGAACAAGAGTGATGATGCTTCCTCTTCATCCGGGTTTCCAGGTTCATGCTTTTGAGTACCATCGCGTCCATCCGTCCTCGAGTCTGATCTCTATATAAGGTTCACCATGGTTAGTGGGAGGACTTCCACATCAGCCCCAGGACCATGTTTGACTTGGATCAGACCCTGCTCAACGTCAACAATTGCGCCAACTTTGATCAACATATCAAGTCCAAGCAAAATGTCATGGCTATCTGTGTTCACAACCATGAAAGTCATCCTGCATCGTACTCCTCTGACCTTAACTGGCATCTCCTCAATCCGGCCGAGTGCTTGTGTGACGGCACTCGAGGCTGTCTTGTACGTCTCCGATCCAGACACTAGATGCATCAGACCCAGCTCCCGGACTACTGAAACTGCCATGATAGACATGGATGCTCTCGTGTCCACTAATCCCTCAATCAGATAATGGTTTACCTCCACCAAAAGGTAGAGCGTTTTGCTCCTGTGTGTCTTGTTGATGCACAAGTGCCTAAAAGTTAGGACGATTGACACCATCGACACTTGGGTGTTTGCAGCCTCCGCATCCTTCTTCTTTCGAGCCACCTTTACAAGACTCTCTAGGTGCTCGAGCTCTCCTGGTATCATCATCACCGTTTCCATGGGCATCAGTGATATCTTCCCTTTAATAAAATGGGACAAAATCTTCGATTTGACTGATTCTTCCCGATTGACTCCTGAGCCCTCAATTGTAGCATTAAGAGTTGGTCCAGATGCTGCTGGTGTCACCTCCACTGGCATTCTCCTTCTTGGTACCCGAGTGTAGGAGAACAGGTTCTCATTCCCACACAGCTTGTTAAGCTGCTGCAGGGTCACATCCTCATCATCCAGCATCACCTCCAGGAAGTTAGCTGATGCAGGGTGCGTCTTCCCATCCCTCGATTTCTTCCAGCATCTATCCTCCGAATGCCCTAATCCTGCACAGAAGGAACACTTCACACCACAATTCTATGTCCTATGCAGCATCCCACATTTGGCACATTTCGACCGGGGTTCATTGAGCTTCGGACATGCTATGGCAGTGTGGTCTCCTCCTTTGCAAATTTGGCATACTGCAGACATGCTCGAAGAGGATGATATGATAGGTTTCGACACATTCCCCTTCATGAAATTGATAAGCGTATCATTAAAAGCATTAACCTGCTTTTCCATCATTATCTCTGCAACTCCTTCCTCCTGTTCTTCCTTCAGAGGTTCAAATGGAGTTTTGCCGAGCTCACCCAGCACCCTTTTGACTTCTGTGGCAGCACCTACCATTTTTTCTATGTCAGCGTACGTCCTACCAACACATATCTTCCTAATTTCTGGTGTTAACTTACCCAGAAATCGCCTCCTCTGTTCGACATTGGGAATTTTGCCTCGCTGGAACAGTTTATCCAATCGCTCAAAATACTTCTGAACCCGTTCCTTGGGTTCCTGCTTGATGACATCGAGCCTCATTCGAATGTCATCAGTGTCCACGTTGCCATACTTCTGTACAATCATCAAACTCAATTCGGGCCAATCAGCTGGCGCCTATGAGGCAACTTTTGTCCCTCTACCCCCGGTTCTACAAGGTGACTATACTTGAAAGTATAAATGCTATCGGTGAAAGACAAAGCGAGCGTACTTCTGAATACTAGATTGCGTTTGTAGTTGAAGTTCAAATTTCTCTACCGCCTATGCATCTTTCATAACTTAACATTGATGGCCATGTATTTTATTTTATTTTAATTTTGTTATTATTATTATTATTATTTTGATCCCCACAATCCCCTGATCCTAGAACCTTAAATTAAACAACCAGCTCTTTAAACAAGCTTTTGTGAACTCAACACTTCCTTCAACATGGCTACAACCAGCAATCATTTAAAGAATTATTTCTCACTCCCAGATTGTTCAAATTTGGCCTACTATAGCTTTTTGGAAAGCTAATTAGTAGATGCACCTTCCTACCAAGTTTCAAGATCTGCAGCTAAATAACTAGGAAACTATGCTATAAAACCCAAGAGGATTTTGAGGAAGTAGTTGATTCAACCAGACTGCAGACCACCAGTCACTTGGAGAATTGTTTCTCCCACCTAGATTGTCCAAATTCAACTTGCTATAGCTCTCTGGAAAGCTAACAACAAGGCGCATTTACTTACGAAATTTTGGGCTCTACAGCTAAAACAGCAAGGAGTTACACCACTAAACCCGAGAGGGTTTTGTGAAGTTTCTCTAAATCCTAACCTTCAAATCTATCCTTACTCACATCCCTTACTTACAAACTCTCACCAGATCTCCCCCCTATTCTCCTTCCTCTCTTCAATTCCAAAGCTGATCCTTCATTTCCTCCTCTAAAACCTTGTCGAAACAAACATTTTCAAGGTTCGATCTAATTTTGTTTTTCCGAGGGAGAAGAAGAAAAGAGCTCCCATGACCCAAGTCCGCCTTTTAAAGAGAGGTGAAGGTTTTGGCTTGGTGGCCAATGGAAGGTTCTCGGCTTGGTGGCCAATGGAAGGTTCTTGGCTTGGTGGCTAATGGAAGGTTCTTGGCTTGGTGGCCAATGGAAGGAGAAGGAGAAGATCCCTTTGCTCGGTGGTCAATGGAAGGTTCTTGGCTTGGTGGCCAATGGAAGGTGAAGGAGAAGATCCCTTTGCACCTACTCCCACTTCCCCCCAAGCAAACTTACCTAAACCCTCATTTTTTATCCTTTGACACAAGGGTTTTACCTTACCATGGTCCTAGGCCATTCTTTACCCACTCCCTTCCTTTCCTTACGTATAAATTACCAACACATGACTTGATGTCACAAATCCCTTCCACCTTCATTGCAATTTGATTTTATTTATCTCTTTTTTTTTGTTGAAGATCTTTCCTCTCTTCCTTGCAAACATGGCGTCACGCACAATTACCTCCTACGGGCCCCAAGCCGCACAAGTGAACGAGGAACCGCCTTCGGAATCGTCTTTAGATTTGACTCTAACGCAACATCCCCGTGACAAAGAACTCGAACCTCGAGAGGTGCGCGCTCGTCTCGAAGTTGAATCTCTTCGAGCTTGGTATTACCACATTTCGCCAAACTCCTGCACCCTGGTGATCTTGCTACAAGTCGATCCTGCTTCCGGTGACGAACCTGAAACCGTTTGTGAAGGTTGTTATGAAACCAAAGACACCTCCATTTTCGCTTGGTCTTCAGTTCCCGGCGTTGGACACTATCGTTGGTTAGGCGGTCCGATTTGTCGCCTCCTTCCTAACAGCAAGGCGGACTACCTAGTTCGCACCATCCGACGCATCCTCGACTTCTTGCAGTTGTGAACTATCACTAAGGCACAACTCCTGATTTCACATGTACTTGCAGCTTCTTGCTGAGCTCGTTGTTATTATAAATAAAGTTTTTAGTTATCATCAGATTCCTATTGCCGTTGGTACACTATCATACTATTTATTTAATCCTTGAATTGACTCGAGTTATCCTCATGTTCAACGACTTGAAGATTGCACTACTTCTATTAACCCCTTCATCAACATCCCTTTGACTGCTTCAAGAATTTCTAATATGCTAGCTACTTCCTAAATACCGTAACAAGACAAATGTAATGTTGAACATTGCAAGTTTTGATGCTTACTTCTACCCCCAACCCTCTAGAGATTTATCACCCCTATTTACGCAACAAGGTTTCTAAAACTATGGCTATTAGCCTCTGTTGAAGAAAAGAACTGACCTTCCTCCTTACCCACCAATAACGCATTCCATAAAACAAAACCCCTTCACACCAAGCACATGCATCACTCCTTATGAAGTTGCTAAAAGCCCTTAATAACTCTACCGCACTCAAATAACCCTGATGTAACTCTTAAAAAATCGAGACTACTGCACATGGTTGTGTCGGTATGACTCACAGCGCCGATTGCAGCCGCTTCAATCACTCCTTAGCCCGACCCCTCAAATTGAGCTTAGCGATCTTAAACAGCTTGTCAGCATTGAAGTCTTTCACCTCTGCAGCCATACTGAGCCTTTCCGCCCAGTCATTGATGTCCTCATGATCATGTCCCTAAAACAATTTGTCCATGCCCTATGGACTAGTCATTTCGTAGGTGAGGAATGAAAACAGACAAAAATTTTGAGACCCTTTACTAACACAGAGTCTTCAAACAAAATTGGACGTCATTGAACTTAACAATTCATCAATTTCTGCAGTTCTACTCTGACCTCACAAACAAAACAGTAATTGAACTACACATCAAACTCGGACTGAGCTCCCTCAACCACAGGTTTCAGAGGTTCAAAATTTGAAGGGAAGGTCGAGAAACGTTGCTCATCAGTCGACTGCTGCTGGAATCGCCAATCTTCGGCCTAGCTTCGCCACACCCTTCAACTAATGAGGCGGGATCTAGATCTGCTATGTTCCACCCGAAGCAAGCGATCTCCCTCTTGGAACAAGTCTTCCACATCGGGTATATACAATCTTACAAAATGGTTCGATGACACCTCTGACTTGGGGATCTAGATGTCCCCTAGTCTCGGTATATTGCGTTGCCTCTCTGCAAATTCAAGAGCGACTCTATGCAAGGTAGGAGGTGAAGTAGAAATTGGACTGTAATTTCCAGGTCCATGCCAATCCCCTCGCTTCTATCTTCCAAATTGCCTTCCATTCTTCCTTCCTTCCTTCTCCTAGTCTCCTTGCCTTCTCCTTCACGTTCTAAACCACTATTATCCATAATGCATCGCCGACCCAAGTCATAATTCAGAGACGCCACTTAGGCTCCATACCCATTTAGTGCAGCTGCCATGCAAACCTCTTAGTACAACACCTCACTCCCAACCCAACAAAGCTTCCCATGCAGAAGAAACATAAAGGCAGCCGCCATAGAGACAAACGGCTCAATTAACACAGAACTTAACTTTCCTGATCAGCAGTTGATGTAACCTAATTTCGGGTTACACCTGAACCTTGAGAGGTGTGTGCTCGTCTTGAAGTTGAACCCCCTCGAGCCTGGTACTATTGTATTTCTCCGAACTCCCGCACCCTAGTGATCTTGCTGCAAGTCGACCCCGCTTCTGGTGACGAATTCGAGATCGTTTGCGAAGGTTGTTATGAAACTGAAGACACTTCTATCTTTGCATGGTCTTTAGTTCCCGGCGTTGGTCACTATCGTTGGTTGCGCGATCCGATTTGTCGACTGCTTCCCAATAGCAAGGCGTACTACCTAGTTCGCACCATCCAACGCATCCTATATTTCCTGCAGTTGTGAACTATCAGTATGGCATAGCTCAGGATTTTACATGTACTCGCAGCTCCTTGCTGAGCTTATCCCTATTATAAATAAATGTTTCAATTATCATCAAACTCCTATCGCCATTGGCACACTGTCATACTATCTATTTTATCGTTGAATTGCTTTGAATTAACCTTATGTTCAATGGCTTGAAGATTGTTCTATCTCTATTAAACCTTTCATTAACATCCCTTCAACTGTTTCAAGAATTTCTAACATCCTTGCTACTCCTAAATATCATAACAAGACCAATGTTATATTGAACACCGCAAATTGGTGCCTACTTCTACCCCCAACCTTCTAGAGAATTCTCACCCCTAATTACGCAACAGAGTTCCTACAACTGTGGTTATTAGCTTTTGCTGAAGAAAAGGACTAATCCAACTCCTTATTCACCAATAACACCCTTTAGAAAAGAAAACAACCCCCCTTCACACCAAGCACATTCATGATTCTTTATGAAGTCGCTAAAAGCCCATAATAACCTCACCCCACTTAAATAACCTTGATGTAACTCTTAAAAACTGAAACCACCGCACATGGTTGTGTCGGTATGGCTCACAAGAGCTATAAGCTTAGGATCACCACATTCCATGTATTTGTACCCATTCTTGTTAAGCTTGGTAAAAAATGTTTTGACCTTAGACTTTTCTAAATCTTTAGGATGTTTCAAACTTTTTGGCATCGATCATGATTATTCAAGTTGTAGACCCTAACAAATTGTTGTGGATTAATGAGCTCAACATCATGATCTATTATTTGTGGAATTTTCCCATAAAAGGATCAACACTTGTAGGACCTTTAAACTTTGACCCTCCTTATTTGACCCTAAACCTCTTGCCATTACCTAGTCTATTAGGATCTTGACCTTGTGATCACCCACTCAACTTGCTTCCACTTGCTTGAGAGATATTTGCAAAATATCTAGATAAACAATCATGCAAAACACAAGTATTCTCCATAATTTACCACAAGTGGTACAAAAAAAAACTAGTCATGCTGGTAAAATCAAGAAAAGAAGCATGACAAAAATGACACAAAGTTTTAACGTGTACAATATTTGTGCATAGTGTAAACTCTAGAAGTGTAGGCCCAATTTTGAAAAAAACCCACCTTTGTGTCAAAAGGACTAGCTTTGGAAAGTGCTTAGATTGACATATTAATATGTCTTGTTTTGCATTCCAAGGTTTAGTGATTTTTCAAAAAACAATTAAAATGATGTTGAAGTTCACATTGTTTTTCCATTTCCAAGTTCATACCACCATAATTTAATCTTTTTCTTAAAACCTTAAATAATATGGGCTTTGAAAAAATAAATTTAAACCTTGAACTAGACTTTATGTATTTGAAATTTTCATTTAAAATTTAATTTTTTTTGAGAGACTTTGTCTTGCTTGATAAGTGTTATGGTACTTCAATATGTGGTGGTAAAAAATTATAGGCTTAGTTTCCAACTCCACTAGAAGAAAAAAATCCATGATGATAATTTTTAAAAATAGTTTGGACTATGACATTGGATGTACCATCCTTTATAAGTCGACCTTGAATTGAACATTTATCCTTTTGGTAATGTTTTTTTTGGGTTTGAAAAATTAGAATGTAGGTTTCAAATTTTCATCTTACTTTTGCCAAGTTTTTCAAATAATTTTGAATACAATGCAACAATATTTGACTCACTCAAAAAAATTTACCACTATGATTTCCAAAAAAGTCCATTGTAATACGCTTTTACTTAAAATTAAGTGCCTTCCTTGACATTCCACTAGAAATTGACACGCCCATGGGAATGGGAATGGTGTTTGTCAATACAAATGATTGTGGGAGTCGCACGTGGCATTGAGCTTCACCATGCTAAGGATCCAGATTCTCATCAACACCTTGTGGTTTTGGCACCCATGCATTAACCTTCATTACTAGAAAACATGGTACTTTATGATTAGAAAATTTAATTAAAAAAACCCAATTTGAACAAGTGTCAAAAAGACCACTTCATCATTTTGGACAAGCCAATTTCGATATGTCTATTGTGATTTAGGTGGTTTTTTGACTCGACCAGTTGATTAGTCAAGTTTTTGTTAAGATAGTTTTTTTTTGTGATAGGTAGGTAGGTCGTAAGAAGGTAGGCATGTAGGTAATTAGGTCATAAAAGGCAAGTAGGTAGGTGGTAGCTTAGCCTAGCTTAGCCTATCCTACTTGACCTACGTTAATTTAACTTAGTATATCTTATTTAGCCTACCCTACCCCACCTTAACCCCTTAAGCATGTATATAGGTTATAATGTTAGGAATTGAACCTTTGACTTCCCCAATGATAAACTGAGTCTTCAACCAATGGACCTCACCATCAAAAGGTGTTCAACTTTTGTTTATTTTTGAAATTTCAAATGTTTATTTTAACACTTCATTACAAGATTATGAGGTATGAAGGTAGGTATGTTGTAGGAGATAGGTGGGTGGGTGGGTAGGTAATACATTTATATAGGTTATAGGTGGGTGGATAGGTAGTTAATTAGGTAGGTAAGTAATACATTTAAGTAGGTAGGTAGGTGGGTGGGTGGGTGCGTGGGTTGGTAGGTATGTTGTAAAATTGTAAGTGGGAGGTAGGAAGTAGGTATGTAATAGACATAAGATGTCCCATTTGAATATAAAACACTTGTCATTTTGATTAAGGTTGTTTAACTTGATTAAATGTATTGGTAAAATAAATCATTTTAATCAAGTTGATTGGTCAAAAAATACATGTTTTGGGTCCTTAGTCAAAATGGACATGTCCATTAATAAAAGAAATACTTATTAGTCAATTTGAATCATTTGAAAATTCATGTTTTGTAGTAATGCCTTGTGACTAATGCAGCTATGGGAATCATTTCATAAGGATTTGGAACCATAACATGGTTTCCATCATTTATTACCCATGATTCATGATCTCTTGACATATGTCACATAATTTCATTTAGTGTTATTGATGTTGAAAAACTAGCTCCACAAAAGAATCTTAGATCAACATTTGAACCATATGATTGGCCATCTTTTTTAAATTTGGCTTTCCCTGGCCCAAATGCAGTAGATTTCACCTACGCCACCATGCTTGTGATTAGGGCCTTCAACTGCTTAAACCTAACCTCCATGGTCTTGGGTTGGCATTGAGTTGGCTTGGTGGTTGACCCTTTGTTGGCCACACCTTTCCTCTTTTGTCCCTTCTCAAAACCTTGGCCCTTACTGGCATTAGTGTTCTATGATTGGCCTTGTCATAATTCTAGGTGAAGTGTAAGCAATGATTGACATCATGCTCATATGCATGACAATGGGAACATGGCTATTTAGGATTAAGGTTGGAATTGTGGCATGTGGTGGATTGGGATAATCATTTTTCTTGTGAGGCCCACCACACCTCCAACATTTGTCTTCTCCACCTTGTTTTATTATATAGGATGTGGAAACCACTTGAATCTAGTTTAAGCCCCTTGGCCTTGGGTGATATAACTTTGGTGGGTTGACCTCGTGATTATTGACCTAATGGTGCTAGAAAATTCCTTGGGTTTTTCTTGTTAAATCCAAGGATGACCATTCATTCCTATACCATGTTCATCTCAATCCTTTCCAACAATTGAAACACATTGGCCAAAGCGGGTTGGGTAGGCTACAATAAAATGGCATCTTGCATTTTACACCTAAGTTTTTTGTCTAGGATCCCATACCAAAATTGGATTATTTGGGTTTCTGTCACAACTTGTGTCAACATGATCAACCTATGCATGAGCTTTTCACAAGCTCTCATGGGGCTTATGTTAGAAATCTTACAAATTCAATAGATTTTCAATCTTAACCCCTTGGTAATTTCATCGCAACTCACGGAAGAATTCCACAACTAGGTTAATTAAATGTGGGCAATGGTCCTTATGTACTAGTGGATGCCCCCACACCACCACCCTTGGTAGTTCCACCACTTTTAGTTGTTCCATCACTTTCGGTGACTACACTACCATTGGCATTTTTGTTTCCGTTTGTCGAACTAATGCCAAGAGTTGTCGTTGCAGTACTTGGGGCCACAATTCCCCTAGTGATAGAAACATAATTGGGAGACCAATATAGTCGTCACTTGTCAATTTGAATATCATGGGCACACTTGAACTCATGATAATCATCCATAAGTAGATTTTCCAAATGTTGAAACAAACCTTTCCATGCCATGAAGGGTGTGAATAGCTAGGGATTACACATTTGCTAGATATCACATCAGCTGTCAAACCCCTGAATAAAATCATCCAGCTCAATGGTGCCAACTGCCCCCAAATATCAACTAAGCTTTTTACTTTCAGTCTATTTATAAATCAAATATGACCTTGCATGATTTGCTACTTGCAAGTAACATGCAAAGGTTTAATGTTAAAAATATTCTAACCACCACCTTGAGGTTTTATATAGTGCAAATTGACCAATTTCCCATTGTATAGTGATTCTCCATAGATTACATGTCAATAATTATACTTACAGCAAACTTCTTTTTTTTATAAAAATTTATAGGCATTTTACATTTCAAATAATAGCTATGGTCTTTGCTTGGGTATAAGTTGAACCCTTTAAACAAGCGTTTGACCTCGATAGTTGTAATGTTGAACAAAAGCTACTTATTTGACACTCCCAAGTCGTTTTTTAATTTAATTAGGAAAAGTGGGATTTGAGTTCATAACTTCTAACGTGAAAAACCAACAGTCTAACCAACTAAGCTATTTTCTCGAACATGATAAATCATTTTAGATAATTTATTAAGATCTTTTCATTATACTGGTTATGTTAGTATAAATCTGAAAGTCAAAACTATCTCTTCCAGCCTCAAGGCAAATCTAAATATGGTACAAAAGACCCAAAGATTCTATTTGAATTTATTTGTCAAATTATCGAATTTCAACTTTGTTTTTGGTTTATCCCTCAATTGCTTTCATTGATCAAGTTTCTCAAAAGAGGTGAGAATGAAAAAAATGAAAATTGGCGACACTTCATTTTTTAGGTCAACTTTAGGTTGGTGTGAGTCTCTTTGACATTCCTTTCTATGCCATCTTCATTATAAGATAATTATACATATACTTTTTCAATTAGTTTCCATTTAAAAACAAATTTGCTTAAAAATATCTATAACTATCTATCATAGGTACCATCCAAACTTTGAATTTGACCATGATGAGGTTCCACACTTGTAAAAATACACATATATATAAGCAAAAAAAGACACCATATATTTCCTCCATGTCCCACAACAGTGGCAGGGTGGCAAACCTTAGAAAAAAATCTATTTCAAAATTTGAAGAATCTTTTCCCAATGTTAATGAAGGTGATGTGGGTCATTTGAATTACACCCTTTGCCTAATGAAACCATTAATAACAATGCCTTTATACTTTTAATCTTGTGTGACCTTTGTGATGAACTTTAAAACTTAACTTGGGTACACCCCCCTAAAATTTAACCACAAAAGGATGATACACCTATGATGGGTCAAACTAAATCTAAAAGGATGTTGAACTCGTTACAATTTAACCAAACCCTCAAAACGTAAACCTCACAACATGAACTTAGAGACGTTGCACTTGTATGGTTAGGACACGTACACCCATAAAAACATTTCATAAGGACAACAAACTAGGACACACTATGAACACAAAAGGCACTTTACTGGTCATCAACCCAATCTCACCACAATAATAAGCAATGGGACATCCTAGTGATCAAATCTAAACATATCCACAATTGCTCCTCTTAGTACAACCTAAACCCTAACTAAAACCTAATCAACATGTTCAAGGAAACTAGGGGTTACGTAGGACCTATTCATTCATTAGGATTAGGTGATAGCCTTGTCCCGTGCTTGACAATTAACCACACTAATCACAACCCCCAAGTTTGTTATGGGAATAATGGCACATGTGGGAAAACACATAGCCTTTCACCAAATGTTTCACATTGATTAATAAACACACATTACCAAAAGGTCAACTTGAAAACATATGTTCACCCCCAAGTCATAGTTGAATGGCCCATAACTTGGTAATCCCTTTACCCCTTGAAAGCATATAACAACTCAACCAACATGCTAATAGACAACAAGCACAACCCAACAAACACAAGTGGAAATGCACAATTCATGCAACACAATTTCCATTCACAATTTTGTGATTCCTACACATGAATCACAATAGGAATTCAAATCCTCTTTATTCATTGATGGCGTGACAACTCCACCACCTGTAAGTTGCAAGAAATATCATTCACCAACACAATGTTGAACTGCCAAATGTTTGATACGAAAAAGTTGACCACACACCACCTTCTGCCTTAGAGTGAACCTCCAAAAGCACCTATCTCCAATTGAACAAGAAACTCCCATGCTGGAAGTGCTGTTCACTAGGAATTAATTGCCGCAAAAAGCTTTTGATTTCACCTTCAAATGCAAAAGATAAAAATTTCCCCAAAATTAATGGAAATTAATTCATGAAATACGAAAAGTAGCCTTTGGACCTCCAAAACTTGTAGTTTCCATAAGATTTGACTTGCAAACTTGTACATCTTTGTAAGAGAAATCCAATAGCACAAAAATCATTCCAATCCGATGCCGTATGTGAAAGATATGAATTTTCAAAAGAACTCAAAGTGAAAATGAAAATTAATTTTCTATTTTATCTCAAAGGTCAAATTGTCCAAAATCTATTCGATTATAAAGTTAAAAATATTCAATGCATGGTCACCAATATAATGTTTGGCGACTAGCCTACCCATATGTTCACTAGTCATTGTTCATCAATTAGATGGATGAAAAATGGATGGATGAAAAAAAACAATGATGTGGAAGGTTTGAATTGGTGTTCAACTCGACCAATTGCTGAATCGATTCATGAAGCTCTCAAACTTTCAAAATGTCCGAACCTATGGGTCTGGAAAAATGAAAGAAAATTAAAAAATAAAAAGGAGGTCCAAGAGCGGTTTGGATTGGATTGCATTGAGCCCCCTTATCCCAAAGCTCCTTCTAAGCCCCCGAACCTAGGAGGCTTGGAAAAATGCTCTAGAGCCCACATCAATGGCAATGGAGCTATTAACTCCTACCATTGCCAATGAGTTTTCACTCCCTTTTTTCTTTTTTCCTCCTTTTCTCTTTCTTCATTACCTTCTTCTCTTCATTTGTACCTCTTCTCCTCCTCCTCCTCCTTCTTTTCCTTGTCTTTTTATTCTTCTTCTCCTTGGGTTGTAACTACACGTTGTAGTTCTTCCTTCCTTTTCAGTGCCGAATTTTGTGCAAACAACAACATTAGTTGCCAAAGGAGAAAAAAACATAGGGGCAAAGAGGGGAATTCTTTGCTTTTCACATTGATGTGCAAGGAGGTGGCCCTTTCCCGTTTCCTTGGGTGGTGTTGATGGACAACACTAGTTTGGGAGCTTGGAGCTCTCGGCCTTTTTTGGCAATGGTGGTGGTCCTCCAAATGATGATGTCCAAGACAATGATGTAGTTAACCAAGCTCCAACTTCAATTGGCGATGGTGGTGGTGGTGGTAGATCTTACCATTGTTGTTGCTTGTTGTTTATGTTAGCATTGATGGTAAAGAAAAAAGCTCCTTGCTTTCCCCCTTTGGTTTTTTTAAAATTGTTTTTGTAGGGTACCAAAAGAGAAAAAAAAGGGTGGGGAGAGAGGAAAGGAGAGGGAAAGAAAAAAAATGGAAAAGGAAGAGGAAGGACCTCTATAATAATGGTAGGGCGCCTTTTTTGTGAATTTTTTTTTCACAACTCCAGGGTCTAGCCTTGTTTTGGGTTCGACTACCAAAGGAGTTTTACATGAAAAAAATATAAAAATGCAAACTTCACTTGTGAAGTAGACCAAGATTTGTGAACAAGCAATATTTACAACTCAAGCAAAACTTTTGTAAAACCAACTTGTAACAACACACACAACACCAAACTATGTAGCACTTGTTGTTACTCAAATCCTGTGCATAATACACATACCAAAAAAAAAAAAAAACTTAGTCTAATTTAGTTATAACAAAAAAATAATTAGCTCACTTTTGAAACTAACTCACTTGCAACAACACAAGAATTTAAGCCCAAAACATAAATAACCCAAAACATTTCCATAATAAAAAAAACTGCAAAACAAAAACTATGTTTTGGAATTTGAAATCACCAAAAGTGATTTGAGGTCACACAAGATGGGATTATATCCCATGAAAAAATCCTAAACCCTATTCACACTTGAATTGGTTAAAGATTAACTAATTAATTTAACTAACCCAGTTTATCTTTAATTGACTACGACCTAATTAAATAATTAAACTACCATACCTAACCAATGGTTTCTAATTAAATGAGACATCTTATGCCTATTACATACCTATTTTTAAATTCCCATTTACAATTTTACAACCTACTTACCTACCTACCCACCCACCCACCTAGATGTATTACTTACTTACTTATTTACCTTCCTATCCACCCACCTATGACTCACCTAAATGTACTACTTATTTATTTATTCACCCATTTATAACCTACTTACATATTAACTACCTATTTACCTACTTACTTAATTAACCACCCACCCACCTACCTAAATGTATTTCCTACCTACTTATCCACCCACCTATAACCTACCTACTTACGTACCCACCCACCCACCTACTACTCACCTACCTACCCATCCACCCACCTATTTACCTATTCAACCACCACCTACTTAGCTACCCACCCACTTATTTCTTACAACCTACCTCCCTTTCATAATCTTGTAGTGAAATGTCAAAATAAACATGTGAAATAAAAAAATTGACAAAGTTGAACAACTTTTGATGGTGTGGTCCATTAGTTAAAAATGTGCTTTTTTCGTTCACCAAGGAGGTTAGAGGTTCAATTTCTAACATTACAAACTATATACATGCTTAAGGGGTTAAGGTAGGGTAGGTTTAATAGGATATACTAGGCTAAGTTAAGGTAGGTCAAGTAGGATAAGATAGGGTCGTGTAGGGTAGGGTAGGGTACCACCTACTTATTTGCCTTTTTATGATCTACTTGCCTTTTCACAACGTACCCACCTACCTACTTGCCACAATTTTTTTTTTAATCTAGGCAAAAGTTTGACCAATTAAATGGTCCATATTATAGTCAAAAAACCACCTTAGTCACAATGGACATGTCAAAATCAACTTGTCCAAAATGACAGAGTTGTCTTTTTGACACTTGTTCAAATTGGGTACTTTTTTACTAAATTTGTTACTAAAAAAATACCATGTTTTCTAATAATGCCATGAACACAACAAAACAAGTGTATTTGTGTTGTATCTAGAGCTTGGCCACATATGCATCTAGAAGACCATGAGCCATGGGATGAGGGAGGCCCAATTTAATGCACAGTGCTAAAAAAAAATGTCAAAAACCATCCTAAAAGATGGGATGACTGGGTGGGTAGAAAGCCAAGCATCCAAACTTGGCCCTACAAAAGATCTCAATCAAGCATGATGATACTTTAAAGACAACTTTGAAATGATGTTGGAAAATGAGTGTTCATGCATGCTTTTTGAGATGTTTTCATGAAGACGATCTTCTCCTTTTTTTGATACTTGTTGAAATGGTGATATAGTAGCTTAAGTAGTTAAAGGTAAAAGGTTAAAAGCCCACCTAAGGTAACTTGGAATGGAAGTGGACTTGAATTGTTAGCCCTTATAGCCCCCAATAAAATTCGATGGTTGTTTTACAAAAAATTGAATGTGATAATTGGGGTGATAAGCCCCAGCTCCCCAAGCATGGTGTCAAGAAGATAACCTCCATAGAGTCAAGACCTATCCCACCTCTAGAAATGGAAAGAAAGGCTTGTTGATAAACTAAGAAAACTTCCACTCATTCCAAACAACATGGCCTTGAAAGTCTCCCAAATATGTGAATGAGGGTCGAATCAAAAGATGCTAGCTAGCGCTAGAAATTTGGGAGTGGGTGGTAGATGTGCATTATATTCCTCCAAAACCATTGCACGTTTACTCTAATAACAAATTTGCATTACAAATATATGTGCATTCACGACTCTGCACTGATTCTAAACACATGTATATCTGTAGTTCATCAATACACCAGATTCATGGTTATCACCATCTGTAATCCAGAATACAATGTCAAAATCTACAACCAGAATTACAATTCAATTCATGACATTTTACTGCCATAGATGTTCCTCTGTTTTGCGAGGTCCCCCAACATTCTGTGCCCTAAAGGAGAGAGGACTGGTACAGGAAGGGCAGTGCAGAGAGCCTTCCTCTGTTTTGGGAAGGTCTAGGAACATTCAGTGCCCTAAAACAGAGGAACTGTAGTGAAAGAGCAGAGGCAGAGAGCGTTCCTCTGTTTTAGGGAGCTCTAGGAACATTCTGTGCCGTAAAACAGAGGATCGGTACAGGAAGGGCAGTGGCAGAGAGCCTTCCTCGGTTTGAGAAGGTCCAGGAACATTCTATGCTCTAAAACAGAGGAACTGTAAGGAAAGGGCAGCCGATTTGTGGCAGATGACAGCTCCTTCGTCTCACGTCTTCTTTGTTATAGTTGATTGTCACTTCGTAGCCATGAATCTTCTTTGCATAGGGTCTTTACCTGATTTTTGTTAATTGCTTGCTTTTGTTTTTTCTTTGGGTTGTGACTGCTTGTGTTCTCATTTTGCCTTTTACTTTTGATGGATGGGTTTCCCATCCTTGATTTTTATTTATTTACAGCGGTTTTCCCCAAGGGCAGTGGCAGAGAGCGTCCCTCTGTTTTAGTGAGCTCTATGAACATTCTCTGGCCTAAAACAGAGGAACGTTAGGAAAAGGGCAGTGGCATAAGGCGTTCCTCTGTTTTGGGGAGCTCCAGTTACCTGACCCCTAAAACAGAAGAGCGTTAGAAGGCATTCCTATGTTTGGGGAGCTCCAGTTCACAAAAATCCACGTGAGAACAGAAATATGGGGGCCCAAGAAAAGAAGAATTCCTGACAAGAGAATAACAAAAAGACTAATCAAGCTGCTGCAAAACTTACTGTGAACCCTGAAAATGATAATATATCGCAGTTTGATCGGGAGCTAGCAGCACAATGTGTGGGAAACTCATACATGGAAGATCATATAAAACCGGAGCTCTAAGTTGTCAAAACATGAGCAAACAAAAAAATGTTTTTGGAATATCAGGTAGCTAGCTGAGTCCGCAAAACATGAGTCTTCTTCTGAAAGTCTATTGATTCATGAGTTCTATAAAGAGTTTGTGAACACAATGAATTCAACGACCATTACTGAATGAACAACATGTGAACTTGGGTAATTGGATATAAGCAGCTGCAGCTGCAGTTGATCCAAATGACAGTATCTGAACCTTTTCAAGATCGTCTCTAGTGATTCGTATGCTAGACAGTCACATATGCACTTCTCAAGTAAGACCCCATCACAGAACGACCCATCATCTTCAAAGACGAGTTAAGGTGAGCGAGTTTAAGTAGGATCCATCCTGTCTCATGACAAACACACACTTGTAGAATCCTGACTGAAGGTAAATCACCAGTTCGTGTTTCTCTACAGCCGTGTCATCACACGGAAGGGACAATAGATACCGTGTGTCCAGCACTCGTCGGATCGTCAGCTCTTGCAAAAATAAGCACACAGGTGCTTTCCAAAGCTCCAACTTGTAAAGACTGGGTCCAATGAATTCCAACGACTTCCAGTACAGCCTCGGCGGAGATTTTTTTTCACGGGCCATGACGTCTTCTACAGTAGTTCTTGTAGTAGTACTAGTGGCTGCTTCTGCAGGCGACGTCGTGAGTTGGAATGGAATTCTGTTGTTGACCCCGTTCATTGTCTTCATCATCCAGTCGCTAAGAACATACCTCATGAGGAGGAGGATGTTCATTGGCACCAAAGCATGGAAGTCCCTGCACACACTGTGATCGACTTCACCAACGATACGCTGCTAAACGAAACCAAAGCAACAGCACCAATACAAAATTGTTAGCTCAGGCCGGGTTACAGACTCCAGAGCTTCAAGAATTGAGCAGCACGAATAAGCACGCTACGAGAGAATCAACCAAGTGCAGGCTTGCAACGGATCCAGTGCTGTGGAAAGGCATGGACAGAACATCTGCTTGCTAAGATCAATACTGGAAAACATTAGTAATGAACTAGTTAGGAGTGCAGGTCCAGCTGCATGGAGCTAGCTCACCAGGGTATTTGGTCTCCCGTTCTCAGTCCTGACGGCTGCAATCCAGTCTGCGAAGGTGGAGCCCATGATGCCGCAGAATGTTTTGGTTGGTGTAGTAGTACTACAGCTTGCTGCAACCAGATCAGTTATCCACAACGTCAGTTTTCAGTAGCTGTGGTGCACAAGAGAAGGAGCTGAAATAGCTTGCAATGAGAATAATATCAATCTAACAAGGAACGCTTGCAAGCCTTGCAACAATGGGTAATTACGTGTGACGTTGTGCAAGTTTTGATGATTGTGGTATAAAAGAAGCTGTTCAACAACTATGCACTGCAAAATGTATCAAGTCTATCGAGGGGTGAAGGATATAAAGAGATAATATTGCAATGGAGCTTTAATTTGTGGTATGCCAGAGGTGAAAAAGGAGTCGAAATCTGAGGACAATACCGATGTATGCAGAGAACTGCAGCAAGGATAGAGACACAAAGAGAGAGAGAGAGAGCACTGCACTTGCACTGCACTCGGATGCAGTGAGGAGCCCACGATGTGAGCTTGTAACAATAAGCTTGCTGCTTAGACTGATGAGGGTTCATATAGCATTCTTCCCACCTACCTACCATCCATCCTGCTCACTACAGTCTAGGCAAGTGTTGGTTACCTTTACCATTCTGGCATCTTCTTGGCCAATATTTAGTTTTCTTTCATTTATTTCACTCCTGTAATAACAATAAGAATTCCCTGAAATTATTGAGGCACTTTCAAAGACCTGGCCATGTAGACCTAGAATATTAAGCAATAAATGAATATTAATAACTAAATGACCATGTACATTAGGTGCCATTCCATCATCTTCTTGGTGATTTTTTTTTTTTTCCATTTTTTTTCATTCCTGAGATACCAATAAGAATTTCCTGAAATTCTGACACTTTCAAAGACCTGGCCATGTAGACCTGGAATATTAGCCAAATGAACATGTATATTATAGGTAGCAACAGAGTTTCTAGAACTCTCCATATGGTGGTCAGCTAATTTTCAAAATAAGTGATATTTACTGAAATTAATTTAATTACTGCCAGAATGGTAAAGGTACCATGGTATGGCACCAGTGACGACAGTAGTAGCTAAGAGCAAGAGGAGGGTCGATAAAACAACCTGGTTTGCAATCCTCAGTGAAGTGGAAAGGTAAATAGTGCTACAGCAGCCAGGTAAAAAAAGATAATTCCAGACCTGATGCTACCTACCAGTGTTTTTTGTGACCATCATTCGTAGGAAGATGTAGAAAAAAATGGCAATCATACATAGAAAGATTTAGCCAAATTTGGCTAAGACCATACATTGTGCAATAATCTTTATCAGCCTTTTATATTCATGGAAAAAAAAATTAAAATCAAATATAAAAATCTGGTGATTTTTTCTTTTATTTTCTCCACCCCCCCACCCCTCTCTTTCTGGTGAGGGAAAGCCCTCCAAAATCACTTCAGATTTGAATTTTGAATTTCAATTTTTGACCAAAATTTTTCCTGAAAAGAAAGGTTAGGTGGCACCTACACCCAGCTGTCTAGAATTGGGAGGACACGGGACCGCTGACAGTAGACCTCTCTTTGCATGCCATCATATACTGCAGTACCTTTACCATTTGAGCATCTTCTTCTTGATGAATGTTTTTTTTTTTAAAAAGGAAATTAACTTCAGTAGTAAAAATTAAAATCTCCTCAAAGTCCTATAGCTCAGATGGGGGAAAAAAATGTCAAGTAATTTTGCGCTACTTAAGCACACCACACCAATTTCCAAGCTTTAGGGTAGGTAGTCGATAATAAAGAGAAACAAATTTCTTGAACTTTCAGCATTGCGAGCAGCTAATTTTCAGAAAAATTAGCATTTATTGCAAACAACTTAAGTATTGTCATACTGGTGTAGGTACAACAATAATTTGAGGATTTAAAATTCTTACCGGTTGATATTTGGCTGGTGAAATGGGAACTAGAGAATCCATATGGATTCATGGTTTGTGCTATTGTTGGATAGCCTAGAAGTTTTAAAAATTTCCTTTGATTCTTCTCCTTTCTGGAGGGAGGCTCCAGATAACTATATGACTGCTTGGATAACAATTAATTGTATGCGAAATCAAGAAATTCCACTGAAGGGGTGAGCCATGTATTATATGTATAACACCTGAAAAAAAGAGTTGTAAGTTTTTGAATTCTATTGCAACTTCAATAGATTTTCGAATAGAAAATGTGCAACAGCAGGATGTCACCCCAATGAAGTAAAGCATTGGTGGGCTTTTCAATGTAGATTCAAAGGTGCCATGACAGTTTTTTATATAACTTTCATTGCTAAGGATTTGGGCCAAATGAGTTCAACAAAGAATTCTACTACTGGATCAGTATAGTCTGTTTTTCTTCAAACTGAAATGGTGGGATTTCCTGGTCAGAAAGTCTGGGACATCATGAAGTCAAGATTTGAAACCTGGGTAATAAAGCAGCTATGACAACAAAATGCGAATGTGATTTTTCGCACATAAAAGGTCGCAGCTCTTGACACATGTGTACAGTATTCAAGGTGTCACTCGCACACATTGGGACATGTTTGAGCTAAAATTTTAGTCCCATTGAATCATACACCAATGTGAAGTCTCTTCCTTATGGGTAGGGCCAATAAAAAGAAAGGTCACATAATCAACTAAAAAGCACCTACTATCTAGAATGAAATTATTCATGAGTAGTGGTTTTTTTGTGGGGTTGCCGGAGAGGAGGTTGTCAATTTTTTGACATATCATCATTAAGCATTAATTGGATTGGAGCTTTTAGAAAAAAATTATAGCTATACACAATTGATAATAAACTGCAGAAATGTGAAGAAGATTTCTATAAAAAAAGAAGAAAATTCTTGGAGGATTTGGTGATGAAAAGAAAGGAGAAATTTGCATGATAAAATACTTAGTTTTTTATTAAAAAGATGAAACGTCTGTGAAATTTGGCCACAAAAAAAACACTACATATTATTAAGCAGTAATGAAACAATGCAAAAGGAAGAGAGAGTGTGTGTTCATGTTGTCCAGTTCTTGATTTCAATAGGAACCTTTGGTCCCAGCTCTAATTTTCTAAATTTTTATGGAACCTCCAATTCCATCTCCATCACATACAATTGAACCAAAAAAACTGATATATAAAATGCACTAGTTTGTTTAACTAGTGCACATAGTTCAAGATGGAGATCATGTTTTATTAATTCTATATAATCAATCAAATGCAATAACTTGTTTAAAATGTAAGGCTAAACTCTCTTTTTCAATTTTAAAATTATACTTATTTACTTAGAGAAATTGTTCACATGTTTAAAACGAGACAACAACCTTGATTCAGGTTCTAATTTAATTTTGAAAAACAATCCATTGCTTATTAAGTTTAAATGACAATCTCAACAAAACTTGAAATCTTGGGTTCAAAAATTTTAGAACCTAACCTTCCCATCTAACTTGTCGACACTAGTTTACACAAGATCAATTAATAATCTGAGACTTAACCAAGTAAAAAAGGGAAGAGACGCCCCCTAAGGAGGGAGGGTTTGCATAAGGATTCAAGTTGTAAATGTGGTACAACTTGATAAGATCAAAGTTTAGACTGACAAATTCCTAATGGAAGGGTAGTTTCACTCATGTATTCTACTGATCCGGCAATTTCTGACGACGTACTCTGACAAATTTGCAGGCCTCTCTCTCCTCCTAATTAATTTGCTACCGTGACTAAATCGTACTACTAAGTAATGAGGCTCTCCATGCAGCCGTCCTGGGGAGTACTAATTATTATTAGCCTTGTTGAAAAATAAGCTGACCACCCAGCTCACTAAGGAGCTAACAAACAAAACCATTGCACTATTAGCCGCCCTTGGAGAGAGATGTGTAGCATTTCACAGCAAATGAGATTAACCACGTCTAATCATCACTTTCATTAAATTTACTTTAGTGCTATACCTGGATGACGTTGTGAGATTTATTATAAGTTGGTAAGTTATTGTCCTCTATTTCTATTATTTTTCTGCAGTGTAATCATGGGACGGTGCATTTTATTGTTTTGTGAAAATTTCTTTAAAGCATTCAATTCTATGAGTCTCTATATGATTGGGTGTCTTTATAAACAGAGATAACACTCAGTAGGGATAAAAGCAATGTTCCAGACTTACTTGCTAGGATGGTTTAAGGTCTGGTGCGGCAGTATATGTCATTTCCTTGATCACATTCTATGACACAACCTTTTGGTGGTGATCATACACTCATAATAGTGACCAAAATCTCTGTTGAACATGAATTTTTTCAAACGAATGTTGAATCTGCCTTGTCATGGAATGGTCTTGCCCTGCCTATATTTTGTTGGGTGCATACCAAGCTCATCCTAACAAGCTTGCATGGTGCCTTACCTAACACAATGGGCACAAGCTTGACCATTCCATAGTGGCATAATAAATATTTTCAATTGGGTCAAAGTTGGGCTGATGTTTTTGCATTCAGGGTATTTTTCCAGTCAAAGGCAAGATAAAATTTGATAAATCAGAAAAACCAGTTGTCTAATTACTTTGTGTCTTAGTTACTACTTTCTACCCTAGTAACAGGTACTGAGCTGGGCCCTGCTACCGTCCTTACTGCAGTATGACAGTACCTCCTTAATTTGTTTGATGAGAATGACATCAGCCAGCTCCACAGAACATGAAGTTGTAGAATTCCAAATGCCAGAAGACTAAGAGCTCCCATGAATGGACCATGGATATTGCATTTTGATGATGGACCATGCCATACCCACCAAGTATAATCCAAGAATTTTTACATCTTTCTGTTATGACATGCACATGATTAAAAGATTTCAAAAAATATTCCATGTATATAAGCATGATATGCATGCATGATGCCAGTTCAAAGTTTCAAATATGTACAAAAAAGCTACAATCAATTGGTGAAGTTAACACGTGTAATAATATCATAATTATTCATTGATTAGAGCTGTAACTTCAAGTATTTTACTCTTAAAAGAGTGTCTTAAATTTCCATAAATAATTTGGGCAAGAGTGCAAATATGTTTCTTGATGGGTAGCCTGATTTCAACGCTACTTCCTTCTTTTGATAGCCAATTAGTATTTTCCACAAACACCACAAAGTGAGTGCAATGCAACTGGATTGTACAAATTTTTTTTCCTGATATCTACCTTCAGTGCCCTCTTCCATTGGATTCATCACTTTGCTTTCATCTCTCCCCTCTTGATACAATTATCATGGTGTCCACAATGTAGCGAATGTGAACAGATCCTTCGACTTGGGATCAATGACTTTGTGCCAGCTTGCAGCTTCTCTGGACAATTCAGAGGGTCCGGAAAACCCAGAGCAGAAACTCAACAGTCAGGAGGACAGGTTTGTGAAGCAAAAAAAAAAACCAGAGATAGGTCTTTTTTGTCGTATGTAGATGAGACTCACATTTGTACCTGCATTAAGGGTTGGTAGCCGTATAAGTGCGTTGCAGAGGGTCCTTGAGAAACCGCGTCAACTGCAGCAACGTTGTGGGCGGTCGCAGAAAGAGTTTAACGACATGTAAATGCAACCCATGATCTCTCCCTCCCGAGTCCCTGTACCGCACTAATGGACGTACGGGACCAGCTGACGAGCGATATTAGGATCAGCTAGCAAGCGCTGCAGAGCCTGTCGTGCAACATTCTCATGCAGTGCATGCCACTGTGCATCGACCGAGTTGCTGACAGTATTTCTGCAGGGAACTAAAAAGGATACCAAGGATATACGGTTATATGACCAGCTCATGAAGCCTCCTCGCTCTCATGTATGTGAACTCATGTGCAGCAAGCATGTGGGAGAGCATTGAAATGGAACTCTGGGTTAAGGGCAGCAGATTAAAAGCAAATGAAATGCCCAGAGCTAAGGACGTCCAGGGAAAACTTCGAAAGTGGTTAGCAAATAACTTGAGTACACTAGCTCTTGAAGAGTGCATTGGATTCTTCATGTATCAGGCGAATAACTTTTACAGGAGGCCAATGCAGAGTATGGGTAACCTAGAGCAGCTTCTTATACATGTAAAGTATGTCACATTTTTACGTATACATTAGGGTAGCTCCGGCTAATATTTGCAAATATATATCTTTGAACAAGGCAATGTACAACAATGCTTGTCGATTATAGTTTGCAGCCCTAAGCAAATGAAGAACTAGTAATGGCCTACATTCATGCACATGCACATGTTACACAGAAAGAAGAAAACACTGCATCTAAGAACTGCAACAATTAGGTATATATCTAAAATTGGCAATAAGGACATCTGACCTCAAACGTAATGCTTAAGCTCCTCGGAGATGGAATAGAACTCGAGAGAAAACCTTAGCTAGGATCTCTCTGTTGAGATAGGGTAAAAACCCAAAACTCTTGAAGTTGTTTTGGAGATATTATAATCTTAATTTAGATCTCAGATGGAAGACCTAAACAACTTCAACTCAAGACGTTTAGTTCCTTGCTTAGCTAGGGTTAGCAACCTGCTAGTTAGGGTTAGCACACGTTTCCTCTTGAACGCCAGCTGATTTTCCAAGTATTTGGAACATGTATTTCATGTATTTTGAATTTCCTCAAGTTTTGAATGGGCAATTCAACAACCATGAATTAACTACGGTTTCATTTTCAGCTGACCACCTGCATATACTGCATATGGTTCTGACGCCTCTGGGTTTTATTTAGGTTTGCCAGCTTGACACATTTTTGGCTGAATATTTCAGCTACAAATAAACAGCTACAAATTTGTGAACTGAGAAGATCATGAATTGGATTTAAGTGGACTTGAACAATACCAGTTTCATCTACAGAATTGTAGTTACTCTTATCATATCAAAACTATGATTCAACGTGATCATCTGTGGTGAAGTCATGAGCAATCTCTACAGTGACTCTCCAAGTATAGTTCCTTAAAAATGACAAAATTCTACATGGCTTGGAAGAATATTTCAGTTGTTAAAAAGAACAATAGTGCACCGAGTGAACCAGATCTGATCGGAAGAAAATTGCAACAAAAACCAAGATGTAAAAGGCCATTGGCGTCCTCTTGAAAATAATTACTATTCTCTTGAGGTATGGCCATGGAGTGGTGCATGCCTACATTTTATGTATGATCAATAACACACTAAGGCCATGCTTTGAAATGCAGGTATGAAGCATCAGGACAGCTGCACGAGCTATTTTCTGTACCAATTAGAAAGTAATTACATAAGAAGGTACATTCAGAAAATTGCCGTCCCCCCAACCCTCCCAAAGAGTACGAGCTAGGTTTGCTTTGAATTAGTTTCCCTTGTGATACTTTTCTGACAAAATGAGGGAAGGAAGAAATGGTACGAGTTCCATCATTGGGGCTGGCCAAAACTTCCTGAACTTGAAGGATGACATGCATATATCGTCCATAAACTGAACTCAGGAACATGCTACGTAAGGACATGTATGGAAGTTTATGACTGCCTCTGAGAATTTCCAAGTGTTGCCATTCGTGTTCATTTTCTGAAGTGATTCTCCCAAGTACCATTTAAGTTGTAGCTATTTGTTACCCATCATGAGATGATCATCGTCTTTGTAGAATTTGTGGCAAAACGAGTCGATCAGAATAATATAATGGTGCCAAATGCAAAGAAGTAGGTTCTATGGGAACCCGTAGTCTGAAACCGGTCATATACGTGAAGAGGCCACTCGGTAAAACGTAGGGTATGTTTCCAGCGGCTACGGGAATAAATTATATGACTCGATGAGAACTCCTTGAATCCGTGAGTAAGTCAAAGCCATTATGACTAGTCCCCTAAGTTTATAACATTATGTTCAACTGTATAGTTGAGCGAACTTGACATGGATCTTCTTCTTCTTGTAATCAGAAGATTGAACATACGCCACTTCTTCTTCTTTTGCGAATTGCATACTCGTCAGGATTGGGGACTATGTCTTTGGAACAAACAAGGATTCAAGAGAAAATGTTTTTGGACAGTTAAGTTAGCAACCAACCAAACACGACACAACTTTGCATGAACCTTTGCTATCCGTCATTGGAAGCATAATATTTACCAGTTTCTCATGCAATGCCAAAAAAAAAACCAGGACGCCGCTTATAAGAATATTACCGTCACCGCAATTTCCAACTTCCAGGGCCGAATTTGTTTCTTTGTATAACTAGGTGTGCAGGGGAGAGTGATCTCCAGGAAACGACGAGTGGATGGATCTGAAGCCCCAAGGACTTGCTCAGCACCGCAACCATGCGACTCCGCCGCCAGCGTAATATAACTTGTCGTAAAAATATTTTCAGGTCCACGTTAACGCCAACGGGCACCAAACTTAACTCCATCCCTTAACTATGGGTTTAATATGACTCCGTAGTCATCACGTGTACAAAAGCCAAGTAACCGCAACAACCGTTTTGGGATCTGAAAGCCCACTTATAGAGATATCGACCGGTACGGTGGGCCATATATGTGGTTACCAGTTACCACTCAACTGGCCTATGGTACCATTAATGCCTCTTGTAGCTGAACCTACATATTAACCTATTTTATTTACAGTTCAACGTTCCAGAGAGACTACTAGGCCTAGCCTAGAAGGAATTGGGAGTTACTTCAGTATTTAGAAAAAATTATGCACCAGTGTTTTTTTACTAGTGAAATTTCGCCCAAAAGTGAAATTGAAAACTTGAATTTTTTTTTGTGATTTTGGAGAGTTTTGGTCACCTAAAGTGAGGAGGGAATTTTTTTTTTTTTTGCCAGACTCGCAAATTTGGTTTGTAGCCAAACATATAGAAGGATGATTACAGATTTGTACTTCAATTCTGGTTTATTCCCACATTTGGCTAAATCTTCATAGGGATGATCACCACTTTTTCTACATCTTCCAATGGATGATGGCCACTTTGCCTACCAAAAAAAAAATTATAAAACAAACACTGGCACTATTTGCTTGGATGCCATTTCATTAACTAATTGAGAGTTTTATTTTTGTTTTGGCACAAATGGATAAAGAAATCCATTGCATTAAGAGAGAAACAAGGGACCAAGTCAAGAACTCAACTCGGCCAAGTTACCAGCTAAGTTTGTTACATTTCTGGGGCAGTTGATAACACCATCTAACCCTAAGGTCATCTTGGGCACAGACAGAAAAGTGGGGGCCCCAAGTTTGGGCCAAAAGCTCAGCCTTACTAAGGGGAAAATTGCTTATCTCTATGAGGACCTTAAACCCCACTAATTGAGAGTTTCAACATCTAGATCTCAGAATGATTTTCAACTATGGAAGTTAGGCTCATGATTTGTTAGTTATAAATGTATGATTTATTCTCTGGCCGAAGACATGCATAATTAAGTCACTTTCACCCCTGGAAAATGAAAGTTGTATACACTTCTAGCCAAGTGATTTTTTTCAACAAATTTGGGAAACCAATTTGGACCAAAACATTTGGAAATTTCTGGAAAACTTTGTTTCTGGTGTAAATTTGACTAATTTTGGATATCACAAAATTGAAACAATATCCTTGCTCTGGACTCACCCAAAGATTCTTAGTTAGGTAATTGAAACCTGGTATTGGAGATTTTTAAAATCTTCATATATCAAAAGTCCTCATCTCAAACCAACACCTAAAATTGAATTAAATGAAATTTTAGTTCAAGTTTCCCAACATTCATATCAACTTGAGCTTCGTGCACCAATGACAATGAAACGATCGAAAAAGTGAGTCAACTTCATGGAAATTATGTTCCATTTAAATGAAAATATTGAATGACATTGGATGCAACTTGAATTGCCCCAAAAAGTTAGGATTTTATTTCTTTTATAGGTGTATGTTACGTTGGCTTTTTAAATTCTAGGTTCAGGAGATTACACTGTACAGTGTGATGTGCTATTCTTTTCCATGTGTTGTTGGGGTTTTCAAAATGAAGAATTCTTCAAGTCTAGTTCTTTTTCATGATTATAATATTGCCATTCATTTTAGTTATTTGACATATTACTTTGGGTAATATAATATTTGTTACAATTTCATCCTGGGGGATTGTCATGAAAGTTTTTGCCATCAAATTAACCTGAAACTGACCCCAAAAACTTAATTGAGGAAAGGTGATTTGTGGACTTTGTTTTAAAGGACTGGCATCAAAATAAACATGAACATGCATTGCTTTTATTTTTAATTAGTTTAATGTTTAACATTTAGGATTGCCATGCTCAAATTGTTTTAAAATTATTTGAACCTTTGCACATATTTTAGCAATTAATACTCTTGTTTGAGAAAAATTATTCAAATGACCATTAGGCTTTCTTTTCTTTTCTTTTTCACTCAGATCTTACAAAATAAGTCATTAAAATATATATAATATGTGATTATTGTTGTAATGCAATAATAAAATAGTAATTTCATAAATAACTAGTTGGCCACTAGATGTTCCTACTATAACTCAATAATCATTGTCAAACTACCCCTTTCAATACAAATTTCAACTCGTCTGAGGGCAATAGGTGTAGGATGATAATTGATTGTCCAATAACATTGTTTTCAAAAGGGATTAATATATCAATTAAAACATGTGTGACTAAATATGGGGAATGTTTAAAGTTTTAAATTTGGGATTTTATCCAATCTATACATGTTATTGAATGAAGAGGAACTATTTTTGGAACCCTTGTCACTCAAACCAAATTCATCAACATGGTCCATGTTTTTCAAGTTTTTCATGTGAAAGGAAAGATGCACAAAATCTTGTATCCAAGAGGTGAAATAATGATTAACAATTTGAATATCATGAATGATTAGCCAAATAGTTAAACATTCAAGTGTAAAACATTCACACCAAGTTTTCTTAAACCATTCACAATGCTTGTTACTTTGTTTTTTGCCTGTAACATTATTATGGCACACTAAATGTCAAACTAAATCATTTACCCATTGAAATATGAAATTAAATCTTGTAGTGGTAAAGTTGCAACTTGGAATAATGAACATCATTAAAAATCTGAAATTTTAACATATAGTGCATGTAGATCAGCAATTATTTTTTAACAAAGACATTAGCAAAGTTGCCAAAAACCAACAAATATTTAGAAATTTCTTGACCATTGGAGACACATAATCTTACCCAAAATTTTGAATATAAATGTTTTTTAATTGATGACTTGCTTAAGGTTGTTTTTCTACAATATAAATGCTTCAAAAAGTTCTTAATAAAAAAATTTGAAATTCCAATGACAAGAATTTTCAAAAAAATTAACATATGGGAGATTTTATGCAATCCTTCATGTGGTCTTCACTAAATA
Organism: Sphagnum tenellum; assembly: GCA_963921925.1. Taxonomy (NCBI): domain Eukaryota; kingdom Viridiplantae; phylum Streptophyta; class Sphagnopsida; order Sphagnales; family Sphagnaceae; genus Sphagnum; species Sphagnum tenellum. The sequence goes on along the minus strand of OY998159.1, from coordinate 11,214,530 downwards.
ATTAATTTTGCATAATCATTTACATTGTTGTCCTTCGACAATTCCAAAGACAATTCATACCTACATAATTTCCAATTCTAATTATTTCATTTCTTTCTTAATAATTATTTCCTTTCCTAGAACTTTCCTAATACCTATCTCACTCCTTTTCCTTGGCCACCCACATGGATAAAAAAAGAAAATTTAACATGTGTCTTCTCATATCCTAATTATATTAATTCAAACTTAATTTGATAGTGATATAAATAATGTTGAACATTGGAAACCATATGGGAACATAAATAAATAATTAAATGTTAGATTGTCGCTAGTAATGTGTAGTAACACAAAGCCCACCTATTTATATAGCTCATGGGGTATTTATATCATCCATTAGTCCAAAACCAATTGCATCATTATATATCTTCTTCTTTTTTAAATTATTGAGACATTACATATTCTTTCATGCCTTTCTTACTGCTTTAATTTTCAAATCTTCCACTAAAAAAATATTTTCTATTTTCATCAAAATAGTGTCCATAAGAGGTTTTTTAAAAGTGCATAGATTCACATAAATTTGTACAAGGTTAGTTCAAAAAAAATCCAGCTCTCAACTTGCAATGATTTCAACCAACAAACCCATGGCATCAAAAGAGCATGACATTGTAAACAAAGGAGAAACGAGAAAGGAAGAAACTAAATAATAGAGAAAACTATGGGGTTCTCAAGAGTTGTTCAAATGTTTCAAGTTCACAAATCGGATTGCAGGACCACATTTAGATTTGCAACTTTTGCAAGGACCCAAGCTGCTACTTAGCATTCCAAGATGGGAAAGGTACCGACACTTTGTAAACCTACAATGTGACAATACAAGGACCTTCGATCTTGTACCTGTGATACAAGACAGACTTGATATGAACTTCACAGGCATGTTAGGAGAGATTAGAGGATTTTGCAATGCACAATATTTGCCACTATGGATCTTCAACCAAACCAATGTCTGGAACTGAACCACATTTGGAATCAAGTGTCCAGTGTGAACCTCAGCACATTAGCTCCAGGAGGTAGTAACACCCTTTTTCTGCCAGTAATTTACAGAGTGTATTAGCTATAAATATGGCAACTGGAACACTAGCAGCATTGCAGGGCTCACTCAGCTGACACCTTGCGCAGGCCCTTGTTTCAGTAGTGCCCTCACCCTTGTGCTTTACCTTACACTAAAACCCCTGAGGAGGAGCTTGCCATCAATCGGACAAGCATTGCAGACCATCTATGGCATGCAAATATTTCTGCTGTGTCTCAAGATCTCAAGACCACAGGGGTTCATAGCTTGGAACCAGTAATATTAACACAAATGTTGTTACAAAAGCTCACTGCCTTTTAACACTATCATCCTATCAGCATGGAGCTAAAATGTGCCTTCGTTTCTTAAAAAGAAGGTGGCTCATTTCCACATATAAGGCCAACCCATCTCCAACATGGTACAACTCCATCACCCATCAAACAAATGGGAAGACTAAAGATGGAGGATCAAGGCACCAGTACTAAAGTCACACTTTTATTGTTTTGACTTATAATCCTGCAATGGTGCTGCCTATACTGTTATTATAGCAGAAATTGGAGTGATGCTTTATTTCTATTGCCCTCTAATCGAGCCACCTAACTAAAATCTCCAACAGGAAATCCACTTACTTCCCACTCCTGTGTTGATGATGACAATGTCATTAATGCCACCACCACCTTCCTCATAGTTGGTCTCAACTGAGGACGCTCATTTGTACATGCCCCTGCTAACTGTGCCATCTGCCACCCAGTTTCAACAGAAAACCCACGAAATTTTCAGACAATCAGCAAATGGGCTCTTCATGAAACATCAGTTGCAGATTCATTAGTGAAGGTAATGGACACAGGAAGCAGTTTTATATAACCCCTCATTCCTAAACCCTAAATTACAGACAAATCTTCATCACAACACATTTTTAAGGTAACATGAATATCAAGGGTAGTCATGACATTGTGAGAGTTGCTCACAAAAGTGTCAGATCATCAACTTCTTCAATTACCTTCCATGCTGATTCCAGAGGGTAGTTTCCTCCCAGAGCATGGTCCATGAGCTTGTGAAGCTTTTCCTTACCGTCCAGGTCTGTAAACACCGCATCAAACTGCAAGTACATATGTCATCTGTTAATGCAGGCATCAAAGAATTGCAAGCAAGGATTCAAAAAATATTCTAGCATGGCTATATGTTGACATCCACTGCTTGTGAAGTACAATTACTGACCATCCAGAAAGAACATCAGAAAACAAAATTATGTAAGGATCTGATCTTATAAGTGCAACATAACCCACATTTCAAATCCATGCCAAATCTTACAGGAACTATGTCATATTTTCCTGGTCCAAATGATGGCCCATCATTATCATTAATGTGAAGAGTGTGCTCACAGTTTCAAAATCCCATGGCATCATGAGGTTGGGTGGCAAAGGCGCTCAGTAAAATTCTGGATACATACAAGAGCAGCTGGAATAAAAGGAGCTCAAGAGAGTAATAAAATGGAGCATATAACAACAGAAGAGTAATTTATCACATACCAAAGCTACCAAGGGTTTTTGATCCTGGTTCTGAGGATCAACCGATGAAGCGGTGTTGGATGAAGATACATCACCTCCTTTAATAACGGCTTTTTTCCCAGATAGTAATTCGAATAAAACCACCCCAAACGAATAAACGTCAACCATTGGGGACAAATCTCCAAGTTGTGCATACCTGGATTTTGCCAACTACAGTAAGTAACTTGGCACCCACTTCACAAGGAAGCAGTCAGGAGCTTATATATATGCTAAGGAAAAACAGGACATCTTCATCACAAACATCACTGCATTACAAGAATTATCTATCTGGCACAAATTATGTGACAGTAGGAACACCAAAAATGAATGAATTTGGGAAGTAAACTGGGTTTAGGGTAAAAACTCCAGTGTACCAAAATGTATTCTTTCATTGCCACTAGCTACTTTGTTGCTATTTTACATGATCCAAGTGCAGAACCCACAATTGCACCCATGTTGCTGGAAGGGAAGAAAAGGAGGAGGAGGAGGTCAGAAATGCATGGTTTTGTTAAAAACGGTTTGATTGGCATTTTTTTTGTGTTTTATATGCCACAAGAGTGTGTTTGTTTCCGGGTTGATCCTCTGAAGAGATTATTAAGAAATACTTACTCTGGAGGCATGTACCCAAACGTCCCCACCACTCTAGTTGGCATTGTTGTAGAGAAATTTGACAGTCCAGAGTCTGTCAGCTTTGTTAGTCCAAAGTCTGCTACCTTCACAACACAGACCCCTTCCTCAACATGTACATAAAAATACTCAATTTATATAATTAACACTTGTTACCAATTTGCATATTCCAACAATATGTTGATCAAGCTCAGACACATAGGTGAAAACATAATGCTCCAGATGTTAAGAATTCACCCCAAGACAAGCACCAAAATGAGTGAAAATCACAACTGCTTTGTGTTCCAGTGATGAATGATCTTACCTTTGCATGCAGCTCCTTGTTAATGAGAATATTGGCTGATTTTATGTCACGGTGAATGTAAGTAGGCTTAGTATGCTCATGGATGTACTCCAAACCTCGAGCAGCATCAAGAGCAATTTGCACTCTGGCTGTCCACGACAATGGTGTCCTTCCTGACTCCACCCATAACACAATGATGCATCAGTACCACAACCCAATGGTAAGCAGTAGTAGAGCTGCAGCTCAGTCGCACAAGCTGTACTTCAATTCCAATCAAACACTTTCAAAAGCATCAAAGCTATAGACAACAGAAGCCACACATATGAAGTACCTCTATCAATGTAGTGCAGATGTTGATCAAGGGTTCCATTATCAATAAATTCATAGACAAGAAACAGAAATTCCACAGTGCAATATCCTACCAGTTGCACCTGCCACATTGCCACCATCAACAGATCACCAAAGCCAGTAGATTTCTTCAAAAACCTAAACCCTAAAACCTTCAAAATAATTGTAAAACCTACAAAGAGTAAAGACCAGTTGTACATGTTGATGGTTGTCGGTCCGGAATAATCTTCTCAGGTTCCAGACCCCTGGTCTTATTCATGTACCCAAAAACCTGATCTTTGAAAATCTGTGTCCATCTATCACATACACACAGTCATTCTCTAAAGCACTGTGTCAAGAGCACACAAAATCATCACCTTGAGATCTTACCAAATTGGTGTGATGCACATGAGTGAGCACTTGAAGCTCAGCCATGAACTCCTTTGACGCTTGCAGATTCATCCTCTTGATAGCCAGCTTCTGCATATTATCCAAACGACATAATCTTCATTGGTGCACCTGCTGACTAGCATAACAGAAAACATTCTGAGCTGCAAGAAGAACAAGACAAAGTGACAAACAAGAAGAGAGAGAGAAAGAACCTGCCCACGGATAACTCCATAGTACACAGCTCCAAAACCACCCTCACCAATTTTGTTAACAGCATTGAAGTCATTGGTGGCCATGGCCAGCTCCTCATAAGAAAATTCAACTGACTTGTCAACTGAGAAATCTCCAAAAACTGGAAGTGCTACTGTCATCCTCCCTGCTTTTGCCGATGAGGCTATGTCACGAGTAAACCACTTTTAAGTAACCACTCTCCCTTGTGTGGCCCAAGCTTATGTTTCTCAGCTTACTAGATGACTACAAACATTAAGTCTTTACTGGAACTTGCCCAAAATCCAAAGATATATATGGCATGCCACATACATAAAACAACCAGTGGGTAGGAAAGGAATAGTCCCTGAAATGCAAGAGAACAAACATCTATACAAATTTGCATAACCTTTGTTGGAGCTGGGGGGTTCAAAACACATGAAAATTAGGGGATTTTAGACTACTGACGAGATTTGTGCCGATCAGGTGTAGACATGGTTCCAGAATTGTCGCTAGCAAGGAGACCCTGGTGCTTGAACTTGTTCCTGTGATGTCTCCTAGAAGGCCAGAGTAGAAAGCGCACACAGAAACAGTAGAGAAATGCAACAACTCCAATTAGTCCAAATAGTCCTCCAATCACTGCACCCACAATTACACTTGTGCTAACTGCTGGTCCTCCTCCTCCTCCTCCTCCTCCTGCTGAAGATGCTGAATATTAAGCACAGGCACCCACATCAGATAAACTGTCTTTGGATTTCAAGGATGCAATCAGGACTATGGGTGGTGCTCTGACCCAGATAGACAAAAACAATAGCACATTTGGAAATTGGGCAATTGGACAAAGTAATGATTCCCAATGAGAACATTCATAAGTGCAAACTAATCTAATAGCACATGGCATTTTCGTTTCTCTTCATTACTGATTGCAGATGCATGAAAAAATACAGGACCTAGATTGCACTTGGATGAGATGGGAAAACAGAAAGTCCTGTGTTGAAATTGTACAAGAGAGAAGTCATAATAGTCGGTAGGGTTTTAAAGCGGACTGACCAGGTGGAGGCCTGCACAACAATGAGAACAACCATGAATGGACAACACATTCAACAGATACCCATAATAAAATTCTGAAGCTTATACTACTACTTCCAACTCTCAAATTTTTTATCACAAGGTATAAATTTCACATAAGAATCTCAACCAAAAATCCTGACACATGGACTTACCCAGTGTAGGGAGGATAATTGCCCTCCGGATCTGCATTTCCACAAAACCCATTCACAGACAATATAACAATTGACCATCAGGCCCTCAGAAAAAAGGCAACAGCTTGAAAAAAAGGAGTAAAGGCTGGAAATTTAGGCATGATGCTTTGCTCCATGATTCACCATCCTCACAAATCCATAATGGGGGGCCACATGGCTTCCCAGTTTCACCCATGACACTTGGATAACAAATGCTTGATGATGCCCTCCAAAGAAGCAAAGGTTCCTCAGGATCAATCACATGCCTCCACTGATTAGGCAATGAGATATAGAAAGTGAGAATAGTAGCATTTGTGTACTACAGAATTTCATGTTTAAAAAGGTCAAAAACACGGTGAATGTGGAATTATAACTCTTGTGTATTGACAACCTCTGAAGCATGCTGCAACATGTACAAATATTTCAAGGCACTTTGTTTCATGTTCACATAAAAAAAGACTGTACCTGTCACAGGAATAAAGGCAATCTGTTGTGCATTTTGCTGAGGGTTATCCCAACTCACACCAGGGTTATACTTCCTCACAAGATCTGAGCTCAAGTTGAACTTCGCAGCAACACTTGTCAGGTTGTCTGCAGTCCCAGACCCGACTACATAGGTCACAAAAAGGCCAAATTCCAAGCTTACAGTTGGGTTACCGCATGAGCAGTTGACAGGGATGACCAAAAAAGCCCCCTCGTCGATGAAGTTCGGATTTGCTAGCCCAGATTGAGATGCAATCCACCCTGGCTGGGTTAATCCTTCATATATTTGAGTTGAAATCGAATTTAGGGTGTCATTCCCAGTAACCTGCAGTCCTTATTGCAATAATCTACATTGGTGAATGCACTTTGTCAAAGCAAAATGCTCGAGAAAACATTGACAAACAATCCAAAGACCACATTTTTCTCAACAATGATCAAGATTTTCCCTGCTAAAAAACTAAACCAGAGGGTGGGGGGTGGAAACAACTTTGTACCTTATATGCAAAGTTCTGGCCAAGTTGCCCATTGATACATTGACATGAAAAAGGGATATAAATGGATTCAACTCCAAAGACAGTGTCAACATTTGTAATGTTGCTGTTGGCATTCATTATAGCTTGAGTGCTCACTTGGAAGTAGTTGCCTACTATATTCAAATTATCGCCCTCCTTAGTTGTATAGTATGCAAGTGCAGTGGTGCATCCTGTGCTTGGTAGACACAAAGCTCCCACTCCTCGGGTATATGCAATGAAAAATCCACTCATGATCACACATAATAACACTGGAGTGCACACCCTGCATTGTCTCTTTGGTACTTCCTGTTCCTTCATTTCTCTTCACTTGTTCTTCTGCTTTGGGCTCAAGCCCTGTGTGTGGTGGTGACCTAATGCTTCCTGACTTCCTTGCATATGGTGCTGCACATATTGTGCTTTGTAGCATCATCTTCCCACTAATCCTCCAAAGAGTTCAACACAAAACACCCCAGGTGGGGGCACAGGTGGGCTTTGAGATAACTGGCATTTCTCCTGCTGTAGCAGCTTCCGATCAACATCTTGCAGCACTCATGAATGAATGAATGGTCTCCCTTTGATATATTCAATGCCCACACATGTAAACTATGCACTCACTGTGAAATTTGTGGTTTGCAAGTCTTGCTGCATCAACAGCTTTGAGACAGAAAAAGCAAAAAGTTGTCACAATACATGTGCAAACTTTGGACCACTACGGCATAGAGCAAAACACATGTAATCAGATAACAAAAAGATGGCTTTTTTTAAGGCAGCAGTGAATGCAGAGTGGAGAAGAAGAAGAGGCCAGCAAGTCAAGTGGCCCCCAAAATCAATCAAGGAAATAAAAAACCCACCATCAAAAACCGCATGAAACTCGAAACTTGAATCTCACAGGATGATTGGAAGACCCGAAATCAGCTGCTTCTATGTAGTCCAATATACCAGCTAAGCTCATTGATTGATGAGGAAAAATCAACCCAGTTTGTGTTATTCTACAAAGAAGAACCCCAAGACTGCAAACGAATTTGTTTACAAGCGAGGTGATGGCAATGGGTCTAACAAAACTCTTTACCAGCTGCTTGGCCTAACCCAGTACTTACCACACGTGAAGGGGGAACACAAAACAGAATGTTGTCAAGTAACCCCACAACAACAACAACAAGACCAAAGCGGACAGTAACCAAATCAGAGCTTAAAACCAAAAACCCAAAAGGAAACTACAACCAGGAGTGTTGGTCCAAACCTCCTACACTGCACCTAGAGTAGTGAGGAACATTAGAGTCTCCTTTCCTCAAAACTAGCGTCTCCTTTCCTCAATTCCAATCTCGTTAGACCATCGAAAAGAAAACTCTCGAAAGAAGAACAACAACCCTGAGGGAAAAAATAATCCATCACCAGTGGTTAGTTCCAGAGCGAGAGAGGAGCTGATGAGCTCGCGCCATGCTCGCACTCTTCTGCCGACGAAGAAGAGGAGACGAGAGACGCTGTTGCCGGCGTGAGCGCAGAGGGGCACGGGAGGGGAGAAAAAGAGGAAACGTTCTGGATGAAGGAATTCATCCATGGATGACGCATTTCATCTGTTTCGTTCAAGAGGAGAAGACGAGATACCCTATTTTCGTGAATGAAACAGGCCGTCTTCATCTACGAAGACACAAGAGATTGTCGGCACTCTACGACGTTTGCGATCATCCTGCCCAGCCGGGGTGCCCGGGAAGAAAAATCCTGGCCGTAAAAACACATGAGTTTGAATGAGTACCAAACGGGCAGGATTTTCCACGTGGGTGTAATTTCTTTGGGTTCTTGTTTGGACTCTTTATATGGCACGTGGCGATCACCGATTGGGGGTAATATGACCTTCTTGAGTGTGGAGTGTGGAGTGTGTACGAGGGTTTGATGGGGGTAGGTTTAGGGTTTTGAAAAATTGGGGTATCACAATTTTCTATGTATTTGGTACGAAGGTACCACCGGACCACCATTGTGGAAATTTTGTTGGTGCAAAAACTGGTGGGGCCAACACCATTTTGCTGAGCCAAAGTGACATGTTTTGACTTTTCTTCACCCAATTTTAATGTGCAGAGTCACATTTTTTTGGGGGCACCGCTGAAGTTGCTCTTCTTTAATACAAGAAAATGTGGCACACGACATTTAAAGTTAAAGGAAGGTCCCCACCACTAGCCTCTGGAGGTACCACCCTACCTCTCTCCTATTCATTACATTAGATGGGCTGCATCCCAAGTTCAATTTTTTATTTTTTTATTTTTTTTGCATTAAGCAAATTTGAATGGCCCATCACTCAACACATCTACATATATGTAGAGACTCCCCCAAAAATAAAGGTTTTTTAATTTGAAGTGTAGACTTCAGCCCCTTTGGCCCAGGTATAAAGGGGGACAACATTTTCCAAAGCATATGGGAGAAAAGTGAGGTGCTGTTGGGAACTTTTTTGCTTTGCTTTTGATTTGAACCTTTTCCTCTTGTATTTGTATTTTTTTCAAGTTTCCCTTTGTCCTTTTCTCATTTTTTTCCACACGAGAAATGTTCTGCTTCGTTCAGCAGCGTCGAGTCAAACTTTTATGTTCTTCTTTCATTTTCAGCAACCTCGGCTTGGCTTGCCAACTTCCCCACGACAAACAAACGCCTCAAATCCTAAAAAGTACAAAGATAGACCCTTTCTCTTCTTGTGCCAAAGTGATTGTTTAGTGGCAATTTTTTGCCATTTTGTGAAAACAGAAATTTTTTTAAGAATATTTTGTCACAATTGCCTATAATATGAAAGGTTGCTTAAGATTTTTATTTTTTTCATATTTTGAATGTCATCAAATTTGGCTGAGTATACTTATGGACAATAGCCACTTGAGCAACATCACAAGAAAGGGCGGGAGCACACATACCCCCCATACTTAGCATATATCCATATTGGGATAATATTGCATTTACAATTCCCCTAAATGGTACCGTAATGGTTTGGTAAGTGGTGGAAATTTTGGAACTTGATGCCCAATCTGTTTTTTCAATTTGTGTGATGTTGCTCAAGTGGTGATCACCCATACGGACATTTAGTCAAATTTGACAATATTTGAAATATGAAAATAAACAACGTTAAGCACCTTTTTATATTGTAGGCAATTGTGGCATTTTTTTGTGATTACTTATCATTTTTTGGGATTTTAAAAAGGAATTTGCAACACTTTTTTTTTTTTTTTTTTTTTTGCAATATGACAAAATTTTGCCACCTTATACTATACTAGCAACTAACATGATCATTTTGTGAGCAAAAAAAATAGTGTAAATATGCTTTTTATTTTTAATCTTAAACTTTTGAAATTAGGATTTTTTGTGCACTCTAATGTCAACGCTTATAACCATTACTATTAACACACATAAACTAAACAACATAAAAACCTCATAAATCTACTATATCCTATCAAAGCTCTATTCACTTTCACAAAAACTCACTACCTAACACAATTGCAAGAATCTAAGTATCATACATCTTTTAAAACAAAAAAAAACACAAAACACAAATTTTTTTACAAAGCAAATAGAACACACAACATTAAAATAAGGTGGTTTCAAACTTCAAAAAACCGGATTTTGATTACACAAATCCATACTTATCCCAAACATGAAAAGTTTGGAATCATATTCACACTAGAATCAATTCCAACCTTACTTATCCTAAGTTACCTAGGATAACTAAGATAAAAACTCATAACTATCATGAAACTCCTAATCATGCATACAATGTGATATGGATGTAGCACTTTCAATGAACATCATGAAAATCTAATTTGGTTAGTTTGTGTGGTTCAGAAACAAAGTCCAACATGGTCCTTCAATGATATGGCGAATAGTATCAATATTAACTTTCATGTTATTGCACACTACTATTGATGATCATTTTTTTTTCTATTTTTATGTTTTCATATCGTTTTCAATAATTCATCATTATGTATGTTAATGTCATTTGAATTAATATAAATAACATGGACATGACAATGCACATGTTAATTTGTTTTTTCATATCCATGTTAGTAGATAGGAAAAAAGAATGAGGTTGTTATTAAAAAAGGATTGTGTCAAGAGTTTTTTTTTAGCTATGTGTTTACATTCTAATTACCATAAGTAAACTAGGGTAAATTATTTTGGAACTAATTCTAGTGTGAACAAGGTTTCAAATATTTCATGTTTGGGATATAATCCCAAATTTTGTGATTTGAGATTCTAGAGCACAAGGTGTTTTGTTTATTTGCAACGTTTATGCATTAAGCAATTTTCATTTACACATGCCTTTTGTGTTTTGGTTTCCATCTTGTGTTTTGGGCTTGGATTCTTATGCAATTGTAAGTGAACTTGCTTGGGATGGTAAGCATTATGTTAGGATGGTAGTATTTTGTTTGGTTTATGTGTGTTGATAGCAAAGGTTATAGGCATTGACATAGGAGCACACAAAAAGTGAAATAAATATAAGGATAAGAGGTTGTTATTAAAAAGGAATGAAGTAGTTTTTTTTTCTAAATGAAGTAGTTAGGCTTGGAAATGTGGTAGTTGTCTTTGAAATTGTTTCTAAAATTGTCTAGGGAAGACCATAGAAAATATTATGCAAAATCAATTATCAAATAAGACCATCTTCCATAGAAGAATTCCTTGAAGTTTTCATTGTTAAAATCTTAACAAGAAAAATACCAAACTAATATTGATAATGCCTTGGTTTCACCTTTTAAAACATTTTACTATTGATAATAGTGTAACATGACATTAATATCAATACCACAATGGTATTCAATCATTAAAGTGTTGAATTGGTCTCATGATTTTAAAGAAACTAGTATATTCATACCTACCCTACCTTCTTGTTAAATTTGATGAAAATAATTGAAAATCAAATAAAAATTCTCAAAAATTCAGTGGGAATTTGGATGAATCATATGGAAATTTGTATAGACGAATACCATACCCATGATGTATGTTCAACACTTCTTGGCCAAATATCTATATATTCTACAAAATGAATTTCAAGAATTTCAATTTTAACTTTTTATTAGTAACCCAATGGAGTTCAATTTTCAGATTTTTGACATGTATGAATTTTTTAAATCATTTAAAATTGACCCTTTTGCAAATAAGTTTATGTTGAACATCAATCATAGGTATGGTATTCTAAAAGTTTCAAATTGGAACAGTGAAAATGTGAAAATGGGTGCATGTTGTTAAATTACATTTTACAAAAAAGGTTCAAGTCATTAAAAAGTTTACAATATACGTTGTTTCATCTCTTGCCTTGTACATGCATAGAACGTCACCACTATGCAATGGCATACATTTGATAAGAGGATAAAACAACATTCATAATTAAGAAATTATCATGAAAACAAATTTAAATATAGTCCAAATTTAATGTTAAAACTCAGCTCTTGAATAATGTCAAAATATTTCATCAGAAAACTATTATGATTTATATTAATAATGGACAAGAGACATAGAGACAAAATAGATACAAAATAAAAGTCCAAATATTGAGAACCTCATGTGTAGAACCTTAAAATTTTTAATTTCAACTGTTGAAATGACCTCATAGGTTAACATTAATTGATTTCAATGAGCTTGTATGCCAAAACTTATTGTATAATAATATGATGTAAATGGACTATGATATCAATCCAATCTTGATGTGGAGCGAAGCCATCACTGAACATTTGCAAAATTATTTTGAGTTTTTCACAAATGAATAAAAAATATCTAAAATACAAATAGCTTTATTTCCAAATTTTGTTTTAAAGTAACCACCTAAATCTGATATTGGAAATTGGGTGAAAATTTCCACAAAAGCAATATGTTTCAACTATGTGATATATTGTTTAGTTTATTCAACTTGTCATGTAGATAATTTCTATTGTTTCAAATACTATGAAATGAAATAACTATAAATTGATGTTTTTCAACTTATCGCCTAATAAATAAAACTTTCCATGTAATTTAGCATGTACGACATTTGACACAATTCTTAAAATAAAAACTTGAAACCATTATCAAAAAAAGTAAAGATAATAAATCCATGTTTTAAGAAAAAATGGTGAAAATTTGGGGGAATTTTTCAAATATTGATTAATGTGCAAGTGGTTCACAAAGGAGCCCATCAAAAGAAAACACATTTCATCATCACATGGCACTTGGTTGTAAGATGGATGTGCCCAATTGCTCCTCCTTAAAGTTAATGTTTTCCATCCTTAACCTTGCTCAAAAAAAGGGGAGCCTTCATCTTCATTGATATGACCATTCCTTTTATCGAATTCTAAACCCAACTCAAGATGGAAAAACTTCCAATTTCATTGATTTCAACTTTTGATTAATTGAATGTCCTTAAACATTTTTGCCATGTTGTTAGTAGTCACTCATTGATTTGATGGTGGTCAATTATTCATTTTAAAACAATGAAATATCAATCATGTGTATAGGTTGCTACCTATTTCAAAGTTTATGGGGGCCTTAAAAGTGACATTTTCACTTTTACATGTGTTGCTTAACAATTTGGGTTGTTATTTGAACATTGCAAGGTGGAGTTCGAAATTGCAAAGGTTCAGCAATCTTCAATGTATATGTCATTGAGTTATGAATTCAATATAATTTTCATTGCAAAAACATCTACAAACTTTTGAAGTTCAATATGATTTCATCATTAAAGCTTTTTATTTGCAATAGTTGTGATTGTTTGTCATATGGCTTGAAGTAGCCTTGCATCAATCAAGCACCTTAGTTTTGCATCATTTTCAATTTAAGCTTTTGGTTTAGGGGTTTAAGAATGAGGACCTATCACTTATTTGTTTGTTTGAATTTTGAATAAATTGTTGTTGAGTTTGTTGATGTGGCATTGTTAGTTGCCCGCAAAAATTTCATGCACAAGTTTTACTTTTCGAATTGCAACCCTTTAATCCTTCCATCATTGTGAGTACTAGCCAAAACGCTAATATTTGAACAACATAATGCAATACAATAGGTCTTCTAACATCCATTGATGATACACAATTGTAAGTTTTTTCATGTTCGACAATGCACTATTTTTTGCAACTATGCTACTATTTACGAACACAACACAATTACAATACCTTCAAAGCCCAACATCATAACATGAAATGATAGTAAAGTAAATAGCTCTCAATCACTATCAAAATAAATGAATGACAATCATAAATTAATCTTGATTCATTGATTTTTAAAATATTTCCATTTCAATGATAAATATGAGTTCAAGTTCTTTAGTCAATTTATTCCAATGATATTGAAAGACCAAATTTTTAGTTTTTTTTTGGTCATAATTGCAATTAGATACAAATAGATAATTTTCTTCCAAAATAAATTGCAAATAAATGAATTTTTAGTTTTTATTTTCAAGTTAATGGTGTTTTAGATGTTTTTATTATTTCAAATTTTCATATTATAATCATAATAAACTTTTGAATTAAACATATGTTTGAACAAAACATTCAACAATTAATTTCAACCCTATTTGCCATTTTTTAATTACATTAAGGTTTTCAAGATTTTGTATTCAACTTCTTGTAAACCTCAAATAAAATGCCTTCATAAAAAATGTTTTAAAAGTTTTCAATTTACTTTCTTATGACTATTTTTTCTACCTATTTGACCATGTTTGGACCCCCGTAACACAATTGTCACACCTCCAACAAGATTACATGGACTTTTCAATGAAATGGGTAAGTGAATTGGACCCATGTTTTTTAGTAGTGAATTGCAACATTGGGTTTTGGGTTACCAAACATTCAAAACTACATACTAAGTATGGAGTGTCTACACATGTGATTAATGAATATTGTAGAAAGGTAATAACATTGCAATGGAAGTTATGAAATGTTTTGTTGCCACATTCAATGTTTGTTCTGAGTTGAACTACTTGATGTAATCAACTGAAGTTGATATTGTGAAACAAATGAAGATTAATAAGGATTGATGTTTCCTTGGGATGTTTACATTTATCACTTGCATGCGTTGGGTGTGAAAAAAATTGCTAATGGTTTGGTAGGGTTAATTAATTCCAAAATAAAGATAACAAAAACATCATTCTAAAAACTATAACGAATCAATCATTATGAATTTGGCATGCATCCTTTGGCTTAACATGGGACAATCATGTAAAAGGGTGAAAATGTGCTCCTCAAACATTATCATCCTTATGAAAGTAAGGTTAGGAAAATATATATAAGTTACTTGTACTTCAACAAGAACTACTATCATTTGCTAACTATACTACAAATAATCAAATAACAGTTATGTAACATTTTATGTAAAAGGTAATGAAATGAAAAAATACATATTGTTAAAAGATAGTCCTATTCACCAGGAATGTAATTAATTCAAGTAATGAAACTCATAGTGAAGGAGTTTATCTTAAGTATAAGAGAAGGGGAACTAGAAGGTAGTTACCTTCTAAATCTTTTGAAATACCTTAAAAAATGGTTAATTTCATTCAATGGGTTTAAAGGTCACCAACAGCTACTACCTCCCATCCACAACACATGTAGACTATGGCCATCATAAACATTTTGCATCACACATGTAGCCCCTACAACCTCCACAACAAATGTAAACCATCTACAATTTGTGGCTACTATTTACCATCTACAACAGCCTTTTTTGCCTTATAAACTTTAACTTTCAAACCTATATCATCTCCACTACCATTTACGAATAGTTACTTTCCTATGGCAACAATATGCATCCTACTCTAGAAGCTCCACAAATAATGAATATCCTACCATTTTTGTAAAAAAAATGCAAAACTATTATGAAAATACAACACAATTATACATTATTATAATACAAACCAACTTCCATAATATTTAATCATTTCCTAATGCAATTCAACACCACAAGATATTTGAGAATCTCTCAACTTATCACAAGCACGAAAAAAACTAAACAATAAGATTTCCAAACCACATGAACAAATGTAGGATTAATTTTAAATCTAGGGTCATGGAATAAGAAAAGAAAAAAGAAAAACATAATGTGTGCATGATGTGAATGCAAAAAAAAATTATTTCAAAAATTTGACAAAAATAGAACCAAATTAAATAAAAAATACGAACTCAAAATTGATGTCGAGCAAGCTAAAGGTAATGTGGGAATCTACTTTTATTTATACCCATTGGACACCTAATTCAAAGAAATTCCTTAAGAAAAATTCCAACTTACATGTGGCCATGTTCATCCATGTGCATTCATGTATGACCCATGTCCATCCATGTGGGAACTAATAATGAACTATGATTTCACTAAGAATGAATTTGAAGTACACTAAGATTTAATTATGAATTAATTGAAAGTTAATTAGAAAATTAAAACTTAATTAAAACTTAACTAAAACTAATTAGAAGTGAATTAAAACTCAATTAAGATTTGATTAAGAGTTAATTAGAAATGAACTAAAAACGAATTAAAATTTAATTAAGATTTAACTAAGAGTTAATTAGAATTGAACTAAAATTTCACTAAGACTTAACTAAGAGTTAATTAGTAATGAATTAAAAGATAATTACAATTGAACTTATAGTCAACTAAAATCTAACTAAGAGTTAACTAAAAGTGGATTGAAATTAAATTAGGAGTTAGGTACAAATTAATTACAAGTAATGGATGAACATTCACATGAATGAATTCCATGGTGTTGGCATTTGTGACACAACCATTTTCCATTGCAAGAATCAAAATACAACTTGACTCCATACTCTCCTCCTTTCCTTAATGTTACACACAAACTTCTTCACAAGAGAATCCTTTCATAGCAAAAACTCCTTATTCTCATATAGTGGAATGATTCCCACATCCATTTTTCATCTTCATAATCCCCCTTCCTCTCAAGACCACAAAAGGCCCATATCCTCCCCATGAAAATAGGTCTTTATCCCTAGTCCTTCTTATAAGTCCATTAAATGATTAGTGGATTATTACCAACCATTCAACTAACTAACCCCATTAGCTTCATTCCTTTGGTAAAAGACAATAAGTTTGCCACTAGTAACTGACTAGTTACTAGGATGCCCCATGATACTATTTAACCTACATATTTCAACCTTTAACAAACCATATCAATGTCTAGTAGAAAAAAAAAAATCCTTGTTAAGGATATGTTGATTAGCAAGGACATGGCTTAAGCTTTGAAATTAGTGGTTCAATGTACCCTAGGTCTCATATATTTATTAACAACATCTACCCATTTAAAATTGTTTTGTCCAAAAAATTTATGAGCCTTAAGATGAAAAGAGATTTCACTTTACAATGATGAAGGAATTTGTAATAAAAGATATAAAAATATGTTTTTATGTTTTTCAATATTGATTAAATTGCAATAATTCAAAACCCATGCATGCAATGGGACTTGGCCATAATCTTTAAGAGCATAGTTATTCAAGTGTAATTTTAGACAACATATCATTGAAAACGAGGATGGAATCCATTTAGAAGTTAAAATTTCAATTTTGGCAAAGCCCCACAACTAAGAAGGGGCTTGATATTTGATACATTGATGCAAGGTGTAGATGAGCTTGCAAATCAAGAAATATATTTTAACAACAGGTCAAATTTAATTAAATATCAATGGTCATTGAAGGTTGCAATTTTCAATTGAACTCTAAAACTTTTATTGAAATGTACTGCTTCCATTGAATAAAGCTTTGAATCCAAATGAAAGAACGATAAATCTTTGTTGAAACTTAGTCTCTTCATTTGTAAAATCAATTTTAAAATTATTTTGAATAAAGAAATGAGTTGAAAGGTTTTTGGTTTGATGTCTCCCAAATTGTATTCCAAGATTTGTCCAAACTTGTGTTCCAATTGATGTAGCAATGGCAACATGGCTTGTTTATGAACATCTTCAAGCAATGCAAATTTCTTATTGACGTTTGTACTAGATTAATCACTACTAGAAAACATGGTTTGTGCCACTAAACAATTCCACTCAAATCCAATTTTAGTGGAATGGGACTAGTCCATACCACTATACATTGGATGTAGTGGATTGGACCCCCAAATCCAATTTAAGTGGAGTTGGACTAATGTCATTCCACCACATAGTGGATGTAGTGGATTGGTCCACCCAAATCTAGTTCAAAATGCTAGAAAACACATTTTTCTTCTTTTAGACCCCTCCTACTTCCAAAGCTCATAACTCTCTCATCTCCTATTCAAATTGAGTGATCTAAAGTGCTATGAGAGCGCCACCTTAAGCACTATAATTCATCTTTGATCTCTAAAGGCAGAAGAGCAATGTACAAGGACTGCACTTGGGTGATTTCAGAACAGTTTCCTAGTGTTGGGTGGCAATTTTTTTTACTTTTTGACCATGCACACTTTGAGGGGCCATAACTTTCTCATTTCTAATCTGTTTTAGACAATTTTTCTTGTTGTGAATGTGCCAAGAAGAAATCTACAACTTTTCTTTGGACACCATAAACAAAGGAGCCCTCCTTTGAGTTTTGTAAAGCTTTGAATTCTTATGTGTGTGGACATTAACGTGTCTACCTAATGCATTGGTAAATAACAAAACTTCAAGTCTATTAGATTTTTCTAATGATGGTACAACCAACATAAGAATAGCCAATATAGGTTTAGTTAGCCTATGTATGGCCAACATAGGTATAGCCAACATAAGAATAGCCAACATAAGTTTAATTAACCTACGTATAATTAGCATTAACCAACACATGTTTAGCCAACATAAGAATAGCTAACATAGGTATAACCAACATAAGAATAACCAACCTAGGTATAACCAACATAACAATAACGAACATAGGTTTAGCCAACATAAGAATAAGCCAACATAGGTTTAACCAACATAAGAATAACCAACCTAGGTATAGCCCACATAAGAATAGCTAACATAAGTTTAGTTGACATAAGAATAGCCAACATAGCTTTAACTGACATAATAATAACCAACATAGGTTTAGCCAACAGAGGTGTAGCCAACATAATGTAAATGTAGGTACATAACTTAATTATAAACTAAGCATAACCTACATAGCCTAGGTGTAGCCTATATAACCTAGGGAAACCTACATAGCCTAAATGTAGTTTATATAACCTTAGGTGCTTAGCTTAAGTAGCCTATGTTTGTTTAGGTACCTATCCTAAGTTAATTTGAATTAAACAAGTTTAGTATATTTTAACTAGGTTATTTAAGTAGGTTGAAAGAAAGTGTTATCACTTTTTGTAGACATGTTATTTCACATAAAAAACAAAATGGTGCAATGGTTGAAAACTTGGCCTTTCGAAGTGGAGGTGGAAGGTTCAAGTCCTCAATCTTGCAACATAGCTGTTGAAACCAACCAAATTTAGGCTAACTAGGCTTCACTAGCCATGCTAGGCCTCCTAGGAGGTTAGGTTTTTTTAATGTAGGCCGACTAGGCCTAGGTACCTAGGTGCATAGGTCTAACTACCTACGTACCTAGTGGGTAGGTGCCTTGGCCTAGCCTTGCCACATGGTGACACTTCATTGGATGCCTAATGTTTGCCACATTAACATATAATTGGATGCATGTACATGCCACATGGCATCATTTCAATAGAAAAGGATTTGGCGTATTTTTAATGTATCATTTGATCCAATGGCATAAGAAGGTCAATTTGGACCACTGGATGGTTTTCCATGATTGTGTTAGATAATATCACTAGACGAATCCACTAAGGTTCCACTCGTCATTGCCACACAACCCTAATCACTAACCCATTCCACTACATTAGGCCAAATATCACTATAATGTCATTATAGTGAAATTGGTTTAATCCACTTCAAAATGGGTGGAATGCATAATGATTGGGACCTCATTTCTTAGTAGTGAATGGGGATCATGGGGTTTAAATGGCAACTTAAAATGTAACAAATTCATTAATTGGCCCAAGAGGAAAAATAATTTCTCAAAAAATGTCAAAAAATGAGAAAAAAAACAATTCTCTTGAAGTATGAAATGAAAGTTTTATCCATGAATACCATTATACATATTGCAATAATGCTTTAGGAAACATGGGCATTATTTGCATGCATGCGATCCATCAAAATCACTAGGTATTTTAATGGTGAAAAATTATAATTTATTTTGACATTTTTGTTGCAAAGATGATTATACAACTTGTCTTTTATAGTTTCCCTGAAATTTGAGATGTCCTGAAGATCCACCAAATGTGGTCCAATGATGCAATTTCATAAAGACTATGATTGTTGATAATCCAGTATAGTGTTATGAAACAGAACCTCCCAACCAACTGCAGGATAAAATTGACCAACTTGAATCATTTAGCATAACACCCTTGCAAGAGATGAATTCATCATTTTTTTCATCTTGTGATTATGGAACATTGTTGCACAGTCCAAAACATTTTGATGTGTGAGATACACTTGATTCTTCATTAATGTGGTTCCATATTTGACAAATTCTAACATGCTGACTTCCATCATTTCCTCACTAACATTATGTTGAATAAATTGAAAATGATCTTCATAAATACTTATCATAAAGTGGCCAACCATACCACCAAATGTAAGTAGACCAATGTCTTGTAATTACTTGTAATGCATGACATGCCTAGTTTCTTTGGATCATCCCACTATGAGCATTCTTTGAGAACCTTGTTCAACGTTTTCAAACTTGAAATATGGAACTTGACAACCATTTGCATATGAAGATGTGAAAGAGTGCCACCCTTTTCTAGTGCACAAAGCCTAGCTACACATTCTTTTATTATGAACATTTCCTTATTACACAATAAATTAGGATCTACATTAGACCCTCCCAAAACAATAGTCATAGAAGCTTCCAACAATTTTTTTGAATCTTTCACTTGCCCCTACTTCTCTTGTAGCATCTTTAAAACATCTCATCTTGTACAAAACAAACAACCCAAAACAAAGTTGCAACCCCCATCGTCTAGCCTTCTCATCCCTCCCCTTACCTATGCATGTAGAAAGTGATTGTCCACTTTCCATGTGGACAATGGACAATCACTTTGCATGTTGCACAATACGTTTGTCCTTTCCCTCCCCAAAAAAGAATTCTTACCTACCCCCCTAGCCCCACAAAGAAAAAAAGTAGATCCCATTAGTAGCCCACCCATTTGTTGGGTGAAATTTCTACTCTTAAAATTGTCCCTCCCCATTTGCAACCTTAGCTAATATCCCTCTTATCAACAAGGGTGCTTATAAAAACACAATGTTGTTGCATTCACTAAAGGGGAGGGCTAGATTAACAAGGGGGGGTCAAAACACGAAGTGGTTGGATGCATGAGGGCAAATTTTTTGGCACACACATCAACTATGCTTGACCTTTGGACCATGGGTGTAATGACATGCGCATTCACAACATTTTAAACTATTCACAACAAATTGCTAGTAGGCACTGAAAGTCATATGCATCCTAAATAGTACCAATTGTACTCACAAGCATCATGAAACCATTAAGGCACATTAATCATTAAAATTCTCCCCTTTCATTAAGTTGGCAATAGCCCATATTGGTCATCACCTTGGCTTGCCCTTTCATCACAAGCTCATATGTCTTCTTCTTTCAATGGTCTAATAATTTATTGCAAATTTGGCTCCACCTAGTCACTTCACTAAAATCACCTCTTTTGCTACCTTGAGCTTCAAGACTTATATGTCCCTTATGTCATCCATATCCCCCCTTTGGAAACTAGGAGGCTAACACCTTGTGCTTTATGGGCATCACAAACTTCTTCTTGTTGACTTCCCATAAATCCCCCCACCATGGAATGTTTTTCAAAATTAATCAATAACATAAATAAAAAAGTTTTCATGTAAAGATCACACACCTTCACTAATGTGTATTCGAATGCTATTTTATTCATTAAGAAAACAACAAAACCATAGACCCCAATTAGCTTGCTCACACCATGTTTGATAATACCACATTTCATTTCCAAGGCATTCATTTTCTAGTTGCCTTGCCTTTTGTTGGAAATGATTTGTCAAACATTCTCATAATGAAGTGATTTTTGGCAAACTTGCCAATTTTTGTCAAAAGAAAAATTCTTCCCCTTTTACCCTTTGCCTTGCCTTCTCATATTAAAAATGGGAGGGCACTATTGTGGTTCTATTGGGCCTTTTTTGTAGTTAAAAAGTAGTGGTGGAAGTGGCATCATCACTCATCATCATCTTCGCATAGTTAAATTCCATTACAAGGGTCTATGCAAAAACCCATTAAAGAAGTTATATAGTTGATAAAAATGTAATATTTATAATTGAGGGACTGCATTTCCTTGAAGGAAAGATGTTAAATACCCTCCAACAAGCTTTATCTAGGTGTGATAATATTGTTAAAGCAGTTGGAAAACGTGTGCAACATTTTGTGTGAAGCCTTGTGGTTTTGTGTAAGTTTTGCATATTGGAGGATTAGTTTGAGGTTAAATATAACATGACACATCTTGCTTTTATGAATTTGAAATGTTGTAGAATTGCAAAACACGTGGGATTTAAAATCTTTTTACTTCTTCTCATAACAAGTAAAATCACATGGTTATGTGTGGGGTGCACATTGATGAGTTCATGTAAATTGCATAGTGTACACAAAAAAATTAAATTAAATTAAAATTAAAAAAAATGTTATACAAAGTTCATTAAGGAATGTTCATCATCTCGTTTCCTAGAAGGCTAACAATGTTTAACAATTCATTATTATATTGTAAGTTTAGGTGTAATCAATGGCCTTTAATCCTAACTTGGTGGACCTCAATTGTAATAATTAATCATTGAATTTAGTTTGGAAAGGCTTGTTATGTTTATGAATCAACAACTCACATGCTTGATGGTTAAATTGTTGCCCAAAAAATGAACCAACACCCATTAAAACACCATGAAGGATGGGTGGTTTGTGGTTGGCAAACAATTTTCCATTGGGTTTTAGTTCCTTAGCTAGTTGCGAAGGTTAATTCAATTTCTCTCTTTTACAACTTATCAATTACCTAATAACCCTAGTACATAATAAAAACAACCCTTGCCTATGTATATATGATGTATTTGGTATTTACCTAGTTCACCTATTATCCTACCTATCTACCTAAATATAATATCAACTTCTTATAAAATAAGTTACCAAAATGAAACTAGATATTAACTATCCACAATTGAACCATAATGGACATCTAGTGAATGGTGTGCTAGTGGACATTGGTTCACTTTGGCCATAATTCAATGGGATGTGCCTAATTTGTGCAAGGTAGGGAATGTTAATGGGTACAAACCATATTGGTAGGTAGATAGGGAAGGCACTTGGTGGTTATTAGATGCATGTGCATACTACTATTTATTGATAATAACCTTTTAAAAACTAATGAAATTTTCATCAAAAAGTGAAACTAAAAATTCAAAATAAACAAAAAGTGATTTTGGAGGTTTTTGGTTGTCATAAGTGAAAGAAAAAAAAAGTAAAAATTGCCATATTTGGATAGTTGGTTGTCATTGTGTAACCAAAAAATAGAACAATGATTAAAAAAATCTACTTTATTTCTGGATTATTGCCAGATTTGGCTAAATTTTTGTAGGGATGATTGTCATTTTTTCTACATCTTCCTATGGGCAATCACCACTTTGATTACAAACAAAATTCTTGAAAATATTTTACCCTAAGGTCAATTTCATCATCAAATCATCTTCAAAATAATGAAACAAATCTTTGTTCAATTCCATCATCAAATCATCTTCAAAATAGTGAAACAAATATTTGTTCAATTCCATCATCAAATCATCTTCAAAATAGTGAAACAAATCTTTGTGAAAATATGATGTTGAGCTGTTGAAAACCATCATAACTATCACAAGCTACAATCTTGAATAATTTCACTCTTCATATGACAATATCATAATAGAGCATGAAAAAATAATAATTTCAAATTCATAAAATTTATGAATTAATGTTTTTAAAAAGAAAAAAGAAAAAGAATTTTTTTGTTGAAACTGACCCTAGGCTCTAGTACACTGATTTGTAAGTAAAGTAGGAAAGGCACTTTGTGGCTACAAGGTAGGTAGATGCATGCAGGTCATGGTTGGAGGTGGGGTGTGGGGTTGGGTGGGGCTGACTACGTTTGGATGAATGCAATGCTTACCTTGTTGCTCACCGTTCATTCATCCCGGGTTTGCTTTCTAGGGTTTGCTTTCTGGTGTGCAGAAGCGCAGAGAAGGAAGCGAGTGACAAGGAAGGAAGGGATGAGGTGCTCAGCGAGCGAAGAGACGCCACTTTGGAGATCCGGTAGGCGAAGAGCCACACCTCTTTGCTTCCTTGCGGCTCGAGCTTCTTCTTCTCTTCTGGCAGAGGAGGCTCTTTGCTGGTGAAGAATCGGTCAAAATGCTCTGAATGCACTTTGAATGGCGTTTTGTGCGTGAGGAGTGGAAGAGGTTTGTTGCTTTATTACATTGTTTCTTATGGGGGATTCATGAAGAATGCAAATGAGTAAGAAGAGCATGGAGCATGAAAGCATATGGAAGGATGAAGGTGAATAGATCCTCCTCCTTTATCACTAGGTTCTTGAAGGAATTAAGTGGAACCCACATGAGATTGAAGCTTTCAATGCTCTTCTTGTGCCGCAATCGCAGCAACAACAACAACCGGCAATACTCTACATTTGAGAAGCTTATAATAGCTTCTTATTCAATATAAACCTTTTTGACTGCTGGTGGCAGTGCCTCCCATGGCAATGACAAGATCAAAGGTGAGAGCTCTGGAGATGTTCAAAGTGGTGGACTGTGAAAATGGAGGTGTGGCTTGCAATTCCAATGAGGTTGTAATGAGAGCAAACATTTGGTGCAATCTTCCAGAGCATCTTGTAGAAAGAATCTTGACTCGCTTGCCAGTAGCATGTTTCTTCAGGTTTCGCAGTGTGTGTAAAGGATGGTACAATCTGATACACTCTTCCACTTTCTTGCAAGCTTACTCAGAATCCCCAGCGCAAGAACCATGGTTTTTGATGTTCACTGATGATCACTACAGAGATGGCTCTACTTTTGATCCAAGCTTGAACAAATGGCACCACATCCCTCTGCCTTCACTGCCACAAAAGGAGACCTTCTTTCCAGCTGCAGCCGCTGGAGGTTTGGTTTGCTTTGGTTGCTATGCTGATGGTTGGAAGACATTTGTGGTCTGCAATCCTTTGACAAAAGCATGCCGACAGCTTCCTCCCATGCTTAACCCTCCCTTCAGACTTTACACTGTGGGTATGGTGGTTGACAGGGACACCAAATCCTACAAGGTTCTTGTAGCTGGCAACTGTGAGATTTATGAGGTAACAAAACCACCTCCGAGCAAAGCAGAAATAAAGTTTCAAAGCTAACTATGACAGCGCACATAGATTGCAATGGTCTCCCAACAAGATCTTCCATCTTCTGTCAAATCTCATCAATCAATCTGCAATGACCCACAATGCTAGTTTAATTTCTACCTGCACATTCATACAATTGACAAGAGAAAAAGGTGAGCAAGAATCCACCAAAAGTAGGTTGAATTTGCACAAAACTCATGAGAGATTTCTGACTCTCAGGTGTCCCATGACTCACAGAAATGATCATCTAGCCTGTACAGCTAGCTAGCTCCCAGAGACAATCATCTTAGACTGTTGAAGAAGATTCATACACTTTGCACTCACCACAATTGAAAAAGAATTTGAATGGTTACCAGCTTGAGAGAGTGTTCCCCCAATCCTCCTACCACACAGTCAACACACATAAGCATCATGCAAAGAAGATTATGCTACTACTTGCATTGACATGATGATGAGATGAATGATTTTACGGCAGACAAGACTAACCTTGTCAATCTTGATGTGAATCTTTTTGTCTCATGAAGGTGTATGATTCAGCAATCAACTGTTGGAAGAAGACTTGTATTCTTCCCCCAGGGTTTTACAGATGGCACCATGGAATTCTGTGCAATGGATTTCTGTACTCCAGACGATTCCAGTTCGATGGCTTGGTGGCTTATGACATCCAGCAGGGTGTGTGGAGCCAGATTCAAGCACCCATGCCACATGCCTTTGACTATCATGCACTGGTTGAATGCCAGGGACGGATATTTACAGTTGGTGGGCTCCTCAAGAATGACATCACCAAACGAGTCTGTATTCTGGAGCTGGAGCGGACGCGGCTGGAGTGGATAGAGGTGAGCTGATCAACTGTTCAACTGATTAAGAATCGAAATGACTTTCTTTGATCATTGAAAAACACTCTTGCAAGCAAACCTGTAAGGAACTTTTCTTCCCGAGTAGAATGCAATTGAAGGAAGTGATTTCTGACAAGTTATATGATTTGCAATATGATTGTAGGTGGACACTATGCCAAGTATACTGTGTGAGGAATTTCTGAAGGATGGTGCCTCCTTCAGCTGCACTGGCTACAGTGACCTTGTCATGCTCTACATTACAGGGGGCTTCAGAGACAGGCTAGTGCTGTTGTATGATTTGTCAAAGAAGCTCTGGAGGCGATTGCCTCGGTGCTCCCTGCCTGATGAGCGAATGAGAGAGGGACTCCTGGATGGAATCTCATTTGAGCCTCGCTTGGATGCAGTAGTTTGACCATGGTCTTGAAATTCATTTCTGGGGGGAAAACATCCAAGACTTTCTCAAAATTGTGTCAATGGGAATCACCTTGACAATGGAAATTTTCTGGAAGACAAAAGGCGGAAGAAGAAGTGCTGAATACAGAGAATTCAAAGAATTGATAAGGGCCCAACATCAAGCTTCTGGAATCAAAGATTCTCCAAGCAATTCCAAAACCTCTTCTATATGCAAGCATTTTGATGCATATGTATGACACTTGGGCCTGAAGTGTTAATTGCCAAATATCTTGGGTGGAAATTTGGCAACAATTGGTCCAAAGAAACACCACACCAAGTTTCACCCAGCACAATTTTACCCATCAGCACATTCCTCCAGTGATTTCTTGACCCTGAAGACTGCATATATTTCGCCTGAGCTCTTGACCTCAACTGAAGCTTGCACATTCTTTGTCAGGAAAGCTTTTGCAGATGCAGCAGAGACATCCATGAAAAAAAGACCTCTGGATTCTGTAATCAAATCTGTGAGAAAAGATATCTTACCAGTTAGTTTTCCAAAATTCATAAGTTAGTCCTTTGCCTTCAGAATCTTGAGGTGCCTCAAGTTTCTACAGATGAATGAACCGACATTTGAAGTCCATCTGTGGACCATTGCATGCCCTAGCATGTGTCCATTTTGTTCTTGGATTTCTGAATTTAACTTTTTCCCTTGAAGGGAAAAAGGGTGTCACTCTATCAGACATACTCCCAGTTTTGAGAGTATGTTTCCTTTAAAACTCCAAACTTTCACTGTTCTTTGTTGTACACCTTACCTCAGATAGTTCTGGAGGAACATGCACCAGTAAACAAATAATTGGCACTATTTTTCTGGAACTTGTTTGTCCTATCAATTCACACCAAACAGGTTCACATGCAAAATAGGCATCATTGTATATTTAGACTGTAATTGAAAGGTGTGACCAATGAAACAAGTGAGCATCAAAGTTGCTGCAATTTAAGAAATGACAACTCAAAATCAACTTGTTGATTTCTAGACAGAAAAGACACTGACTGAAAGCACAGGTACATTGTTAAGCCACTTGACGTTTGCTTCAATTAAACCCTGCCCATCCATCACCTGATCCATGCAAGCTGACTTGACAATGGTGCCAGATACTGTCTAACCTGCATTCAGGTACCACAAATGCAAGGGCAAGGCCCACACAGCTGCTCACCAAAGTAATTTGGTTGCTGTGATACCACCATAGCTCTACTTCCGAGAGTGGGACTCAAAGATACTTCCAATTTTCATTCAGTCAAAGATTTCAATTTGGCTACCTTGTGATTAATTGTGCTCTCAGATCCATATGAGACCAAATAATGCATTCTTCTCTCATATCCACAAAAGACCAACAGTCCAACTCAATACATCCCCACATCCTCAACCACGAAGAAGATGAACAAATTTGGATGGGAAAACTGCTGCAAGCAGACATAGATAGCAGTTACCAGACATCAAGCATGAAAGGAACTTATCACTACTCCTGCCCAAATTCAGTCTGCTTTCCTAAGAGGTGGAAGCTGGAAGTATCTTGCCTACTGTAATCTGTTTCACTTGAGCAAAACAGGTACAGGAACAGGTCAGCATGAAATTATCTCAACAACAACCTGTGCTCTGGCACCTGTTAATTACTCTCGTATCATCTATGTGCCTACAAAGGCCTGTTGAAATAAATTTTGGAATTATGTCAATTGCAGTGTTGTTGCTGTGATTGAGAACTCTACTACAGTGAGTAGAGTCCTCAATCAGTGAAACAGGGTGGGAGGCCTTCAGGTTGCCATAACACAACTTACCCTCCATCCACCAGTCACTGTTGGGGTCACAACCATTACCTTAACATCTCCCCTGTAGTATTACTACTGGGCACAAGGCATTTGAAGTTGAGTGCTGCAGCTGAGTAGGATATCTCTCTAAAACAAGGCCTTTCTTGTGTCTCATTTGGTGTTGATATGTACATGTTTTTGAAAACTTTGCTTGTCCATTAGTGGATGCACAAGAATCTTGGCATGGGCATCCTGTCAAGTGCCACAGGAAGAGATTACTATTCTAAATTCTCTCAACACAGCACTAAATCTACAAAAAGACAGGAGTACCTCACTCCACATGAGAGCATCATGATGCAGAAATTCTGATTGTTGAATTACTATACAAAAGAATAGCAAGTTAGAATGCTAACAAAAAAAGCACCTGAGAAACAAGGAACTCTCATATCTTAGCTCCTGAGCAACCTCTCTTCCTCATACTGCTTCTTGAACTTCTCAAGGACTTCATCATTGGTGCTGCAAACAAAATCAATCATTAAACATCTTCTTCACCCAAGCATCTCATATGCTGTCAGAATCTACTTGCTGAATCTACCTGTACTGCACTGCCAAACATTTGACAGTGTATTTGGAGAGTGCCTTCTAAGGCAGAATCTGACATCAACTAACTGTCAGTGCCTTATGTTTTCAAGAGGGCTGTTCCATTTTTTGGGAGGTATCTCCCATTTTTTAACATTCATTCTTTCATTTTCAAGAGCATAAACCCTAAACCCACCTCGCACAGGCTGTTCTTCTGGTAATGCCCTCAGCCTAGGGCCTTACCCTACTCAGAGTCACTTCAAAGTCCTTAAGGAGACAAATCACAATGGCTTCTAAAACTCTAACCTCCACAGAACCTTAAAGACTAATGACATGAATTCTGCCAGTGTAACATTTCCATCAAGTGCGCATGTAACAATTGTGTGTTCTAGTGCAGAAGTTGCCACCAAATTTTTTGCTTGTAACTTTGTTATTGGGTTTGCCTCTATTGCCAGGTAAGTTACATTCCCTTGTCCTAGGTGAGATTATATCAGATGTTTGGTTAGATGTGTGATTTGGTGTGACATGGTCATTACTATCAACAAAAATTAGGTTTTGACATTTAAGGCTTTCAAGTGGTTGTGTTTTTGGAATAGAATTAGGATGATCATCCAAGTTTACCACTTGAGGATCTGGTAAACAAGAACTTTGATCAATGCCACCAATTGCACCTATCAATTTTGATGTTCCTCCTAAAATATTATGAAATTTTTCATACCATGACCAAGAGGAAGGAGGAGCACTTGTTGCATAGCACACCTCATGTTCTTCATGATATTTCTCTTTCATCTTGGTGATTTTGTTTCAACACTATTTCCAAGTGTGTGACAGCTCATCAGGGAATGTTGCATTGATTTTGTTGGTAAGCTCCCTCCAATCTTTTGTAGCCATAGGTTGCCTTCCCTATTCCCAATGCTTCTCCTCCCACAAATCAATCATCATTTGGAATTTTACATTATTCCATAATTTCCTATCAATTTGAGGCGTTACCCCAAGTTTAGGGGCATTCAAGGTAGCATTTACATTGCAAGCCAACCCCAAACCCAAAGGTTGAGAAGGAGAATTCAAATTCACAACTTGAAAAGACCCTAACCCTAACCCTTGAGAAGAAGGAGAAGAAGGTCCTTCCAAAAGATAACCATGAAAAAGTTTGGCAAATCTTCCTCTATTTTTTCCTTCTAAAAATCACAAATAAAACTATATCAAAACACAATCAAGTCCTCACTCATGTCTCTGGACTCTCCTCTCTAGACTCTGCTTTTTGGAATATTGTCGCTCTTTTTTGGATTGTTGACTATGGACTAATTATAACTACTTGGTTGGCTCTAGAGTTTTAAGCTTCTAAGTGGATTATCTTGGAACTTACCTAGGGGTGTTGTTTTTTCATTTTACTAGTGGGAAGAGGAAAGTGAAAAAGAAATTCACTTTGTTCATCGACATAGCAATGGTGCAGAAGGTTTGTTTCCAATTACCACATTGACAGTAAACGAAAAGGCATATACATTGGTCTACAAGGCGTATATGCTCTCCGTGTGCTACATGTGCCTAAGCTTCCTCTCTCTCTCTCTCTCTCTCTCTCTCTCTCTCTACAAAGAACACATGGCTATGGCCATTAAAAAAAACTTAATTTGAAGTCTTGAAACCACGTCCTAAACCATATGAACAGAAGTGTGAACATAGCAAATGCATTTACCTCACAAATGAACAATAGTTTTTAACACAAGAAATCTAGTATATTGCAACCAACCATTTTGTAATTACATGTGATTATGTCATTTTTGCATTTTTACACAACTATTAACCACCCATGAGAATTTTATGATTATCTTGCAACTGTGGCATAATTACATTGCAATTATTTGAAGTCTCATCCTTCCATGTGAATGACTTTTAAATGAATTTCATTCGCAAATAGACTACTAAATCCCATTAGTTATATTAATCACCAAAAGACAATTGTAGAAAATGTCTAGGTTGTCTTATGAATCATGGGTATATTTTTAGGGGTGTATTTAAATTATATTAAAAAAAATTAAAGTATATTAGTAATATTAAAACATTATGATTATTATTTTCAAAATTATTATATTTTATAATAGTTCAAAAAACACATGATAAATAATATAGTTTAATGTGAAATAATTTAAAGTGGAATAATTTCAAATCACCAAAAATATTTTAATTTTCAATAGTTTAGATTAATTAATAACAATAAGGGTAAGATAACTTAGAATAATTAAAAATCTTTAAAGCAATACATTTTTAAATTATTTACTATAATTAATAGCAAATTATGTCAACTAATAATGAAACATGATAACTACATAATGTCCCTTTAGTGACATAACTTTAAGCAAGGTGAAATGATTAAGATGAAGTCAAACTATTTGATTTTTAAGATCCCATAGTGATTTAAGCTAATGAATTGCACTTCACTTTTACAAATATTGCAATTAATATATTTATCCCATATGGTTTATATTGCATTTTAATTTTTAAACATACAAAAAAATGCACTGTAAACATTTTTTTTGACCATTAAAATGAAAGTGCCTTTGGGGATGAATTATTAAAAAAAACTAACCTTAAAAATTAAATCCAAAATGAAATATGATCTTCCTGACTGGTGTCATGTGACCTAGGTTTAAACCTAACCCAAGTGCAACATACGTTATTAAAACCAAAGCTTAGCCTAGGTCCCATATGGTGGCCTAGGTCTAAATGCCATGTGGTAACACATAATCTCAACAGTGTAATCACAAATTGTGATAGTTAATAATATAAATTATATAATCAATGGATGGAAGGGTATATAGTTGATCATATACTTCATTCATGTGCATTATGCTTATGTTATGTTGAATTGTTATTTGCAATTAATGTTGGATACAACTACACTTAAACAAATAATGGAAGATTCAATTGTTACAATGATTTGTGATTAATTTATAGTCACAAAATGGGGTTTACATTTTAATTCCAATGATGTTGATTCATTAAAACTAGTTTGTACATAAGACAACTTTAGGTTCCATAAGTCATCATCATATATTGGATAGTATTTCCAAATTGGAATTTATTTAACCCATTCATAAATGAAGAGGCATGGAAAGGTGTCTTTTCAAATTTGTTTCTATAATTTTATTTTATTTTTCCAACATTATATGCACAAGAAGATTTTGAATTCCTTTTCTAGCAAGATGCATCCTAATTTTTTTAGTTTTAATTTTAATTCAATTTAGTTAAATCTTAATCCAATTGTTCAATAAAATTAAGTTAAATTGGAATTGAATCCACATGTTAACACAATATGAAAATTATTCAATATCAAATTCAATAAAAAAATTATGGTCATAGAGTGTGATTTAATGGTTTAAATTACACTATGACATATGGGTATTGATTAATTTTCATATTGTGTTAACATTTAATTTAACATCATGGGTACTTTTGGTTTGCATTGAAAAACAAAATACAAATAATTCAATATGAAATTCCATTATAATTATATTTAAAAACTAATTTTTTGAATTTTTTTAAAATATTAATATTGGTATTTTTCAACATAATGATGATTTTAATAAAGAAAAATATTATGATAAATTTATATAAATATTTTTGTTAATTAAATAAAATATAAAAACACAAAACCATTAAACTTCATCTTATATTTTTTAAAAATATTTTAGTGGCATATTTTGATCATAATTTAAAACATATTCAAATCAACATTGAAAATGAAATATTTATCAAAACATTTTTATCAAAGTTGGACAACTCTACATTATTATACATCAATGTTATGTATATGAAATTTCTTAGACTCAATAAACTCATATAAACATTAAATTTATCAATATTTAATGGGAAATGACATCTAACAATCTTTCAAAATCACCTCCATACACAACTTGGGCATGGACATTCTATTTTTCCCTTTCTAACCACCCTCTTGCTAGAATGGGTAAACATTTTTTGCCTCTTTCTGATTACTTTCCTTTCAAATCAATATAATATATTTTAAAACTTCAACTTTGGTCTCTTTTAGAATTAGTGAAGATTTCACTCATTTTTTCAAATTTTCTTGAACCTTTAAATAATGATAATTGTTACTATGCCAAGGTCCTCAAAGAACATTTGAAGATGAAACATCAACTTAGCAAAGATTCCCAAATTCGAACATCTTTATTCAAAATCCAAATCAATTAGCATTTCGGTTGAGGAATGATTTAAGGTTGCTCAACAACAAAAATAGACATGGACAACACCAAAGATGATGAAAGATGGGAAACAACAAAAAGATGAAAATATTGACAAGGAATGACAAAACAATAGCAAACAATAGTAAGGTTGTTGAAAGGCTATGTTGGAAACACTAGGAGAATTTCCCCAATGGGTTGGATATGAAATTTTTATTTTTGGGCAATAAAGGACACCAAGATGTTGAGGATTGAAGACGTTGGATATATTGAAGGACACCAATAGGCACATAGGGGACGTTGTGGGCATTAAGGTTGAAAATGTTTTATATTTTATATTTTTTTCAAACCAAGGGTCATTGGGAAGCATGGTAGGAAGGACATTGGGGAATGTTGGAAAAGCTCAAAAAGATTCCTCTGATGCAATGAGGGTGCCAAAAAGGATGCTAAAAATATCAATGTTATAATATGTGAAAATGAAATCTCATATTCTAAAAGTAATGGAAATGAAAATGATTTCATAAACAATCTATGTGATCAAGGATTACAAATGTATGGTAACCAATTTTTTAAAAATAAAATTGTAAAGTAAACTTTAAAGATATTAATATTTTGACCTTATGTAACTTTATCGTCACTAATAATGCAAAGTAGTGTGAAACTCAAATGTAATATCCAAGCAATACTAGTTGATACAACAATTAGTTCATGACACATGTGTGACATCAACTACTTATGTGGTTTCATCCATTTCAATACAACATGAATATGGTATTTATATCATCATTTGATAGGATTGCACAAGAAAACAAAGATAATTCAAAGGGAAAAGGTTTTGGATTTGGAAAGGTTTCCTCAAAGAAGATATTGTGCCCATTTGCAACAAGTAGATGAAGTCATCCATGTACAATTGTTGGGTCTAAGGTTTGCAATCACTAAATTTAACAAGGATTTTGTTCAATACTACACAAGATTTGAAAGGTTGAAGGTGTGCACCTTTTAAACCTTCACATTGTTCGAGGAGGCAATTTGGAATAAATTTGATTTCTAATTTACCAAATTGACCTTAGGTTCCAAAATCACATAAACACATAATATTTGTGACATAGGGATAAAGTCTATGGACCAAATTTTCACTACCTCAACATGATGTCAACACCTAACAATTGAAATATAATGTGTGAATAATGATTTCTAATGGAAAACCATTTCTTTTTTATACTTTTTTTTGTTTGTGAATTCACTTGCTAGAAAGTTGAGGTTTGATTGCAAGCACCAAGATGATGGCAACCCAAAGAGCCCAAGGTTAACAACTCAATATAAGAAATACTTCCAAAGCTTAAGATTTCCTTTATGTTTTGTGAACATCATATGCACATGCCCTCAAAATTAACCATCATTGGAATGTGCCAAGAATGCCCAACCTTGTTTGTCATCTATTTTGGCATACCACCCACCCAACAAATATATTATGGTGCTTGTAAACCTAGTGTCAAGAAAATTTCATTGTTAGTCCTTAATGTAATTAACTTATCATCTAGTCAACAACTTAACACCTATTTATTAATTTACTTACCACTAACATTACTTAGCTAATTACATACATGTTGACACTTAGTGGTATGTTACCTCTTTGGTCTTTTTAACACCTACTTACAATTAGGATAAATTATATATTTTGCAAACCTAGATGATAAGAGATTGTATATTGGCATATCATTATTCCAACACTCTTGTGCCTTCATTCTTTATCTATTGCAACATTTCTTGATCATCATTTGATATTTAAAACTTTGTGCTAATGTCACTTTATGTCTCTATCAATTTTTTAAAATAGAGCTTCCAAATGTTCAGCACCTAACATGCAAATCAACTTTGATGCATTCTCATTATCATTATGCCATTATTTCTCCTTTAACCATTATGATTTCTTGTGTTTTAAGTTTATTGCAATTCATAGTTATATGAACCTTTTTGTTGTAATGAAAAACTTTAGAAACAACCTTAAAGCGCCATAAGTGTGACCTTCACCACCGCAAGCACACATAGTGTGAACTTACCATTGATTTGTTTTTTCAAAAATTGGGCCACCAATTTAAGAAGACAATTTTTGTGTATTTCTAAAAGTGAACAATTTTTTAATAACATTTGATATTATTTCAACATTTCACTTAACATATGTATGATACATGAAATGCCACATTGGCCACATTGTTAAGTCTAACACTAAGTGTGGATGCATAATAAAATAACATGAATCTAACATTTATTTATCAACAATTTACCACCAAGTGTGCATGAATCTTTAATCAAGTCCAAGTTTAGGTTTTTTTTAGTGAATTTTTTATTTTGGGGGTAATTCAATATAATTATTTTCTTTACACAACATCCATCTATTAGTTTTATTTTATTTTAAAAAAAATTGTTTCATCACATTAAATCTTCCAAAATAAGGTGCCCCTAGCCACACTTTTGGTACCATAGCCTAGGGTCACTTTCCATGTTAACAAAACAAATAATTTATTTTTTCAAAAAATAAAAATCATTTCACTATTTTGAGAATTATTTAATGATGAAATTGACCTTAGGGTAAGGTATTCTTTGGAAAGCCCTCAATTAGGAGGAGTGCACACAAGTTTTTTAGTAATGTAGGATATATCAATTATAAGGTGTAATGGAGGTGGTTAAATTTATTGAATATTGAGTAATTTTTGTCATTGGAAATTTTATAAATAAATAAATTAAATTTTAATCAAAATTGGATTTGAAACTTAAGTTAAAAAATGTTTACCACTACCCATTCAAAATCATTCAATACTACAATGTGTGTTCAATGACAAAAGCCACACTAGTTAGGTTGAATGAAGGGGTGCATAGAAGAAAAATCACCCTTGGAAAATTGTATATTGACACTAGAATTTCAATCTTAAGTTTTTATCTTATTTTGTATTTTATCTTTTAAATATAAACATTTTATTGAAGGTTGTGGTGAAGAAGTAAATCATCATAAAATTTGACAATGTTTTTTTACTGACCCAATTGTCCCCAACAATGTTTTTTTGTTGGCAAAATTTCACAAAAATGAAAATAATAGTAAAAGTTTTGAAAATGAATTATTTTGAAAAATTTCAATTGCCAAAAGTGAAGAAAAATCTACAAATTTGTACAGTCGGTTTTCAACATGTATCCATGAATAGAATGTTGATTAAAAAATTTACATTTCATGCCTATTTATATCCAAAATTTACTACATCTTTATAGGGATAATTGTCATTTTCCCCCATATTCTTATGGATGATTGACACTTAGGTTACATTAAAAATTTCCTTAAAAAACATTTGTTTCAAAGTTGTTCAATGTTAATTCAATTAATTATATATTTTTATAATATAAGGAAATGCTTCGATGTGCTTTAATGTTAAGTACAAAGATTGAATGTGCCACATGGATCAACAAATTTCAATATGCAAAAAAATGCAAGTACAACATAATTAATGACTTAATGAAACATGTTCAAAAGATATTCATACAAATCTTATGGCAATGGGCCAATATCATTAATCAATCAATGTAATGTGCAATTTAATTTATATGTAATAATCTCACAAAAACATTGTAACTATTGTTTAAAGACTTGGACTATTGACCTCAACAACCCTACTAATATTCAAAACTTGGCACATAAGTATTAGTCATTCTAATATGTGGGTTTGTGGATGCCACATGAATATGTTCACCAATTTGGTAAACTTGGCCTAAATAAACAAAGGATCCATGTATTAGTTTATGGTTTTGAGGGCTGATTTTTTCTTTACACTATTTCTAGGGGCTTCCAAAATTTTGTTATCATTTGCTTCTTCAAGAGGTTTATCTTCAATTTTTGGTACATTTGCGGGATTTGTTGGATCTTTAGCCAACAAGAACTGAACTAATGATTCCACTGGATCATCAGGCCTATATGCAAAACATCATTATAGGTTAAATATTCCTTACACACGTTGCTTAAAATACATGTTTATCATTGATAAATTGAAAATGTATAATTCTGTGTTAAATTGTCAGTTCTGATTTTCTTGCACAGTGGAAAACTTATTGGAACAACAACTTTTGATGTGATGTTGGTTACATTTTTTAGAATGTGGATTAATTTGGTTACAACATGTCAATTTCACAACAAACTTTCAATGATTGTGGCTATCATTACCATGGGATGACAATTTTTACAATACAATTTTTTCAAATATTGATAATTATTTTCTTAAATTTTTACAGTTTAAATAGTTTAGATAAAAAAATTCAATTGGATCATAAAAGTAAAATTGATGATCATAGAACTTGACAAGTAGTCATTCAATCTTTGTAAAGTGTTGGGAAGGATCAGTTTACCTTTCAAGGGCCAACAATTGACAACCTTCACGAACTAAAGGAACCACATTTTTTTCCTATCAAGCAAATGAATATATGAGGCCATGAATGTGGACTAAGCTAGGTTATGATTCTTCACAAAATTTAAATTCATGGTCCAAAAGCACATTGTAGTTTTCTAAAAAAA
The DNA here is from genome assembly GCA_963921925.1 of Sphagnum tenellum. Classification (NCBI taxonomy): domain Eukaryota; kingdom Viridiplantae; phylum Streptophyta; class Sphagnopsida; order Sphagnales; family Sphagnaceae; genus Sphagnum; species Sphagnum tenellum. The sequence continues at coordinate 11,177,173 of OY998159.1, read as the reverse complement.
GATTCCCATTAGACAAAAATAGGGATCATTTTCACCAAATAGTCTTGGATTGGCATTGTTTTCACATCTTGCACAAGTTTGATTTCTTCTAACTTTTCATCCTACATCCCCATAAAAACCACCACCCATACTCATTTTGAAGGATATTCAAAGGCTTAATTAAAATATTTAATTTTATGTCAACATGTTGAAAGAAATTGAAAGGAAATGTAAATCGTGTTCAAAATGTGATACAATGAAACCAAGATATAAAATTGTGCAAACATTTTAATTATATGAACCAAGATCATTCAATTAAATGTACTTGTGACAATAATTTCCAAAATAGCTTGCACCTTGCTTCAATTGTCTTATGATCAATTTGGTATTAAATGATAGTTCAATGGTTCAATGCAACACTACATACCTCTATTTTTGGTAACATCACCACCACAACATGGTCACCCATTGACACATATAGTGATTAGTTTTTTTCTTGTATTGAAATCAAAATTCATTCCTTACACTCCATATGGTTCATATATTAAAGCTTTCATTCAAGTATTAATAGAAGTATACAATATGATTAAAAATTTCTTAGCATAAGTCAAAATTGCAACACCTATGCACCAAAATTAAAATGAATTGGTGGGAAAAAATGTAAAAAATATTCTCACTTTGTGGTGGTGGTGGTGTTACAATAGATTTCTTCATGGACACCTTCTTTGGCGCCATGTTTTATTAACAACTTTGAAATCTAATGACCCACTTGATTATAATGCACATTATATAATTGTTTCAATAAAAATTTATCCAAGCTTCTCAAAACTCCATCACCCATTATTCATTTCAACATCAACCACCCATGTATGGAACTATTTCCCCCAAGCTCCAACACTTGAAATCATTCCCATGATGGGCAATTCAAAACGTTAAAATTATCATGGTCTAACTATTTAAAATTCAAATGTTGCAAGAAATCACACTTTTAGGATGGGAATACAAAACTATATGACAATAACAAAAACAAAAATGTTGGAAGAAAAACATTGGGTTCATTGACCAATCCCAAACTTGGTATTGTACAAATTATTGTAATGGAGAGTGAGCTTAATCTTACATTGTGAAAGAAAACATAGGTTGGTCTAAAAGTAAAACACGGACTTTAAGGGACGTTTCATTGTGACTATTCATTATTAACATAGATTTGATGAGGCCAAATGATGTGGAATTAATAAAGTCATAAATTTGGATTAGCTATAAGCAATTTTTTATTCCATTGTAATATCCAATTGGACTTTTTTTACCAAATAAAAAATAAATGTCATTTTTTAAATTTCTAGATGTCATAGTTTTTTATTTCTCAATAGTAAATATTAAATTTCTTATCAAAATATTGATTTTCCAACTTGACATTAGCATGCCAAATGTACCAAAAGAATTGGGCAAACGCAAGACATGCTCAAACATTTTTCAATATGAAAAAATTGGGAATCACGCCATAGATGCCCATGATTTCTATTGAAATTTCCAAATTTTATTAAGCACCTTTCTAAAACTTCAATAATCAATCAAAATTATTATTTAATCTTTATGAATAAAAAAACATATTTTAAATATCATTCTACACTATGCATAATCATAAGTCCAAATTTAGTTCCACATTATTTGACAAATTAAATGCATTTTTGACATGTACATGCTTTTGGCTCCCAAATTGGGGAAGGTGTGAACAACTTTGAGTTTAACTTTTCAGTGATATTGATGTTAGTGATATTTAACTTTGGCTTTGCACTACCAATGACCATCAATTATTGTTTTCCTTTTCAAATATGTTTTGATATAGTTTCCAATCAACATTTGTTTTTAGTTAGTTGGTGCAAAATTGCAACAATTTTTTTAAAAATAATATTGTTTCATAGAATCTTGACACCACCCCTAGCACATCCATTCATCACCCCCATAAAAGTAACATTGTATGGTTCCACACCTTCCTATTGCATTTGTCAAAATCGTTCAATGCCCTCTATCGTTGTTCACATTTTACATGTCCCAATATCATGGTAGTCTAAGTGATTTTATCTTGAAATAACATCTTGATAACATAGTTTGCATACATGTCCAATAAGCTATTCCCCATAATGGCATCAGACTTCAAATCATTTTGAATGATGCGATGAACACCCTTGGGCACTTCAAACACAACCATGTTGGCACAAGCTACCCCCACAAAAGTAATAGAATTTGGTTGCACACCCTTTTGTTGCATTTGTCAAAATAGTTATAGTGTTTTTTACTCTTGCTTGGATTGCACATGTCCCAATATCATGGCAATCCAAGTGACCACATTTGAAAATGGAATGATCTTGTTGAACATTTCCAAACATACTCAATGCTCCCACATTTTGCTAACATCCTAACAGAGATGCATGTCACAAATACTAACAAAATTTTGCTAACATCCTAACAGAGATGCATGTCACAAATACTAACAAAATTTTGCTAACATCCTAACAGAGATGCATGTCACAAATACTAACAAAGATGTTAAATAACAACAAATAACCCACAACACTTTCAATTTCCAATTCAAAATCAATTCATTTTGCAACATCGAGTCCCAATTATGTCTCTAGCTCCAAAAGAATTGCAAGCACATGTGCCTTGACCATGTTCCCCACACTAGCAAATTAGATTCAAAAAACACAAAATTGATGAAGACCTAAACTGCCTTACCAAGGAAACACTTCAAGAACACTAATCTTTTTCTCCCTTTCAAGACAAGGATGGGAAAAAGGAGTGGGAGCTAACCTTGGTTTAATTATAGATCTAGTTAATGGGGGTTGCACATATGGTCATTCACCAAGTAATCATTGCCTCCATTGTATCAAGGTTCTATCACTAGTTATGCATTTCTTGTGAAAGCTGCATCCATTTTCACACATAGTTTGTAAGTCCCAATTAAATCCCTGCACATATGGTTTGCTTACTAGGCTCCATTGACAAATTGACATGAGAACTCTAACCATATTGATGTTTAATTACCTTTTGTAATATGTGATCCCACCATTGCAAAAGATCCACAAAGAACTCATGTACCACAATTCCTCTTTTTGGCACCCAAAAACCATAGATAAACTTCTTACCAAATTATCATGTATTTTGATCACATAGAAACAACAATGAAATATTGCAGATCTTGTGTAGATTATGTTTAATCTTTTTATTTGCTTTTGAAAAACTCACTCATCATGTTAAGATTTACTTGCAAACATGTGTATTGTGAAAAGAAGGCGTGCAATAAACAATAAAAAAAATAGGAACACAATAAATCTTACAATTGCCTTGATCTTTGAGTGTCATCTTTGTTTCTATTTGGTGCACTTTAAGAAGTGCCAATGTACAAAACAAAAGTTGTTGAAAGGTATAATGCAATTGTAAGTCCACATATACACTTAGAATTTCCTTCATCCCCATGTGGTGGTGGAACTCAAGTTTTTGTGGTCTAGAGAAAAGTTACATGCTATAACAAACATGTAATAATTGCAGTTGTGCACATTGATCGTGAAGACATGAACCTCAACAAAAACCTTGGCAAGTGTTATTGTTCTTCACAATTCAATACATAAGAATAACATCCAAAGTAAACCCAAATGAAAATCCCCCTCCAAGCAATTTGAACTAGATGATGTCCATCCAACAACCACCATAATCTAGTTCTTGTTCATGTTAAATTGCAATCACACCTAGTGCTAGTAGCTAATTCACTAACATTGTTACTAGAGACTTAACATTTGTTTTCCCTTTAAACCTTAAATTAACCCTAACACTAACTTTTAACATTTTTGAAACTTAATAAACATTCACAAGTGCATTCACACTTGGGATGTCGTTAAGCACTTTTAGGGTTAGGGCATACCTGCTTGCCATCATGGCAAATTACCTCTGCTTTCTGTTGTTTTTCTCCATTGCCATCAACATTCGGGATGTGCATTCTTTCTTTTCCCTTTTGCTTTCATTGGTGCTCTACAAGCTCTATGTTATTGCACTCTCTCTTGTTGCCTTTAGTCTCATCACATTTGGTTTTGTTGCTTTTGCTTTCATCAGTGCCCTGCACATTCAAGAAATGTAAAACATGTCCACACATTCTTTCACATTTTTACATTTCTCTCATTGTTGTTTTATAAGCTAGGACACAATTCATTTCAACAAAGTTTGCTAGAGCCTGGAGCATTGGGCCACAAGTTGTTGGAGTCTGAGATACTGAGACATTGCATTTTTTGTTTTGTTCTGTTTACTGGTTGCAAAAGCTTGTCCTTGGAAACTCCATTGTGGCATGACAATGGCAATGAAGAAGTTGAAGCAAGTTTTCATGACTCTTCTCTTTGAGCAATAAATCCTACTGCCCTTTTGTTTCTTGAGCAGAGCCAAAACAAAACAAAGCAAAAAGAGAAGTAGAAAGTGGTAGAGAGGGGCCATGGGAGTGGAGGGTTATTAGGGAGGGGAACAAATAGGGAACAAGACAGAACTCTTGAGAACGTTTTTGATAAGGTAATATTGAATTAAAGACCCCTTTTCAAGGTTGTTAAGTTAACATGCAACTTTCTTCTATTTTGGAAGATTTGATGATAAGTAAACATTGAGTTAAGACTAAGCTAACACCAATGTTAAGTAGGTGCCAACTAGAATGCCATGTAAACTTTCATGTTACCTAACAATCCTGGTCTGAATTCTACAATTTTCTGCCAATACTTAACACTGACTTAACAATGACTCACCATCATGTGTGATTGCAGCTTAAATGAAAAAAATTATGCAGATTTCTGTTAAGCATTTGACATCCGAGCTTAGCACACCAAGGAATGAGCATTACCTGTTGGTGGTGTGGTAGCTTGAGTCGGCAAGCAAGTGAACAGTTGCAAACTGGCTCCTTGTCTAGGCAACAACAAAGTTGCCACCAACAAAGTTTTCTTACCAAAACAATTGCAAAGACCAACTAACAAATTTGGGGGAAAAAAACATCAAGGTAGAGAACACAACAAACAAGCACCCATAACAACATCCACAAGTGTGAACCATCAAGAAATGCAATGTAAAGAAGCAACCAAACCATCTCCCTTGCTAGTAGTAAAACTTTACAATAGTATGTTATAGAACAGAAGTTGCAGAAACACTCATAGGAGAGTTGTTATCAAATGCTTAGGTCAGCACCAACTTTTGATGCCCATACAACACCTGCATGATAAGACCTATGCACACCCTGTTTTGTACAAGAGACAACAACAAAGTGCAGCATGAACAAAGCAAAGAATAAGAAATAAATAAAGGTATTTCTAGAATGCTGAGGTCATCATGAAATCGCACAGATCAATGAACTAGGCTTGATCTTCCTCTCACAAAATTGACCATTCCTTAAGTTAGCACTGTAGAAATGGTTTGGCACCCCACAATCTTGAAACCCAAACCCTAAACCTCACACTTTAAAGCCAAGACAAGGGGCTCTCACAGATTTTCTAACAAAAATGGCAAATCACATGCAGAAGCTTGCATATTGATTCAACGTGAAACTTGGAAAAGCCTGGAAGATATTCCCTGTATAAAAAATCACAACATTCTGGTAGCTTCTAAATGGGAATTTGAGAATTTTAGATGGCAATTGAAAGAAAACATAAGAATGAATATGCTTCACAAAAAAATCCTCAGGTTCACATTACTTTTATGAAGAAAAAAAATTCCAACAAAGGGGTTTCAACAAAAAAATTAGTAATAGATTTGTTTTGAAGCCATCAACAACACATGGGGAAAAGAAAAGTAAACCTCATATGTGCCCATGATGTTTAACAATGCTGTAAAGGCCCCACTGGCCCTCCATGTATATCAATGAAGAGCTCTTGTAAGAACAAAAAACCATAAATTGCACTTCAAGCTATCCTTTTCAACCTTAGGTTACCTTATACAAAAAACTATGAATCAACAGGATGAGTAAAAACAAGCTTCGAATCTTAAAACATAAAAGGGAAAAACAACAACAAAGTGAAGCAAACATGAAAAGGATTAACAATCGCTTGCCAGAGGATAAACCACCCCCCCCCCCCCCCCCCCTTCCAAAAAAAAAGAAAAAGAAATCTGCAAGCCAAAACAATCTAATTTCAAAGTTGAAAGCATACCATCATGGCAGTTGTTTGTACATGCACCAACAGGCCAAGCCCCTCACAATAATGCAACCAGCTGTGCCGCTAAGGAAAGAGAGAAAAACCCAACTAAATGCAGTTCAAAATGAAAGAGAAAGAACATTACTACCAAGAGCAAGGATCTTTGTTCAGTCTTCCCAAGCAGAGATAGATCCAACTTCAATTTATAGAATAATATCATCCTAGGTTCCTCCTAATGAAGACTTTGGCAAGATTGTTGAAATCCCACTAGAGTGATATGAACTCTAGTTGTACCTAAGTTGACAATAGCTTTCTCACCTTCATCCCAAGAGCAAATTCCACCAGAGTGCTATCCACTCTACTTGCACCTAAGTTGGCAATCACTTTCTCATCTTTGTACGGAGCACAAGAGCAAGCAATACACAACAGTGGATTAGGACTGGATTTGTGACACATTACAGGCAAGAGATTCAGAACGTAATTATAAGCTTCTCTTCTTCTCAGAGGACAAACCAAATGCACAAATGGTTTGGACATGTTGCCACAATCATACAAGGCCCTCAGTGCTCAAATGCACAATGTACCTTAATCTTATTGCTTTTGTGAGCAGGGTTCCTAACTCTTTGAAAAGGAAACAGCAATCAGACTGCTTGAGAGAGAATGTGAACAATATTTTGGCTATTGCTCTGAGTCACTTATGGTAATCGAAATCTCTGGAGCCAAAAAACACTCCAGACAATAGAAATTCTATAGACACAGGTAAGTGCAGAAAATGGACCCTCTGTAAACTGATGTGAGCTGCAACATATGCTGAGCCACAGTGCAACTCCTTAGAAAGAACCCTACATTTCATCAATGTACCATGACTGCCAATTCTGATGTGCAAGCATGTACCTGTAATCTATAATCTGTACCTGTGACCAACCCAGTTTATGAGCTTCATCACATCCAGCACATCATCAGCAGGCACTATGTACTCTTACTGTATCTACTGAAATTTTACAAATGCTTTACAAGTGTATGAATGACAATTATGGAGATTGTTGGTATCTGTACATATGTGCCCTATGACTTACTCAGATATTGATCATTGCTACAGACTATGCAAATCAAACCAAATGTCAGTGCAAATTTGCATCATAATGAATTATTCTGGCTTACATCTTTTTTTCTGAATTTTTCTTAGGCTTGCCTTTAGTGCTTGATAGAGCTGCAACAAACTCTTCCTTGCTGAAAAATGATGATGAATCCTCATCGCCAGAATCCCAGGCATGTTCTATTTTCACTACAGACGGTGGACTTTCTGGAACTCCTTGTCTGGGAGTTTCTCCACCATCATCATCTATTGTCCCTATGAGTGGCTCCATTGTTGTTGAGTCATTGGAAGGTGGTTCTTCAGGAATGTCATGGTACAAATGCTTCAAAATGAAAAGAGCTGTGTCTGGGTCTTGCCAGTATGATCTGATTCTCAAGAAAAAGTTCACTGTGAGTCAGAATCATGCTCAACAACTGTTTCAATCAAAAACTCAAAGCAGAAAACCTTGGGTTCATGGAATACTGGCTTGCTTTTGAGAACAAAAACACACGACTTTCAGAACACAAGATTTGCAAAGAGCCTCTGACTGAAAAAGACTTACGTGTGACAGCTCATAGCAGATAGGTATTGATGCTCAAATGTAGAATCCTGCCAAGGAAAGAAAAAATTGCTTCATGTCATTCATTTGTAAGAACCATTGAGGTTGAACTTTTGTAAGACCCAAAAGTCCTGTGTAAGTAGCACTGTCAAGTTCAAAATGTCCCAGAGGACATGCCCCAAGCTATTGATATCTCCACTTCAAAGTCTTGTTTCTGAATACACAAGGTACATACAGGTGCTTAGATATTTGTACATATCAGAAGGTATCAACCACTTCCGTGCCACAAACAATATTCTCAAGAATCTCCTCTTTGTCATGTGAAGGGCAGCTGAGTAAGATCTATTCCATGACACATGAACAACAAGCTGTGAAATTTAGACTACTACAGAATGACAACCTGCAACATGAAATCAATGCGGCCCTCTGAGCTTCCTGTGAGGCGCTCCATAACCATTTGGCCATATGTTTTTTGTTTCATTTTCTTCTCCTTTTCATCATCTGATGATATCCACACCCAGAGGTATCAGAGACTCCCAGTCCAATGCATTTCTAAAATGTAAAATTGTCTATGTTTTGCAGGCACAAGGATTGATAGAGCTCATCTTAAGGACTTCCACATAAAGGTACCTTTCTTTCTCTCCCACTTTGAGTGACCTATTTCCGCAGGTGCAAGTTCAAAGTCTATTCAATTTCTTGGAATATTCCACAACAGACTGCCACCCTTCAAGAGATATCACTATCAAAATGTCCTGCTCATACAAGTGCAGAATGATAAAACTTGCAAAGACAACAAGGAGAATGCAATGCTGAAACTATTGAGTACCTGAAGACTCATCTTGGTATTTTGCAGTGAATGCATGTGCTACATGGGTCTGTTCACAACATACAAGCCAAGTGCTTTTACAACCTCTTGTACTTCCACATTTTCAACATAGTTTGTATCAGAATGACACAGATACAACATAGTCTTATTACCAGCATGAAACCTTCAACAACATGCAAGGCATGACAAACTGCCAAACTCCCCATCAGAATGCCCTCTGTGGAGCAGGGCTATTAAGCAACAATGAAACAGAACAGGTGAACTTACTCCAACAGAGCCTATGGATTGTACAAAGGCCTTGGACTTCATGCTCAGATCCTCACTAAATTCCTGGAAAAAATACAGAATTAATTAGAAGAAATTTATACAGAAAACAGAGACCTGAAAGAGAAACCACCAGCAACCCTCAGCCAGAATGAAATAAACAAATCTACAGTTTGGTGATGGGAAGTACATGATGCTTGCAAATTTCTAGGCATATTGATATGTTCTACAAGTGGTACTGTGAGAACTTTCTTACAGCACAAAAGGGGAATGAGAAGGACCATGAAGTGAGAAGACTGTGACAAAATAACTAAACTGTCCCACACATAAAAGAGGAGCACCATCATTCATTGTTGATAAGCCAAGAATAAACCTGAAATCCAATATGCAGGCGCTTTCCTCCTTTGTGATAAGGAATGAATACAGGCCTCTTGTCAACATACTCCTTACAAACAAGGGGCTCTAGCCTTCCAACAACAGAGCCCACAAAAATGATGCAGAGTGTGAGATAAGATGTGTAATGCTTAATCAAATTCAATGGTGATTCAAATGATTTTCATGTATACAAAAGGCATTATGATGATGCTTCCTAACCTGTAAGCAACTGGATCATATGGATGAAAAATGTTCAGAAGAAGACGACATGCAGGCATTTCCTCATCAATGCCTTCATCTTGCCAATACTCCACACCTGTTCCTAAACCAATGCGTACATTGCGGAGAGCTAAAAACATTCCAAGGGGAGACCCAACAGCATAGAAAGTATCCACCTGATTCAGCAGCACAATTTTTCCATGTAAGTAACCAGGCACAACAATCCTAAAAACCTAGACTCTGTGCCACACAGAGACAAAACAAAGACTCATACAGAAACTGAATGCCCACTGGTTATTGAGCAATGGTGGACACAGAAAATAACAACCTTGAACTCAAGTTTTGGATATATTATGAAGGGTCTATGTTGTTTCCTTAAGCTGGCAGATGTGTCCATTGTCCCTTGCAAAGATCCAAACTCAGAATCCTTCTGAAAAGATTGGTAACCCCTTGAAAAGCTTTGCTGCAGAACTGGATCATCATCTCTAGCAGTTTCAGGGCCTCTCACTTCTTCTATAATAGAACAAGGATGAGATTCATGGATTTCAGTGTTTGCATCAATTTTGACATGATCTGAAGTTGCTGCCAGGTCTTCTGATGAGCTTTGACTCGTACTGTGTGTACCCTGACTTCTCTCCAGAAACCTCAACTTTTCTTGTAATACAGCAACCTGCACAAAAGGACAATCATCGCATTCTTGGAGCATGAAAAGGTATACAATAGGGTCCATCAAGAAACTGCAAAGAAATCTCACCAATAACAATTTGAAAATAACATGACAATGAGTGCAGTCATAACCTTATGAGAGTTGCTCAAAAAGTGTCAGACTGTCACTTTATGGGAAATAGCATGGACAAGCTGCCATGACTACCCACTGACTTCATCAGGTCCAAATCATGGGTGTAGATAAGTATACAATACTCTAATGCAACAGAATGTCAGCATGCAGAATATATGATGTTGCATCATATATTCCAGAAGCAATGGCAAGACTCAGTTATGGTGTTGGCCACCACACAAAGAGACATAGCCAATCTAGAAATAGTTTCCTCATCCAAGTTGCTACAAGCTTCTGAGGGTAGGATTCATTTCCTTTGAGCTTGTCCCTGTAAAAGCAAGCATCTAAGCCAAAGGCATAGAGAGGCCCACATAGAGGGTCCATCACAGAACGGAAATGAACTGCAGTATATTTTTGAAGATAAGTCTCTTAGAACATTGCAAGCCAAACCCTAACAAAACCACTGAGTATTTCAAGATCAGCAAAAACAAGCAGCATAAAGATTAATCTCTCCATTAAAAGAAGCTTTCGAGCAGAAGAATTTTTTTTTTTTAGCATAATTGGCAAAGAACAGATGTGACCAGGCGTAGTAGCACAGTTCTGTTAGCATACCTCTGCCTTCAACCTCTCAATTTCTGAGTTCTCCTTGCTATTTGCAACAGCGCTTCCTATTACTTCATCAACAATCTCTGCGACATCCTTTTCCACTGAAAACAAATGGTGGTCTTGCAAAAAATCTTGGACTGCAGCCTCAACATCTTCTAAAACTGCTTTCTCTGCAGGCATATCCTCCATCCCATTCTCATTCTCCATAGCAGCAATTTCCGCAGGTATTTTATCCTCTGCGGTCTCCTCGGCAATAACCTGTGTAGCATCATCTGTGGGAATCCCTTCTGCTGCAGGATCACCCTCCATCAAAATGCTTTTCTCCTTCTCTTCCTCTGTAGTCTCAATCTGCTCAGGTATTCTGACCTCTTCTGTCTCCTCTGCAATATCCGGTGTAGTGTCCTCCTCAGGAGGTATACCTTCTGTCAAAGATTCTTTCTCCTTCACATTCTCCATAGTCTCAATCTCCTCAGGTATTCTGTCTTCTATGGTGTCATCTGCAAGATCTAGTGTTGCATCACTTGGTTGTACACCAGGTATGCTATTGTTTTCAGTCTCTGACAGGGTACTTGGACGGCAAGATATGTCTGAATTGTGCATAGATGAACCATCCTCTGAGCCAGACTCAGTCTCAGTTGTGGCTGGAAGGCGATCTATCCTAGGCATGTCATCATCAGTTTCATCATTGCGCATTATTGAAGCATTGATTTTTTCAACAGGGAAAGCTGACATCAATGTGTCTTGGTGGCAAAGAATGTCATATGTAAGGACACTCCCCAAAGAATGCCCATAGAGTGATACCTGAAGATTGAAAGGGCCCACAGTTGTGTCTCCAGAAAATCAAAAGATTGACACAGTTTGTCAAATGAAAGACTGGATTCATCTATGAAACATCCAACAATGATGGCCAAGAAAGTATGATCACATGGAACAAGAAGCTGTAATTCAACAAACATGTGCAACAATGGTGGGGCAGAATGCAAACCTTCCCATCAAAATTTGGATTGCGCTTTATGAACTTGATATACAGCCGGTTCAAAGATTGTGTTACCTGCACATCAATGTGCTCCAGACTTCATGAGACTGATCTTCTACTGGAGGAGATGGAATTATCTGGTTTGGGTGATTGTCTGCTAGAAGTTGCTCCTTGTTTGCATAACCTAATATCAGACAAACTCTTAAGGTTTTCACTTCAAAGCATGACCAGACCAAGCCACAGCAGACAGAGAAGACGGTGGCAACATCTGACAGCATTAGATTTGCACACCAGCCTCAGGAAGACTACTAGAACCTCATCTCCCGTTAGCTTCCATCCATCTACATGCATTTAAGAGGTCTAGAGTATAGAACAGTACAGAATCAATGATGTCCTGGCAGTATGCAGGGCTCATGTAATAGAGCACATCATGTACAGTTGCAGTGATCATGGTCCGCAAGGCACGGACCCCCTCGAGGGTTATTCGCTCCATTGCCACCTCACCCCCCAGTTTGAGTTCTCTCCTCCACTGAAAGCAACACAATGCACAAAACTAAGTAGATGACCCATAATTTTCATTTCCTTGCTCTTAATCTTCTAATGCCAACCAGCAGCTTCATCAGTTGACCACATGTGAGAACATTGCTGATGAGAAATTGACAGAGAAAAATCTGTTTACCTGACAGGGTATGAAAAGGATCCGCTGAGCATTACGCTGGTGTGGTGTGAGATGTTGTTCTGCTAATGCTGAAACAGTTTGACGAAAAGCTCCAACATCATCTACCAGATTTGCCTTCTCCAGTCGCTGCCCAATCCCATGCACCATGAAGACCACATGACGCACTGGTACCTGCACATCAACCAATTGTACCAGTTTATGGATTGTTTGGTTGCATAGATGCCCTTCAACTTCAGTTTGTGACTAGTACCCCTAAATTATTTGGAAGAACTTACAGAATGGAAATGAATCTGGAGGAACAAGTCTTCCAAGTCTGAACAGAAGTACTGGAGTAATAATTCCAAACACATCAAATAAGGGCAGCAAAGCAACAAGCACCTGGGAAGCATAGTCATCCATTTCTTCCTCTTTCCGCTGCCTCAACTCATCCTGCATCAGAAACTTGTGTCAATAAATATTACTCCAGGTATCTGACATTTAGCTCAAGGAAGGTTTGCAACCAAGGCAATGAACAGCAAAGTTTATAGCAACTGTGAAGACAAGAAGCCTATCCAAGAGGTTAATATGATGTCAATGACAGAGGACATGCAAATTCTTCTGCAACAGTTAAACCTTCTAACGCTAAAAGCAGTGCCATCTTTTGATCTCAAGATACTTGAAGTTGGAATGATTAAAAAACCTGGGTAGGGTGTGCACTATCTGGAGGTGCAAAGCCCCGCCGAAGCTTCACACCATTTCCTTTTAAACCAAGGACAAAGGAGATGCCTGAAGCATCCACTGCCAGAATTGCCTCCCACGTATCATCCTCTCCCATGAAAAGTGCATGAAGTCCCTATAACTCAAACAAATCATTTGAATTTTCTGACCTAAACTCTAGCAGAATCTGATACCCATTCTCAGTTCCCATGCAACATCGACATATTACATTGAACAACCTTTCAACATAGAGTCTGTACTACAGTAAGCTGGAGGACTGCCAACACAGAAAAGTATCACAAGCTCAGCCATAAGTTGCTAAACTTGAGTTCAATCACACCTTGGTGGAAACTTGTGAGCATTGATGCAGTAATATGCTACATAGTCACTGACCAACAACACATGGTGACAGTGCAACATTATTGCTTCTCAACACATCAGACACGATCTTATTTCCCATTCAAACTCTCCATCTTTCATACTTGATTAGACTGAACTATCCCGCTTCACCAAACACATAAGAAAAGTAAAGATGTTTCTTTTGGATTTAAAAGTCAGTGATGCTTTCTGCAGATAAAGACAAATTCACCAGTAAACTTGTAAACAGGATAGTCCTGTAAATTCACAAGTCATATCCTCTATGGCTGTTTGTCTTCACTGGCATGTGAAGCCCATGGCTGAGAAGAGATGTCTGAGATTGCAGATAGAACTACACAATAGAACCTTGTAAGTTGAAAGTTGTCAGTTCCGGCAAAACCAACATTAACATGACACGAATGAGTGTGGTCATAACCTTATGAGACGGTCACTCACAAAGTGTCAGACCATCACCTTCATCATTAATACCAGTTATTAGCTGCCATGACTCCCACTGATTTCAGTAGGTCCTGATGGTGGGTCTAGATAAGTGTATGATAATCTGCAAAATTTTGGTGAAACCATTATACCAAAATCTGCTTCCTGATTTTCTGTTGCATTTCCAGAAGAAACGGAAAGACTCAAATCATGACGTTGGCTACCACTCAACTAATGTTGGTAATAAAAAGGTCAATAGCCTAATTCAAACTGCAACAAGCTTCTGAGGGTACATGTCTGAGAGAACAAACCAAAGAGGTGCCAGTCAGATTGACTCGTGCAGCATATAATCCTGATGGTTGAAAAGAACGACGCCGCCATATCTGCATAGAGAGAAAACTAACATGCATCAGCACTTGAAAGCAGAAATGTAACCAAGGAATGTAGGAATCAAAAGTCATCTATCAATGTGATTGCAGAGACAACTCCACAAAGAACCTCTGAAGCCAACCAAACACAAAGTTGTTTTAGTTTATGCCAAAGCAAACACAGCAAGAATGAGTATCGTCATAACTTAGTGGGTGTCACTCAAAGTATCAGACCATGACTTTCATCATGAATGGCAGTCACTAGTTCCCCACTAACTTTACTGGATCCCAACAGGGTGTAGATAAAGTATATACAACAATTTGCTCAACACCTAGAGCAACCTACATGAAATGCCGTATCCTGAGCTTCAGTCAGAATTTCTGGAAGAAATGGGAAGACTCAGTCATGATGTTGGCTAGGACTCAAGATGCATAGCTACTAAAAAAGTTCAAGAGGATCCTCCTTCAAGCTGCAACAAGCTTGGAGGGTAAGCTTCTATAGGCAAGCATCTAAGCCAAGGCGTAGAGCAGACTACATAAAGGTATAGTGGTAGTTGGGACCTCCTGCAACTGGAACATGCACTTAGCACACTAATTTTGAGTATTTGAATGCAGTATATCAACTTTAGCCACTGAAAGAATCACAAATTAGTAAAACTAAGATATAGTTGTTCCAAACTTGCACCACCAACATTAATCTCTACACATGTAAGTATAGCTTGATCACCTTCCTGTGATATGCAATCTCTAACTGCTCAGCAACATCTTCCCGCAGTGGCAACCAATCAAGGCCACCCTTGCGTACATACCAATGACCTCGTAAGACCCGTCGATGCTCTCCTCTCCAATACACTGGAATACATCTCCTTTGCATAAGATCCACCTGTGCGCCCAGCCAGCACCTCAAATGATGTCAATAAACCCCAGTTCAGCTTCTTTGTCAGAAGAAGCTCAGGAAGGCAGTTCCAGAGACAAAGACACATGTGATCTCCTACAGGCCAGTATAGGGTGCTAGTCTGTTTGTTAATAGCCAAAACGTTCCATGTCACTCAGAACAAAAAAACATTGCTTGCTTTACAATAGTCCTCCATTTTGTGTGGTCCTGCTTGTGCATACTTGAAGAAATAACATTCAGTGGTGAGATTTTGGGCTGACAATGTTTCTCTATCACCCTTCATGTAAATCTCGTCACATTTGGAAGCACACAAACCTCATATAGCCCACTCTTGACAAGAACCCCCACACTCTCCCCATCATCAATTTCTGCATTGTTGCCACTGTATGAAAGCTGGTCTTTTCCTCCATTGCGTGTCCTGCTGAGGTACCCTTCTGTAAAGTTCCTTTGCTCTGAGGGATTGGGAGCCAGACGGCCTGAAGCTGTCACTGGGCCTTCACTAACTTCGGCATACTCCTTCCACCATGCTGAAACGAGCTCCTCTTCCCTCTGATGGCACACATTATCAAGATATGGCTAAGAAACAAGTCCTGCTTAACTTCAAAATCAACCTGTAAAGGTCTGCCAGTCTAAGTAACATGAAGTGGAAACAAGATTTCGACTACTATGGAAAGCTTACCACAAAAATAGTGTAAAACTGCTTTTGTGCTTAAACTAGTTTAAAAGTATCAAAACT
This sequence comes from Sphagnum tenellum, assembly GCA_963921925.1. Classification (NCBI taxonomy): domain Eukaryota; kingdom Viridiplantae; phylum Streptophyta; class Sphagnopsida; order Sphagnales; family Sphagnaceae; genus Sphagnum; species Sphagnum tenellum. Next base: position 11,161,195 of record OY998159.1, on the reverse strand, counting down.
AGCATATATATGAGTGCTGCCTAAAGTAATTGGAGTCATGTCCAACTTCGATCAACAAATTCATCACTCTCCACATACCTCAGTTACTCCATAATTCCCTCCAAAAACTGCAATAATTATAGCAGAAAGAATCCAGATTTCAAGTTCTACTCCAACATGTTCTGGACATTGCAACAATATTCACATCACAGGTAGACAAACAACACAGTACATTATAGTCAAGGGTTCTGGGTGAAGATGAAGCCCATAAGAGACAGGAAGCACACACCTGCACAAAGGAAGCCTCCAGTGCAAGGGAGTCTCGAACACTGAACCGGAAGTATTTACCCTTGCCCACCACCTCTGATGCAGGCACTTGAGCTGCTGCTTCTGGAAAAACCTCCCTTAAACCCTCATCATTTCACTAAATTTTCCTTCCTTAAAAATTGTCCACACATCTCTCTGTGCAATCCATCACAGAAGTTCTTCCCTCCCTGCCTAGAGTGACATCATGTTGTTAGCCTCATCTAGGTATCATACCCCATTCTGCAAGAGCCAAAGTCCAAACCCCATGGTAGAAAATTGCAGAAACCTGTTGCGTGCTATGCAGAATGTATCCATCCTCTTAGAGCTTGCAATCAGATTCAAGCATGAGATAGTAGGTCAGTGATCTTTGCAGGGCTGCACTCGGTATGAATCCCTCAGAAGGTTTAGGGTTTTGCACTGTGGGTTCGGAAGACAAGTTGATTCAAGAAAGAAGGGGCATGCACTCAAATTTCTCAGTTCTCCAACGCATTTCAAAGGAAAACACGCATGTATGCACATGATTCCTCTCTCTTGATTTTTGTCCCACATACAAGATACAAAATGCATTAGAATTGTTGCGGTGGCTATACCATTGGGACGAAGTGGAATCTTGCAGAAATACCAACGAACATCTGCACCATCAGAAGCGCTCTTGGTATGCACACCGTACTTGGCAGCAGCAGCAGCAGCAGCAGCGATCTGCTCACCCATTTCAAAGATTCACACTCTTGCGATTGAGACTTTGAAAATCTGAATGAGAAAGGGCATGGAAATCGACCTTCAAAACGGGTTACATGTACGTATGTGTGTCGAATCCCAGAAAAAAAAAACTATGAAGCATGATGCCTGCTGCTGTGTAGGGTTCTTCAGCCACTCAATTTCCTCGATGCACAAAACCTTCTCACACACGCATTCATTTTCCCAAAAGAAAAAGCCACAGACAGCTACAGAAACCCCAAAAAAGAAACAAATGATTTTTTAGAAATAATTCTAACAACAACAACAACAACAAACTTGATTCTTCAACGATCGCAGACACGCTAGAATCAGCACAGATGGAAATACAAAATAAGACGTCATCGACGCGCCCTGCTGTACGGGTCGGGGGTCCGAGTCTCAAGACCTACTACCTGCCTCACCAGTGCCCGATTAGGGTTTGGAGATGCTAGGGTTCTGACAGCACCATCCCACCCTGAGCCAAAAAACCACCCACCAGTCCTATTAAAACCAGTTTCACATTACGAGAACTGGTTTTTTTGGTGAAAGTGTTTAGACTGTTTTAGATTGGAATGGATTTTTTTTGGGTGTCTTGTTGGCTTTGCCTACCTAAGGCAAGAATATTGTGTTCAGATTCATTATAGAGTATTATAGTAGCTTAAAAGATTTTGGCCCCTAGGTAATATAATAATAGGTCTATATTTTTATATGAGGATTTTTCAAAGTTGATGTTTTGGCTTGTGTTGAAACTTGAAATTTGCTATAGAGTTATGATATCTTGAAGGATTTTGGTTTCTTTTCAAGTATTTTTTTTGAAGATTATATTTTTGCACGGTGAAATATTTGAATTTTTTTATAATTCCTTTTTTGCCTTAAATTTTTTTTTAATGTAAGTGGAGTTGTCATAGGTTGTCCCAATCTAATAGCACAGAGTAAGAGAGATGTAAAAACTATAGCATTGTCAATTGGTGCATTGTTGACATTGTTAGATTTGTATGGTCCTTCGTGAGGATTGAGAAGAATTTTTCAAAAAAGATTGTGGCACATATTCACACACTAAAAATGCCATGCTCGGACTATTATTTAGTGTAAATCCCTTCACACGATAACGTATTCATTCTCTCAAGAGATAATCTATGTTCAATTAACACAAAATAAATTTTACTATTTTTTTAGGAGGTATAAATGTTCTCATCAACTAAGTTATCTTATGAAATTGTAGATGTTTGATATTGAACATCTTAGGTGTCGCAACCCTAACTTGGCCAAGTGTGGGGGTGAAGTCCAACACTTGGAAAAGTTGGGGATTTGGAGTCCTTCGGGACTCCTGAATGTTTGGAGCTCAACAGCAAGGTGCAAAACATCTTGCATTGAGGTGTTCTTAGTGTCGTTGGAAAGGTCTTGAAACGTAAATATCGAAAATGCCCTCGCATTCTTAATTTGTACATATGTAGCCCAAGTTATGGGCAAAAGAAAGGTCGGGAGTCAAACTGGTAGTTTGACTCCTGACCACTAACAGTCAAGAATCGACCAGCTCCCGATGTCCGATTCAAGAGTGCGATACGGCGTTAGAAAGATCTTAACAAGGGCTACACTTTTGGTTTAGACCTCGTTGCGATCAGAGGTCAGAGCGAGGAGTTATGGCCTCTCAAAGTCCTTAGAGTCTAGAATCGGGACACTTGGGTGGATTTCGAGACTCCAACTTGGGAGTCCCGGGAAAAAGAGCCACTTGGGTGTAAGTGCGACGGAGCGTCGCAGAGTATACTATATGGGGGATGGTGGTGGCATCCCCCGAGTCCAGGCCGTGGTGAGTCTTGTGGTCTGAAGTGCCCGTGGTTTGTCCTAACACCAAAGGGTGTTCCGGAAAGTGATCTAACCGCTTGGGTGGTTTGTTTTGATGCAGATTCAAGCTTGATCAACTAATACCTTTTCCTAGTCTAATCCTTGGGCTCCTAACTCGACCCTCTACCCCTTTCTAGAGTTGGAAGCCGGGAGCGTGCCCCAAGTCTCAACTTTCGCAACTTGACTTTGTGAAACCCTCAAGTTGGTTTCACCCCGTGACTTGAGAGCGCGTCATTAGGCATACAACACATCATCTTTAACAATGTCATAATATATATATTTTGATGAGGTTAACTTGTCACAATTTTTTCTGTATTATATTCAAGAATATAATATAAGAAAACAACAAAAAAAACATTGCAACAAAAATTGTTCTATATCCAATATGGGGATAAGGAGGAATTGTATTGGTTTTGGAGGGTGAATGTCAATAAAATGAACAAAAAGAATAGCAAATAAGAAAATGGTGTATTTTTTGCCATTGTTTTAGAGCAATTCAATGTTGCCCCAAAAAATTGTGAAACATGTTACATAACATAGTTTGGAACTCAAAATATGAAGGATATGAATTTTTCATTTGTGTCTTTTGAAAAAATACAAAGGATAAATTCTTTTGAGCTTCAAACGCTAATCCACTTGCCAAAGGGTAGAAATGAAATTGTAAATGATAAAGGCTTAGTTTTAGCATTGGGGAAGTTGCATGTTTTTTCCAAATAGAGGTGAGAAATGATTTTTTAACGATGTTATTTTGGTGAAGCGTGAAAATCGTGTGGTGTGATTGAAACAAATCACTAGCCCCAAAGAAAACATAGTTCATGATCACAAATCAAAAACATCACAAAACATGACCATAGATTAAAAGGAAGGAAATTTATTAAAAGAGGTCACTTTTGTAATGATGTTTTTATTTAATAAAGTTTGACATTCAATTAAAAACAATGAACATAAAAATTCGTATGAAAGAAATAATGTGTTGTCAATTGAAACAAGCCGTTTGGCCAAATAAAACACACATTTATAGATTGTCATTTTGTCAAACTTGTAATAGTGTTGTTTACTTGACATTGATTCCAAAACAACCATTGGAAATCTCTAGCTGACCCTAAACCCAAAAATAAGAAAGTGGCAGTGTTGACCCATGTGTTGAGGGGCCTCCATCACATCCTAAACCAAGAATCTTTAAACAAATGATTATGATTATGCACACAACCCACACCTATTAGTAATTATTTCATTAGGAGAATGGGGTGGGTCCTTGAAAAGGACTTGTAGTTGATCTCATTGTGAACAATCCTTAAGAAGGGGTGGCCTATGGACATCCACAAAAGCTTGAACCCTAAAACCTTCAACCCTCCTCAACATGTGTGAAGCCACATATGCACATGAGCCCCAGCCACCAAAGATTAGGAGTACAAGGCAGGTCCTTGGGAAGGACCCGCATAGGACCTCTCTGCTACAGTAGCAATACACAAGCCATCCTCAAAACCCTAAAACCTCTAACCCTTGGCAACATGTCTGAAAGGTCTTAGAAGATATATGTGCACATGAGCCCCAACCGACCAAAGATAGGGATTACAAGGCATAGGTCCTTGTGAAGGACCTGCATAGGACTCATCTGCTGCAGCAGTGATCCTCAAGAAGGGGTGGCGCAAGTGAACACCCAAAACCCCAAATCGTGAAACCTGCCCCGACACGTGTGAAGGAACATAAAATATATCCACATGACCCCCCGCCCACTAAGCTTCACAAGGTAGGTCCTTGGGTAGGACCTCTCTGTTGAGGCAGCAGTTCTCAAGAAGGGGCGGTGAAGGGACCATCCACAATACCCTAAACCCTAAAACCTCCAACCCTCTTCTAGACGTATGAAAATAATATATACCTATGCACATGAGCCCCGTCCACTAAGGATCAGGATTACCAGGTGGGTCCTTGGGAAGGACCTTCGTAGGATCAGTCTGCTGCCGCAGCGGTCCTCGAGAAGGGGCGGCGAAGGGACATCCACAAAACCCTAAACCCTAAAAACTCCAACCCTTCTCTCTATTCAGGTTCTGTGAGCTTTCTGATCTCTTCCGCGCGAGGAGCAGCAGCTGCAGCAACAGAGTTCGCATTTTCACCGATTTCTGTTGCTTGGAATGTTTCAGTCTTGTCGTTTGCAACTGGATTTACTCCAAGTTCTAGGTGGGCTTGAATCTCTTTGTTTTGTTGTAGGATTTTTACATTTGAAGCGTCATCTATGGTGGTGATATGATCCATGAACAGTCCTGCTTCTTATGCTAGTAGCTCCATGCTGTTGCACTCCAGAAACCACGTATGGCAGGGCGCTGGCGCTGTTGGGCCGCCTTCTCTCTGCCGCCTTGATCGCCTGCCTACTGTTCGTGTCCCTAACCTGCAGCAACAACGAGCGAAGGTTGCAGTTTCTCTCTCTTGGAAGACAGGATGGAGGAGCTTCAGCAGTTGGGGGAGACAGGCGATGGGAATTCACGAAGAGAGTCGTCCTGGTGGTCTCTGGAGAATTGGAAGATTCCCACTCCCTGCGACGATCAGTAGGCTGAATGCAGATCTCTGTTGTGGATCGGATGTCAGAAGTATTGCAACCGAAGCTCATGATAATGGAAAAATTTCTGCTGTTTCGATAGAGATGGTGGAAAGGAAGAAGAAGAAGACGACGAAGATCATTCGAGACTTGGAGGATACGACGGTGGTGCTGGATGGAGTCGTTGTAGAGGAGGATGGCGGTGAAGCAAAGGCGGCGAAAATGGGCACTGTGGGTGGTGGTGATCGTGCGGTGTTTGTGGTTAGTGAGGAGCTCGATGCTCATCGCTGGAGGTCTGATAGGGAAGCAGCTTCTTCTTCTTCATCTTCCACAAGAGAGATGGCACAAGAACAGGTCGTAGAGTTAGATGATGGGGAAACAGGAAGAGGCCGTAGAGCTGCTAAAACTAGAAATGGGTTCTACTCTCACGTGTCCCCTCAGTATGCAACAAGCTCAAGCAAGGAGGGAGAAGGTGATTCAGCATTGGAGTACTACATCCCCAAAGTTGGAGATCAAGTGATGGGTGTTGTGGTCTCTGGGAATCATAGCAAACTGGATATTGCAATTGGGGCAGAGAGACTTGGACACATGTTTGTCAGTGAAATGTTTCCTTTGGACAAGCGGGATCTTGCACAGAATATGTGGGAGATGCCTCAAGGAGATAGCTTAGCAACTACTGGTGTTGCTCCTCCTCCTCCTTCTCCTCCTCTGGGCCAAGCTCTTACTGTGAAGGATGAGGAAGTTCTTAGCATGGGTGGTGTAGACACACATCTCCCTGTTGAAGTTGGGACAATCTTGACAATGGATGTGAAAGGACAGATGGCAAGTGGAGCAGCTCTGCTGTCAGCACGCTCAGTTGCTTGTCGGAATGCCTGGAATCGAGTTCAGCAGGTTTGCCAAACTCTAAACCCTTTTCACTTCTCCAGGTTTTCCTCTCTGAGGTGGAAGTCTTTGATAATTTCTGGAATTCTAATATATCTGTTCACCACCCCAATGTGTGCATGGGTGAGTTAATAAGAGGCAGTGAGTTTCAAAGTCAGGATCTGAACTTTCTACAAAGGGTACATGCTCTGGAAAACTTGTAATATCTCAGCATGGCAGATCAAGGACAGGAATGAACCGATTGAGATAGAGATTACGGACTGCAATGCAGTGGGACTTGTTTCCAGGATTGAGGTACACTTCTGTTGCACTTCTGTCTCTCTGTGCCATGCGTTGCTTTTCTAGAGAAAATACAGTCAAACAATCCAGTAGACTCTAAACCCTGAACCCTAAACTTTAATCCCCTAGACAACTGAGTGTTGATTCCATTGAGCTCAAAATAGGATGTAGATTTCATAACTGCTGCTGATCTTGTAACTGGGGCTACTGTTGAACCACCTGCTGTACATTTTGAGAATTTCATCTGTCTGATTAGCCGCTTTTTGCTTCTGATTTTTTGATGATCAGGGATTAAGAGCCTTTTTACCACTCTACAATCTTGTCAAGCAGCCAACAGGGTTGCTACCAGAGTGCTTAAAGGACTATGTACGTTGCTCACTCATTTGCTATTTACTTTACTCTTGATGTTGGCGATGATCTTAATGTGCAACATGGTTTTGTGGAGTTTTCACTTATTATTATTGTTGCTCATGATCTTTTTTTCTGAAGGTGGGAAGACGCATGTGGGTGCAAATTAGTACAATTCATGGGAAAAATAGCAACTTGGTTGTGAATGAAAAGCAAGCTTGGGTAAGCTTTCTCTGTTCATTTTACCAAAGCAGATTCCCAAACTTGAGCTTTCCATTGATTCCTTTGCAGTGGCCTGATGCATATTTAATAGATGCTGGTCATGACTGATAGTTTTTTCAATAGTCTTCTGTGAGTTCCAGACAATGCTGGAGGAAGAAGACAATCAACTTGACACCCATTAAAACATGATGGTAAAATTTGGTAAGACACAGCGTTGTCAAAGTGCAACTCATGATGAACTAAGAAGTAATCTGATTGATTTGCCTGCAGGTGTCACGAAATCTTCATTTGGGGACACTTGTTGATGGAACAGTCGCAGAGGTTTATACATTTGGAGCTCGAGTCAAGATCAAGGACACAGATATAAGGTGCTTGTTTTGTAAAATCCGCATTTTGTCTCCTTGAATTCTCTTTTCCTACTGCCCCTTTTGCTGAATGGGCTAAAAGCTAGTGTGAAAGATGTCTATGTGATTCTTGTCAGATAAATTATGAGGGCCTGAAGTTTGCTGATATTTTCTTGCAGTGGGTTGCTTCACATTAGCAACATAGCACGGGCACACATTCCACAAGTAGAAGATGTTTTTGATGCAGGGGAACAAGTTAAAGTGATGGTTGTTAAGGCCTCATCCAACTGTAGAATTGCATTCAGGTGCTCCTTCAGCCTGTACTTTAGGACATTACACAGGTTTTTGATCTGTTGCATATCACTTTGTGCTTCTGGTTATGTTTCTGGTCTGGATTGCCACTAACAAACACCAGATTGAGAAGATTGGTGAACAAACTCATGTTTTTTTTCCAGGTTCACATCAGGAGGATTTAAAGTTTCTGATGAAAGCTGTCTTGTCTGTAGAGTTCTGCTTCTTGAGGAACTTGCAATTGGATTCCTGGCTTCCCTTTTGTTCTGAAACATGTCAATGTTGTGTGGTTGCAGCACGGCTGACTTAGAGAGTGAAGATGGTCTTATGCTAACTGATAGAGAGGTACAATCATCGTTCCACATCTCGGTCCTTTTACATGCTGAACAATGTCAAGTTTCATAATTCATGCGTATGTAGAAAGAATGTTTGCCATCATAGAACTCAGATCTTATGTTCTGTTTGGGTGATGTATATGGTTGGACCTGTAGAGGGTATTCAGAGAGGCAGAGGTGATGGCTAAAGCATACCGGGATGCTCATCCTGCACAAGAAGAAAATTTCCTTCAACGAGTAGAATGTCTTTCAGACTCAGATGAACCAGAGCAGCCCATCGCCAATTGGGACTGGCTTGAGTTTGGAGCAAATCCAGAAACAGTATATTGACATCATACATTGATAACCCCCTTTCTATGGGGAAATAGAGAACCATTGTTACATTTTTTTGTCATGAATACACATGATGTGAAGAATCATCCTGAGGTTTGAAGTTTATTGGCAGATTGTTCTGTCCAGCAACACTTTAAAATAGGCAGTTTGATCAATGGAATGATACCTTGTTTTGTGTGAACTTTGTGAGTAGTTCTAAGTAGAAGAGAGAACAGAAGCAGGTTACAGTGGCATCTACCAACCTCAAGCTCTCGGGTTGTAATAAGCTGACCCAATCTTTTCTTGCAGGGTTCTGAAGATTGAGATGAGCATGAAGAAATATAATCTCTTGTGATTTCGTTTTGAACAGTGCAATGCCATTATACAATGAATCAAACTTGTTCTCTATCCAAACTTGATCAAATTTGTCTTTGCCAATTGTATAATGCATGCAGGTACAATACCAATCATATGAAGCATTGGTACATTTGCCTCGATTCGATGACGATTCTTCATTTTCCTATGAAAATTCTTAAAGCTTGTTCATCACACTCAAGTTGAGCTTTGGATCAAGTTCTTGTTAGCTTTGTATGATTCCTGATCCATTATCCACCCCAATCCTTTGAATGGGGCAATTCATCAAAGGTTCTGTTGAACATGCATAATCTCCAATCAACTTGTATGATAATGTTTTCCTCTTATACAATTCTTCCCTATTTTTGCAAATTGGAAATGAGTTCAATCATGCATGATTCTTTCTCTTTCTCAAATTCATAATCCCAGAATACACAATTTGTGTCAACAAGCCCTTGCAACAAAGTTGAATGAATTTTATTGGACAATACTAATCCTCCCTGCCAAGTACAATGACTAGGGTTGAAATTAGAAGACCCATCAATCACACTTCTATTATTATAATGCGTTCTATCACATGTTTGAAACTAGTTTGCCACAACTCTAAACTGGCTTTGATTTAAATACTTAAATACAAAGAATTGTTACAAATGAAACTCAACAATTCTTACAATTTTTGAAGAGGTGCATCTACCTCATATATTTCCCCACCAATGCCTACCATACTTAAAAATCCCTTGAATTGCTTTCAACAACTTAAATTGATAGAATTTGTAATGATCTAACACATAACAACAATAGTTTCAATTGAAATACTCTCTCATATGTGTATTTTGCCTTTGCAAATAGGGACCTAATTTTTCATAATGAAATTCAAATGTGATGCATGTATCTTTTCTTTGAAGATTGTTCTTATAATGAAACCTAATACAAATTGATCAATAAAATCATATTGCATCTCAAAGGATCACACACTACACTCTCTCTAGTGCTCATAACATCAAAACAAAGGCTCAAAAACTAAACCATTTTCCCATCTATCTATGAAAGAAGGTAATTTGTTTGTTTGTTTTTGTACTTATGAGATCCACCGAACCAGGATGTCAGATCACGTTCTTGGTCTCTTTGGAAAGCTCTTGAGGAGGAGGGGTGCATCGGCTTGGTTCCATAACGTTTGGACTTGCAGTGCAAAAGTTCTTGAATTGAATGATTTCTTCACTGAAAATTAAATTAAATCGTAGCTGAAAATTTAGGAGGAATTGGAGTGTGCCTTTGGTGTTGTTGGAAAGATCTTGATGAGTAGGATTTAATGGAATTTATTGAGTAAGATTTGGATTCAGAATGTGGGAGATATTGATACTGAGAAGAAGGAAAAGAAGAAAAAAGACAAAAAAGAAAAAGAAAAAGAACTATGCTTATCAATTCATCCCCTTCTCAACCATCCTCTTCCTCATTTGAAATTTGTTCATCCCTCTCAACCTAAGAAAAATGGAAGGCCTAGAAAATGGATCACCCCAAAGGCCTAGAAAAATAGATGAACGAAAACTCCTTTTGCTCTAGATTCCCAAGTTAAGAGGCATGGAAAGGTTTTTTTTCAATTTTTTGGTTTTTTAATTTTTTTTTCTCTAACACCATTTTCAAGAACAAAATTTCAATACTTTCCATCAATTTGCATCCTATTTCTTTTCAATTGAATTTGAATTCAATGAAAAGAGAATTTGAATTCAATTCAATTCAAACTGCATGCAAATTCATTCAATATTTTGATATGAATGCAATTGAATTTTTGGAAAATCAACCCACTCTTTGCATCTATCAATAGAATACATCCCTTCCTCAATCATCCTCATCCATATAATATTTATTCATCTCTTCCAACCAAAAACAAGTGAGAAATTCAAAATTGGAAAAAAAAAAAAAAAAAACCTGACAACAACATTTACTTCATTCATCCTCTTTCCCATCATCCAGTTCTATTTAATATCTATTCATCCATCCATCCCTTCCAAACCAAAGAAGAAAAAGAAAAAAAAAAGAAGTAGAAAATCAATCACAAAATCCACTAAATTTTACAGTCACCATTTCTTCCAGAATTTGTTGTTTCTTTTACACAAACGAACGAACGAACGAACAAATTTGTGGTTCTTTGCGCTACGCCTGAATAGGTCGAAAGTTAGGGTTTGCTTGCTTCCCCAAAGCAGTGAAGCTTTGGACGCCGTGTGGCGAAGGACAGAGAGGGTGCGTGTTTTTGTTTGTGTTTCTTCTTCCTGGTGTGTGGCAGGAGAAAAAAGGGAAAGAGGAAGGGAAAGGGAGAAGGAAAGAAAAGAATTCGGTAGTGACAGTTTTTTTTCTGGTGGTTTTTCTTCTTCTTTGGTTTGGTTTTTGTTGCGCAAGGAAATCATTTTTGTTGTTGTAGGAGGAGGAGTTTGTAGAAGCTTGGGATTTGGAAGGTGGAAAGAAAGAAAGAAAGAGAGTAGAAAATGGCGCAGCAGCAGCAGCAGCAGCAGCAGACAGGGAAACCATTGCCGCAGTTGGATCAGAACAGTACCAAGGAGCTTAACCTCACAGTTTTGCAGAGGATGGATAGACATGTGGAGGATATTCTCACCACTGCTGCACATGTTACCTTTTATCAGTTCAGCGTGGAGGATAGTCAGTGGGTAAGAGAATTGCATTTTCTTTCCTCATCATCCTCCCTCCCTCCCTCCCTTTGCTGGTTTTTCCTGGTTTTTCTTCTTTTAGGTCTTTGCTTCTGTGGTTTTGGCCGCTTTTCTTTTGTGGTGACATTCCTTTGGTGCAAGTGGAGAAAATGTGCATAAAAAGTGCTAAGGTTGCAATTCAAGAAGGCCTTAACCATTGTAGTAAAGGAACTAAGGAAGGATTAAGGGATTGTAAATGAGTGGAGGGGAACTTGCAAGGAGGAAAAGAAACAAAGCTTATTGCTGGTTATAGGGTTTTCTGTAACGGCTCACCTGAGAGGCTTCTGGTTTTCAACGCACTGGGATATGTTTCTCGAATTCTGCCTGATGTTTTATATTTGTGACATGGGTTAAATTTTTAGGGTTTCTGGTGTCCAGCACTTGGAAATGTAGATTTGGCTGGCCCATTCTAAGTGTCTGGAGTGCTCATATGAGAATCTTCTGGTTTTCAGTGCACTGGAGATGTATCTAGCACCAAAGGGAAATGTAGATTTGGCTCACCTATTCTAATTGGGAAAGGAGCTCTTTGTGAGTGAAAAAGTGTGTCACTGGTAGTTTGTTTTATCTGACCTTATTTTGCATTATGCCTGCTGCCATAGCTCTGGTGTAGAGCTTGGAGGATAAAAGTAATTTCGTAGTCAAGATTCTCTTTGGCCTTGATGAGAACTCTCTTTTTTCTGTGCAATAGTTATTACTGCAACCTTGGGTTGATAAATAAGAGGGCCTCATGTAATTCAAGTGCTCATCAAATGTGTTGTTTTTGGCATTGTTCTCTAGAATCTGGGGTGATGTGGGATGCTGCTGTATATGAGCAGAATTGAATTTCTTAGATGTCTGTGAATGAGCATTTGTAGATACACACCATGCACAACTAGTTTCAGATGTGAAAACTCTAAGATACTGAACAGGAATAAAGGTATGTTAAATGGACTATTATGTCTTGTCAACCTAATCATTTGTTGTGTTCGAATAGATTTTAGTAGTGCATGTCAACATTATGTTCTATTCTGGCTCCTTCATTCAACAAACAATGTTGTTGTTTTGCCAGTAAGATTCTGGAAATGGGGTTACTTGACCACATAACAATCATATCTGGCTTCTTGAAAGAGCAGATGCAATTGCTAATGTTGATTGTTAGGGTTTTTTTCTTTCCAGTAGTTGCATGACTGTGAATTGGAGTCCTTATGCACACAAGTTTCCCAAGCAATCTGGAGAGTAAGGAAGGTTTTTTGGTGTATTGCTTTATATAAGTATGAGGGAGATTACACATTAAGCAGTCGTCACACAATAAGTTCCGACTTGTGTATGTTAGGGGGATAGACTGAAGTGCTAACAATCTCTGCATTCTTGATCACAGAGTCGTAAGGATGTGGAGGGTTCACTCTTTGTTGTAAAACGGTGAGTTACATATCACCCTGTTGTTGTTGTCAAAGTATCTTATGTAGGACAGTTAGGGTAACATTCTGTCATATTTCCCTCTAAAAGGAGGAGTGCCTTCTTGCAGGCGGACACAACCTCGCTTTCAGTTTGTTGTTATGAACCGGCGCAGCACAGGTCTGTTCTTAGTTGCAAGTTTCATCCTTTAATGACTAAAATGCATAAAGTGGCTTGGAGGAGTTCCATTTTGTTTGCAGATGACTCAATGCTGTATGCTTGGAAAGTATGCTCAGGCCATCAATGTTTGTGGTCTTAATAACTGTGCTTATTGTTTGAGCACTCGTGTGGGAAATGGTGTGTTGCTGCACAACTAGGTGAAGAAAAGAAAGATTCGCAGATTTTACTCAAAAAAGAATTAAATGGGGTTTGTGTTGGGGGGGCAACAGATAATCTTGTGGAAGATCTTCTGGGTGAGTTTGAATATGAGGTACAGGTTCCTTATCTCCTATACCGCAATGCAGCACAGGAAGTTAATGGCATTTGGTTCTACAACCCACGTGAATGTGAAGAAGTCGCCAAGCTTTTTCAGAGGTTACTTGGCACCCTTCTTCCTTTGTGTTTTCAGTCTTGGACTTTTGATGTTATCTTGCTCAAAATATGCAATTACAACATAGCATGTAGCAAGTGGTACATTTGCTATGTGACAATGTCTGCCAACTTAGGGTTGTTGGTAGACAAGAATTCAGGGTTTAGCAGCCATGGGACAGTGTGTCTTTCTGTGATCAGTTTTTGAGGTGTGGGTTCAGAGTGGCTTTTTTATGTTCTGTCTAGAGGTATACTGCAGTATGGATCTCAAAGATATTCTATTGAAATTCAAGTATTGTAACTGAATGAATGCTTGTAGGATTGTTATCTGTTACCATTGGTGGAGCTTCAACTGTTTTGTGGTGTGATTTTGTAGGATTCTATCAGCCTTTTCCAACAAGCCCCAGAAAGCGAATTTGTTCTCCTCACGGTGTGCTTTCCTTTCTTGTCCTGTTCTCTTTGCTTTTATTTCTTCTCAGGGCAAGGGATCCATCTGAGGCCAGCTTAATGGATACCTTTTGAGTAAATGTAATTAAATGTTCCATGATTTCATCCTACTTGCATAGTTTGTCATGTGGCAGTTGGACCATTCTTTTTTGAACTGTGGAACAAGCATAAATCTTAGGTAGTAACTTCAGCCAACAGCTAAATGTGCCTTTTGACATACATTAGTTGTGCGAGACCCAATCTTTTACTGTTGTTCTTTTTCTCTGTGGAGTTTTGAACTCAGATGCAAACTACAACTTGACATTTTAGTGCTTGCATTTTTGGATGGGTGGATACAGCTCAGAGTATCAAGAGCTGGAACCAATGGCAGCAATGATAGAGGGTCCACTTGAACCATCTGCAGGAGCTTTATCCAGTGTGACTGAGGGCCCTGATGAGCCTCTAGAGCGTTTCTTCAGTGTATTCCTCTCTACCTTCCCTGATTTCTCAGTTGACTAACAGTATTTCCTTATAATTTTTCTGTGAAAGTTAGGGCTTCCTCAACAACCAACAGGATATGGCAATGCAGTGTTTCTTCTCATTCACTATCTGTTTGGCGATTTTTGCAGTTCTGGTCTCGATTTTGCATTTATTGTAGTTAATCTTTATGTGTGGAAGCAGAATGCAGTGCGTATTAGCAGCCCGGACATAACACCAACAACTGTTCCACGACCTGCTGCAACATCTCATGCATTGCCACCCCGCCCTGCCATAGTGGCCTCTCCAACCATTGCTCCTAAGCCAGTACCCCCATCAACAGCCTCACTCCCACATTCATCCCTAGCACCTTCTCTCTCTCCTGACACTCCCAGCAGCAGCAACACAGTACGCACAACTCTCATACCACCAGCCTTTTTTGTCCCTCCACCTCGCACATCAGGCCCTACTGCCCCTCCATTGGCCACTTCAACACCCCCACTGCAATCTGCACCTCATGGTGCTCCTTTGCTTCAACCCTTTCCCCCACCTAATCCTCCTCTTTCCCTTGCTGCACCAATGTTGCACAGTGGGCCTATTACAAGGGAGGGTGTCCAAGATGCACTCTACCGTCTGTTAAAGGTAAAGCTTTATTCACCTGAAGTGTGTGGTTTTAACCAGTTTAAGGTACAGTGTGTGCACTTGACAATGTGGAATTGATTCCAGGATGAGGAATTAAGGATCAGACCTCCACAATACTACTGAATTGTACTTTCTTTCTGGGTGCTTTATAGTTTCTATGCGCATTGAGCTAGCCAGCATCATGGCTCAGTCTTCCAGTTAGCTCCGGAGTTGTAGCAAAAGACTCAGTATGTTGGTTAATGTCTGACATTGACTTCACCACTGCCAGTTAGCTGATTAAGTTGGTGGAAGTGTTGCAATTTTTACTGACTACCACACATGTTGCCACTGATGGGTCCTGAATGAATACACGGTTGGTATGGTTATGCTGCTCTTATTTTTTAAAAATTATTTGGACTCTATTCCCCTCTTGTGTTTCCTAGTTAGGGGGTTTTCCTTCCTCCACCCTGCTGTATGCTCTTACCTTTTGGTTAAAATTTCTTCAACCTTATTTTCCTGTCATTTTATGAATTCTCATCAGGTGGCCTTCAATAATGAAGGATTGAGAAGTTCTCAATTCCTATTAAGATAATGTTATTTAACTGGAATTGAAGCAAACCAAAGGATGTTAGATTGTGATGGCTGTAAATTTGTTTCATGTCAATATCTTATTGTACTTCTGTCTTGCTACATGGATGCTGAATATGGTGGAAGTTGGAGAAGTGGAGATTCACCATGTTCTTTCTACCAAGGATAGCATTTGTGACAATTGGGAGACTAAAAGGAAATTTGTGCTTCTGGAATGGGTGCTTGCAGAATGAACATTTCATAGATATGGTATACCGGGAGATGGTGAATGCACATTCAACATGAGGACCATGAAATCAGCACCCAGCTCTACAATCCTGCTCATGGAAAGCTACTCTGTGTGCTGTGTTAGTGCAGTAGAATGCTATATCTAGCCTATGTGGATTGGAACCCAAGGATTGCTGTCCTTTATGACATAGATGATCCTTGCTAGTGGACCCATAAAAAGACATGGCCCCATGTTTTTTGGTTGGAATCAGCTTTTCCCATTTCATGTGTACAGAGGATCCAAATGCATAGTTATCGCTTTTGAAAACTGGGGTCCACTGTTTCAAAGGAGCTCTCGAGACAGGAATGGAGTGTTTTGTGCATCTTTTCAACATCATATGTATCAGTATTTTGAGTAGGATGACCTACAAGTTCTTTTAGTTGTGTAAGCTCAAGCACAATATGATTGCTATGACAGCTGCACTTTGACAACTATTGATTTGACCTGGACAGAATCTGCAGTTACTTGAAGAGGTTATGTTGAGCCTGAAATGAAACTGGGTGTCACTGGCCACCATGGTGGTCTGGCACACAGGTTTTTGTTGAGGTGGGCAACTGTACTTCTCAGTACTTCTCTGCCCAACTGTATTGAGTTAACTTGGGAGTGACATTCTTCACATTGATCTTTTTGCTGTGGAAACATAATCTCATATGACAAAGAGTAATTCATATCTGGTGCACTGATATTCTTGTCCTGTGGGGTTCTGAATTGGATGGTTTTCTTTTCTTTGGTCTTGAGAGGTTCATGAATCGGATGGCTGTTATGTTTCATGGGATTGGAAGTTGATGTTGATGATCTGGAGTCTTGGCCAATAAGGGTTCAGGAATTTTGGATAAATGCTTATTGTTTGATCCAAGAGGGTTCATGATTGGGATGGATGCTGATCTTTCTTGTTCAGTAAGCTCCTCAAATTGAAAAACTGCTAATAATTTTTTATGATCCAGGTCTCATGAATTTGATGGTTTTTTAAATTGTTGAATTCTGAGAATATAAATGGAGTAGTATTATCATGATATAAGAGACATAATTCGAGAGAGATTCTTACTTGCATCAGGTCATTATTGGTGTTGTTGAAATAAAAAATCGGTTGCATATTTGGATGTCAATGATATTGTCACTGTAACAACACCAAATAGTAAGCACATTGCTTGTCTGTGCAGCACTATCCAAAGCAAGTGGCAAAGCATAAATTGATGTCCAAATTGGTTATCTTTGATTGAATTTTGAATTCATTTGAACATCAAGTCAAAAGCCCAAGTGGTTGGAATTCAAAAAGGTTTTGCAAAGTGGTTGTGGGTTCAATTCACCACTCTGTCATGCTAGATGTTATACCCTATTATACCCAATACTAAGTTATCACCAATACCCAATATCAGGTTCGAAAGGGCTTAACCCCTCCAGGAAACCAGGCCAGCCAAGGCAAGGCACTTGTTCCAAGTATAGCTAGGCATTGTGGGGAGCCTTACATAGCAACCCAAGTCAAAAATTGTTGGTGGATGTCCTTTAATATGACAATGGATTGGCATTCCCTCTAGCCTTTCAGGCCTATATCGCCAGTCACATTGTTAGAATGGGAGCCTTGAATTGTTTTGGGAATTAACTTCTGTAAACTGGCACTTAAATTTTGTCATCGTTATATGCAAATTTGTCCCTGGGCGACTTTAGTCAAGGGTCCAAGGTCCAGGGACCAATGAATTCAAGCAATTGTATTGATCGAAAGCTTTAAATTGGTTCCAAGCCCTTTAGACGAGGGTCCAAGACCAAAAAGTGGCAAAATTGAGGTTAAACCTACATGGCATCTGTTTTGGAGGGAAAAGCAATTGGTTCATACCAAAAAGCAGTGCTAAAAGGAGAGCTCCTGATTTTGGAGAACCAAGAATCAGGCGAGGGACCAAGGTACTGTCCAACTCAAGGATTCAATTTGCTTCAAATCAGTCCAAATTGGTTCCTAGGAAATTGGACCCTGGACCCGCTTCTAAAGTGGGCCTAAGCTTTGTACCTAGGTGCAAAGAAAACATTTGTTGCCAAATGAGATTCTTCAAATCTATGCCTTCAATTATTTTTAAGGTGTTGCATATTAGTGAACTAATACTCTTATGTTGCATGCAAACAATATGCAAATTGCAAGGAGCTTTAAACAGGAATTTGGAATTTTTAACAAATCATTCTCTGATTTAACTCGGAGATTTTATTCAAGGTGCACAAACCCTAACAATTATGTGTACAATTTCAACCTTGCATGACCTCCTCCTCGTACTAACAGACAGGGTTATGACACATTCCTTGTGCTTTTTTGTTTTTGGTTTTGTTGTGGTATCATCAATTTCCGATTGTTTCACTTGCAAGCTTGCACTACTTGATCTTGCCAACACTTCATTCTTAAGGATGGAGTTTAGATTGAAGAGGGAATGAAAACATTCAGTTGGCAGTAGTGGGCATTCAGTGTGTCAAGGAATCAAGGCTGATTGTTTTTCTGATTTGCAACTGAATTTTATTTGGTTGCTGCAAAGACCTTCCTTCCCTTGGGCTGACAAGTTAATATTGCTGAAAGAGAAAGGAAGAAGCAAAAAACTGAGGACCTCAAGCTGCAGCAAACTTTGCACACTTGCAATAGTAGAATCTCAAACACACACATCTCAAGGAAGGCTCTTTATTGACCTACAGGAGTTTGAGAGGGGACAATTCTCATCTGTTTTGAGGTGCCCTTCAATATTTGACAATTTTTGCAATTCATGAACTTCACAGCATGAGCAACCCTGAATATATGTATGTACATGTGGCACAGTGCAGTTGTGTTTCTTAGAGGAGAAATTTTTCAAAACACACTCATAGTTTCATGAAATAAAAGGGTTGTTACAAAACAACTCTCCATTGAAAGATACATACATACATGCTTTTGTTTCCAAAGTGAATTGTCTGGAAAGGAAGTCTTCTTCCTTCAAAACCTATTGAAAAGGTCATGAAAGGTGCAAGCTTCAAAACTCTGCAGATAGCAAGAGACAAAATTGAGGCCACTCACCAAATTTCCTCTAGATAAATGACATTGCAGAGCTTTACTATTTTTAGGTCCACTCTCCTCAATGCTCAAACCCAACCTGCCAGAAGAGCAGAAAATGTGGGAAATTCTCCACAGAAAGCAGAGCATTGTGCAAGTTTCTTCCAAATTTGCTTGGAAGAACATCATGTTCTTTGAACAGAAAGGGGTGAAATTGCATGATTTCTTTGCAAGCTGTACTTTTGTCTGCATAATCAAACGCTGGAAAAAGTTCCTCAATGGAGGAGACACACCTGAATAGTGTTGATTATCACAGTTGGTAATAACACCCCTCATGCACTGATTGCACTAACAAATTTCCAATTTATTGAATGATGATGTAGGCTTGTCTGCCTGTTGAGAATTTTTTCTCAACATGCTTTTGCTGGTTTGTATTTGGGTGCTTTTGGAGAATCCATCCACTATATGCACGTCCGCAAATTGATTTTTGTTACTCAACCTGAATTGTTGCTTCACTTGTCCTACTCTGCTGTGAAGAATCTGTATGGAATTTTGTTTTATTGATGTTCCTTGCATCATGCAATGTTGGGTACCTTGTACAACATCTTATCCATTGTCTAAGGTATCAAAATTTGACGGGATGGTTCTTTCAGGTCAGCCTGATCTTAGCAGTTAGAAATCAGGACAGAGATGGCTGAACTAGTAGCCAGAGATGCTCGAATTGCAGTCAGGCGTGCACGTGTTGCAGCCCGCCTCCTTGCTGCCAATTCCACTCAGAAAGATCGTAAGCTTCCTCACTCTTGCCCTTGTCCTCATGTGCAACATATTCAAAAGGGTTATGATGTCCAAATTGGTAGCAGCAACAACAAAAAATTTCAAGCAAATTTCTTCCACTTTTGAACATCAGTTTCTCACTGCAAAAGTAGGATGAACAGGCAAGGATTCTCTAGCATGACATCTATTGTCTTCACAACTTCTCCTTGAAGGGTCTTACCATCCATTCACTTTTCTTTAAAGCATCTATCTACTTGCATGTATGTTCTTCTGACCACAACCTCTTATGTCATTTATTACCCACAAAAATCTGCATTAAGAGATCTGCACCAACATTCTTCCTGGCAGGTTTTCTGGCCATGCTTGGACCCATTTGTTAAGCTTCCTACCTGATTGATAATACTTTCTTCTTCAAGGTCTTTTTTGCAGCAACATTGCTACTATTTTATGCTTCCCTCTTGTGACAATGGTCCTACTTTCAACTACAGATCATTGACAAACTCTGAGGAGTTGACAGTTCTCAATCATGTGCCACTCACTACATTCAGACAGAGATACAAAGACTTTGGACAATTGATGACACTACTTCTTCGTTTGTGGAATGTACCTGCAGATAGAAAGTCAAGAGCAGAAGTTGACAAGGATGCAGGTCCAGGGGAAAAGCAGTTGTCAAAGAGTCTACACAGCCTTGCTGATCTTAAGGTATGAGAATCTTTTTGTGTAGCCAGCATGATGAGGTACATAAAACCTAGAAGAAAAATTTCCTTCCTTGCAAAAGACTCAGTGCAAAATCTAGAAACATTTTGTTGTAGATGTGTATGTAGTCTAGCTGCCAAAAATGATATAATACCCCAGAAGAGTCTTCCACATCTTAGTCCTGTTCTATGATGCCTGTGGTAGAAGAAGAAATCATTATGCATTGTGTGCATCCTTTTGAGCATGAGAACACAAAATTCTCCTAGAACACATCATCCTTCTTTTGAATAAAATTCCCACATCTGACAACTACTTCCCAGAGGAGGCGCTATGATGCATGTACAGTTGCATGTGTGCAGGCAAAATTGGAAGATGAAATTAAGGCCCTGAGAGATACAGTTGACCTTCAGGAGTATGAACATCGCATGGCTGAATCCAAATATCAAAAGGTATATCCAAGCTCTCAAGAACCATTTGCTCAATATAACTTTGCAGTAGAATTGCAAGTTGAGACATAGAGATGGAGTGCTTTGATGCTTGAGGACTTAGAGTACATATGAGATATTAGTCTAGTAGTTGATGTGCAATCTTCCTTCATGAAGATAAGGGCTGCCTTCCTGTGAGTTATTTGGAATGTAGTGCATTATACTCCTTGTCTCTTTAAGTCATTTTGATGTTCCATGACAGGACCTGAAGAAACGGATTGAAGAAGAGGTAGAAGATACTACCAAGCAGAACGAAGAGATAGCTCAAAGATGGAGCATAGTAACTGCTCTGGAAGTCCCACAGGAGCTTGCTAAGCAGATTGAAGCACAGCACCAGGTATTTCGGTCAACTGTTTGCCACATGTGCTTCTTTGATTAGCTAAACAATTCCTCCTAATTCATTTTCCTTTAAATTAATAGCTATGCAGGATGGATTGTCTCATGTGTAACTTGTATGCCTTTGATGATTGACTCTGAACAGGCTTGCAATGCTGTACTGAATTCTAAAGACAAAGTCATTCAAGAGATTTGTGCACAGCTGAAAACCAAAGATGTAGAGTATAGTCTGACAGTTGAGCAGCAGGCCATAGACATCAACAATTTGATGGCAACCATGTCACGTCAGGTTTGCAGTCTCCTGCTCTGTCTGTCTGTCTGTCTGTCCATCTATTTCTCTGTGTGTGTCTCTTGCGTGTGCTCTGTATGTGTCTACATATAGGCTGCTCTGGACATTGTTTCTTGTGAACAAGGCTTAATCTTTGTGGTTATGGCAATCTTACTGTCCAGGGTAGGCTAACACTAAAGACAGCTATTCTCAGGCAGCATGACAATGAGACAGAAGTAGTTTCAAATACTATGACAACTTCTCTACTGCATTTTTGAGCATTGCTGACATTGAGAATGAAGTGAACAATGAAGCTCTGAAGCTTTCTTACTCTTCTTACAGCTGAATGAGACCTGAGGAGGATTGATATCTTTCCCATGTTTTCATGGCTAGGTGGCCACATTGAGTGAGACCTATATTGCAGAGCTTCATACAATTGAAATTGCTTTTCTTGAACAACGCCAAACTCTTCTTCACAGGTGTCCCTCTTCCCAAGCTTTTTCTGACAGGCTTGCAGAGATTTGAGCATAATTTTCATATGGTATATTCTCAGCAGGTTTTTATTTTCATTTAAGATGATCTATGAGCAATGGATCTCATCTCTAACATCTTCTAGATCTTGAATCTGGGGCAAACACTAAGTAAAATCTTGAGACAATCTTCACCAGCTGAGTTTGGAGTGCATGCATGCTACTGAACTGCTGTTGAACCATTGACTGATGTTTGCTTTTCTTCTTCTTGTCTAACCTTGTTGTATTTCACCACAAATTATGTGCATTGAATGCTTCTTACTTCCATGTGCAGCAATAAGTCAGAGATGGCAGCACTCATAAAAGAACGGCTGGCTATGGAGACAACATTCCAGGAAGACATGCAAGCCCGAAAAGAGGAGTTTGCAAAAGCATTGGATGACATACGGGATGCTGATGCTGAAGAATACAACATACTTAAAGTGCGACTGGAGTCTGACTTGCAGACTCTGGAGCAACACCATGCAACCATGCAGGCACTTCACATCTGCTCCAATTCTACGTTTCTCTCTCATCTTTGAGCATTCATCCCTCAAAGTCCCGTTGGTTTTTTTCTTGATTGGTCTAGTTTAATTGTTCTGAAATACTTTCTGATTGTTGCTGTTAACAGGCAGTCTATCAGTTTAATGCTGAGAAACTAGAGTACAATCATTTGGTGTTGATAGAAAGGGACCATGAAAACTACATTACAGCAAATCAGCAGAAGAGAAAACTAAACAAGCAACGTGACACATTGTGTACTCTCAAGGGCAGACATTCAGATCTTGAGAAGTGGTTTATTGATCAAAACTCCAAATTAACAGATGATTTTGCACGTGTCACCAAATTGTTGCAAGACCTGCAAACCAAGGAGCATGCACTTGAACAAGCACATGCAAGTTTGCGTCGCCAATTCTTTTGCATGCACCAACGTGCACTTTCCCTTCTTGTCTCCAAAGTGCTCCAGGTGTGTGCATCTCTCTCTCTCTCTCCCATAAACACTCAATTGATGAAGAGGAAGTAGCAACTTAAATGTCAGGCACTTCGGTGCAAAACAAAGGTATACATGACATTAATCTTCAGTTCAAAGTTGAGGGGGAAGAGAGAAAGGGACAGCCTTCAACCATGAGATTGGCAGCTACATCTATTGCTCTTAGATCAGGGTTCAACACCTCTTAAGCTGCAAAACTTGATCCTTTTTGTATCATGGTCATAACAAGAACATGTGAATGGCTCTATCCTCCATGATCTGGAGGGGAAAGCAAAATCGCAGGCACAATATTTTCATGTTGTGTATTTGCATTCATTGTCAATTTATCCAAGTTATTTGGACATCCAAGAGAAACCAAGCAAACACATCTCTTTTGTGTGGGTTGAAGAACATCAAAGTCACCTCTGCCATGCTTTCAAAGTCTTAGATTGTTGGTGTATGAATCCTGAATCTGGGGCAGATCATCAAGACTCCTCAACTCAGTGCTTGTCTAGATTGTGCTAGAATTCATGGAATGATAAACAAAAGATTGAAACCTTATTGTGCTTCACAGGATTTCTAGGCAGGCTACATGGAATATCCTGTTTCTACTCTACTTTGTGGCTCAATGTCAGGTGCAATTTCTACGGGAGAGAGTGGAGGAGAAGTGTTTGACATCAAACACCTTGCATTCTCTAAAACATGGATCACAACTCACTAGTGATTCAATGGATTCTCATAGTTAAGCCATGCTCTTAGAGTGAGTCTGTGTAGGTTCCAATCTATTGCCAAAGGTGGTGGTAATGGAGAACCAAAGGAGACATCAAAATTGGCACCCAATTTTGTAGCTTGGCTCTTAGGATTGGCTCTGGGTGGAGGGGAGACATTGAACAGGCTGACAAAGACATCCATGAGCACCAACTTGGATGGCGCTGGCGAGCTCCAAGTGACCAGATTTTTATTGAGTTGGGTTCTGACATACTCCTCAAAGCTGAAGAGGAAAAAGTGGAAGTAGCTCCTGAAGTGGTTGATGATTTGGCTATAACCATGAGGAAAGAAATCTACTCGACACTGCTTGCAACATTATGCAGTGAAGCATTCTTCCTTGTTGATGAAAAGACAAGAGAAAAACTACCATCCTTGTCACCTTCCCTGCAAGATTGGGTTCAATGCCAGTCTATATTGCAAGCTCTTGGAGTGCAAAATGGTGCTAGTCTAGAGAAACTACGTATTTCTCTTGCAGGTGTGTTTGACTCAACTTTTTCCTAAAACCACATAGATTGAACCCACATTTTGTTATTTCTTTTACTTGTTTTCAATGCCATGCATAAAAGGTAGCCTCTGCACAACATGTTTTGGATGATATGGTCTTGACATGCCTTCCATCACACCAAACATCGATGTGATGTTTTGATATATTGCAGGGAGAGGAGAAATGTCACACAATTGCATTGACAAGAAACTTGTTTCATTCTTGGAAGAAGCACAAGCTGCTGATGATAACTCCCAAGAAAGTTCAGAGCCAGAATATGACCCTAGAGGCCCCCCTGGTACTAAACTCACCAAGAAGGACATCATCAAATTGAAGTGGGAAAATTACTGGAGAAGCTTCACAACTGTCATCAATGCAAAAGTGTTCCGCATCTGGGGCATTCTTGAGCAAGCTCTTATTGCTTACAATCGTCTTCTGAAGGAACGGTGTGTTCTTATGTTGAAAATCCCTTGGAGCTTGGTCATTTCTGCATTTATGTTCAATGAAGCATTTGAAGGCAAAGAACAAAAACTAACTGAGGCTTCAATGGGTGTGGGTGGGGGTACATATGGGATCCAGCAAGTTGATCACATCAGAGGTAATTTCCTTAAGGGAGCAAAATGCAGCCCTACGCCAGGCATTGCACCAATGTTTGAACAAGGTTTAGTTCGTCACACTTTCCTTTGTCAAAGACTATCATCCATTGTGTGTTTTTCATAACCTTTTACTTGAGATGAGAACTGTATGAACTAATTTTGTTTTTAATCTAGTCAAAGGATTGAAACTGGTGATTTTGATTCTTGGTATAGAGACAACTCAAATTCATCAATGCCAAAACATTTCATTCATTTGTTGCACAAATTCTGACCAGTGTCAATCAGGCCAAATGCATGTCATGTGGTTTGACTGGAAGTTACAATAAATAATCTCATTAGACCGGGCCAAAGTAACTAGGTTCTTTTTGCAGGGCCAGAAAATCTCATGAAAGAGTGTTGATGTTTGGCAAAGACTGTACATTCCAAGGTGAGCACAACACAAATAGGCATGTTGTGCAAAAGGAGTTGGAGATGCAAAGTTGTCCGGACAGTTTGCCCGACAATTTGCAGTTGGCATTTATAGAATGTATTGTGTGTCATATACAATTTTAGGTGTTTATTTAGTACAATCCAAGCATTTATAGAATGTATTCCATCATCTCTTATGCATTTCAGGTGGTGCATTTCAGGTGGTCATTAAGTACACAATCCAAGAAGAGACACAACTAGCCAGATCTAACATGTTTTTGCAAAAACAAATTACAAAACACATGGCTTACCAAATCATGATATCACTGGCATTAAAACCTATAGCCAACCCATTTCAGCTCATAGCATGTTTGTAATACAACAGCAACAAAGTGATATCAATGTCCTATAACTAGAGATGCAGAGGGGACCTAATCTAACCGTTGAGAAGACAGACTACTGGCATCCTCAATAATCCACACAAAATTGGAAATTGCATTACCAATGCAAACATCACACTTCTGCCCATTATACTTTCCACACAGGATAAAGCAATTGGCATCTGTGACTTTGATTGGTCTCCCACTAATCAATCCCAACAATCAAATTTCCTGCAATGAACTTTATGAAGTGTGATAGTTCCCACATACCTGCCAGATTCTAAACTAGATGTCTAATAGCAGCAAATTTCCTGCAGCATTTTTCAGGCTCCACTTCAAGAATCCCATGTGCTCTCTCCCAGCTTTGCAATAGCATGAATTCTACAAGCATTCCCAAGCTAAGCCTTCCACACAGCCATGGCTAGTTTATAGCATCAACCTGATCATACCCTCCGCTTGATCATCAACTTAATAAGCACTAGACATCCTTTAGATGCATTTTTGGAACAACAGAGTTTTCTATCATAATACTTGACATCTAGACATGATCCATTGAATAACTTCTAATGAGCTACAGAAGCTGAATTCAAAGTCCGTTTCAGGCCAGCAAGATATTACATGCACAGTACCTCAGTTTGAGATTTGATACAAATCTACAGGATGTGCTTGTCAAACCCAACTATTAAGTCCCATAGACAAGAATTATGGGCAAAAGGCATATCTGAAGCATCTACAGATGGTACTGTGGAGTGGGTAAGCCAAAATTATCTAAGTGCAACTGTGTTGCTGTGAGAATCCAGGTCAATCTCCACTTGCACATCCATGGCAACCACAATGCACACACTCAACAACTTTTTCTTCCCGCAGATGCTTGGGCACACGGCACACACATGTTGTCCCAAAGTTGTGGTCACGGGGTTGAATGCACCGTAAACAACAAAGGCGCTCATAGCCCGACTGCCAGACCACAGACTAGTCAGTACCATGTCTGAGTTCTATGATATGATATAAATCAAACCTGGCTTCACTGTCATCTAATTTCAATGACTAGCATCAAAAGACTTCAGATCAGGCAATTTCTGGAGGAATACTCCACAAATGCTTACAAGAAGGTAGCCCTAGCAAAACACACACAATCCATCCAAATGGTTCCAGCTGCACTTCAGAACAAATCCAGCAGTCCTGGCCATAACAAGTGCAGCTGCCAAGCACAAAAAAAAAATGACACAAAGCAAATGACCTTCTTCCACTTGGCAATGAGATTCTTGTCGGCATGGCCTTGTTCTAAGCAGAAGTCAAAGAGCTCCCTGGATATTGCTTTCCGGCGGTAGAACAGATCATAAATATATCGGCTCTTCTGATGTGAGATTTTGAAGATAGGCCATAGAGCCTCACACTTCCTCTTTCCCTCATGGGTCTCATTCTCCGCTGCAACCACCAATCCATTCCGTTTCTCAAGATCAACTTTGGTATATACTCACTGCCCACAATTGTATGATGTTGTCCTTATGAATCCTGATATGCACCACAAGATGTGACAATACAGAGACAAAGTAATAGTCCACACATATGACAGATGACAGTAGAGGTTCTGAAACCATTTTGTGTAACAGTGTGAGTTGAGTGTCACGGATCCTGATGAGTCAGAACTATAGTTGCCTAAGTGGCCTGAGGTAATGAAACCCTAACCCTCAACAAGAAGACCTTGAGATCACCACTAAATGACTCTAACGTCATTATCCGTGTCAAGCTAATGTCCTTTGCGCAAACATCCAGAAAACTGTACACGTGACAACAAAATAGATCTCTCAACAAAGTCGGCGTTTGAAACTTCGGCCATCGTCTCATCACAGCAATTCCTTACAGCTCACGGAAGAACCAAAAAAACCTTACACCACGCATGTGACTAGTTAGCTGCTGTGGCAAGAACGTGGTGTCTAACCTCTGAGAGAGAGAGAGAGAGAGAGAGAGAACTAAACTCACCTTCGCGCATCTTGGACTCGAGCTCACGCAAAGTCGGTTCAATAAGCTCCCATCCTTCGGGATACACCGTCCTGTTTGTGCGCACCTTAGGCATCCTGAGGAACGTTCAATCGCGGTCCAACAACAGATTCCGCTTGCAAATCCGCACTGCCTCTGAAGGTCCTCAGCGTCCTCGCGTGCTTTGTTCGCAGAAATCGCAAAACCTCTCAACAGAAGACGAAGCTTGTTGCAGTTAGAGTTAGGGTTAGGGCTTGTGAGGGTAGTAACATAGTTCTTTTTTAAAATAAAGAAAACCCCCTCCTGATGGCTTTTTAATGGAAACCCCTCTTAATTGCCTTTAAGAGAAAAACCCTTTTAATGGCTTTTTCTCCTCTTCACTTGTTTTGTTTGTTTTTGCCTACCGAGGAAAGGGTGTTGTGTTTAGATTCATTATAGAGTATTAGTCTGTAAACCCATTTTGCAAGCAAAATGATCAAATAACCAAAAGACTAAAGTGTTATGTATCAAAGTCCATTTTGTCCACTTCTACTCATCAAATGAATGTTATGTAAAAAGGCACTCTTTTTTCCACAACTTGTGTGTGTATATTGTGTGTGTGTTTTATTTTTTTCTTACACACCAAAGGCCAAAGATCAAAACTTTTTTTTTTCTTTTGGGGTGGGTGGGGACATCATTTGCAAGAGAGATAGATGATAGGTATATTGGCTTTTAAGAGAGATAGATGATAGGTATATTGGGTTTTAATAACATATACCTTATTACTACCTTGGCAGTTTTCACACTGATTTACATTTTTTTCAAAAATGTTGAAATTTTCAATTTTTTATTTTTTTTCTCCCAAGTAACAAAAAAAATTCTGAAAGAAAATATGGAACATTCAAAAAAATTCTATTTGTTTGAAATGATTTTTTTAATTATTTATTTATTTGTTTGATAAACATTTTTTGAAATTTTTTATAATTTTTTTAATTAATTAAGTAGTTGACAAACATTGGTTCAACGTGTCAAAGTATTACAATATATGATATTATTATTAGATGCAAGAATAAACCCTCCCCCCAAATTAACAATTTGAGAGTATCCTAAAAAAAATCTACCTATTCAAAGTTTTTTTATAAAAATGGGGTTAATAAGTGAACGCAACACAAGTCGTAGTCTTGCCTAGTAAAAGGCATAGTTGACCCACAAAAGATATTTCATTCATTTCCAAAGTTTAAAAAATTATAAATGATGATTTATAAGAACATTCCATTTGAACTCAATACAAATTAAAAATAACAATTTCTCATAAGGATATCAACCATTGTTTTCTGGACTACAAAAGCAGCAGCTGTAGCAGCTCCACCACCACATGGAGAAGAGGGAGGTCGACCAGGAAGAGCTTGCTGCTACGTGGTGTGCACCCGCAATTCCACTTTACCCATCGACAACTTTTGCGGAACACCGCACTTCTTCTCAGAGTACACCGGATACAAGCAGTGGTGGCACTCAGAGATCACGGAAATTGTAAGCTTTCTTGTCTTGTTCCTCTCTCGGTGTTTGTCTACTGCCTTCGTCTCATGGTTTGTTTGCCGAAAATTGTTGACCTGATATCTTCCGAGGCAAATCGAGGGATTGGACACATTCTATGCAAGATGCAGCACCTCATCGTGGTTTCTATGTGATCGAACCACATGATTTAGAAGGAAGTTTTTCTGCAGTCCCTGCAGGTCAGAGAGAGAAACTGTGGCAGAAGTTCTTTTTGGATCCTTCACAATGGTGGGATCACAGAGCAGAGAAGGTAACTGAACATGAATCCTGTCAGAGTTCACATGTCAATATAGCCACAGCTGTCAATCTTGTTGCTCCTCTCTTGGTTACTATTTCTGCCTTGGTCTAAACTTGGCAGAATTTTTTTCTCAGGTCCTTTGCACTAGTTGGATACTAGTAAGTAGGCTGGAGAAGGTAGATAAATGCAACATGCTGATCGAGAAGGTCAGTGCAGGTCAGTTCAGCTTTCTCTGTACTTAAAATGCCATTTATGCCTGGGTTGTGGAGAATACATGACTGATCAGCTTGATTGGGATTTCTGATTTTAGACAAATGGAAGGTACCCGGATTTCAAACACAAGAAGACACAAGAATCACTTTGGCTTGATGACCCAATAAAACCGCCATGGGTGGCAGCAGAGATGGCTGCAATGGCACCAGGCACAGTGCAATTAAGCATTTTTGGATGGAATCAAAAGCTTACAAAATATGTGAAGGATGGGCAGCCAGAGAAGGCTATGCAGTATTTCAGACAAATACAACGAGACGGAGTGAGTCCTGACAGCTTCACTTTTGTTCAGGTGATTAAGGCATTTGCTGGTTTAGGAACACTGGAAGACAGCAGGTTTGTTCATAAACAGCTCATTCGAAGTGGTTGTGAGTCTAATGTCTTTGTGGGGAGTAGCTTGGTTGACATGTATGCAAAATGTGGGAGCATTGAAGAGGCTTGGAAAGTGTTCAACAAGATGCCATCTCGAAATGTGGTTACTTGGACCACCATGATATTGGGACATGTGCAATGCAGCCAAGGGCAGAAGGCATTGGAACTATTTCGACAAATGCAACAAGAGGGTGTACGACCAAGCTCTGTTACATTTGTGGGGGTGCTGAAAGCATGTGCCAGTGTAGCAGCAATTGAAGAGGGCAGGTGCGTTCATCAGCAGATCGTCCAAAGTGGTTTGGAGTCTGATGTCTTTGTGGGAAGTAGCTTGGTGGACATGTGTGCAAAATGTGGGAGCATGAATGATGCCGGGTGCATGTTCAACAAGATGCCATCTTGAGATGTGGTTACTTGGACCACCATGATATTGGGACATGTGCAATGCAGCCAAGGGCAGAAGGCACTGGAATTATTTCAGGAAATGCAACAGGAAGGTGTGCAACCAAACATTGTTACTTTTGTGGGGGTGCTGAATGCATGTGCCAGCATGGTTGCACTTGAAGAGGACAGGTGTGCTCATGACCAGATCATTCAAAGTGGTTTGGAGTCAGATGTCTTTGTGGGGAGTAGTTTGGTTGACATGTATGCAAAGTGTGGGAGCTTGGAAGATGCTTGGAGTGTGTTCAACAAGATGCCATCTCAAAATGTGGTAACTTGGACTGCCATACTTGGAGGATGTGCAATGCATGTGATGCTAAGGAAGCTCTTAAACATTTTGAACAGATGTGTGAAGGTGTACAGCCAAATGATGTCACTTTTGTTTGTCTTCTCTCAGGTTGTAGCCATGAAGGTCTGCTGGATGAAGGCATGTGGTGTTATGCTTCAATGGTCACAGAGTATATGATTTCTGCAAATTCAGAACACTACACCTGTATGGTCAACCTTCTTGGCTGTGCTGGCCATCTACAGGAGGCAGAGAATATGGTCATGGCAATGCCCTTTCAACCACATGTGGGTGCTTGGATGACCTTGCTCAGCGCTTGCAGAATTCATGGTAATGTGGAGATGGCAGAACGTGTTGCAAAGCAAATTCTTGAATTGGAGCCTGACAATGCTGCTGGTTATGTGCTGCTGTCAAACATCTATGCTGCTGCTGGAAACAGGCACCTCTGTGAGAATGTTGCATGGCAGAGAAAGGAAAAAGGTGGGAAGAAACAGCCAGGTTGCACATGGATTGAAGTGAATAATGAGGTACATACGTTTGTAGTAGATGATCAAGACCACCCCCAGATGATTGAAATTCACGCAGAACTGCAGAGATTGTCAGGACTCATGCATGATGCAGGGTACGTGCCTTGTACCAAATTTGTTCTGCATGATGTGGAAGAAGAAGAAAAGTTGTTCCATTTGTGTCACCATAGCAAGAAACTGGCTATTGCATTTGGACTCATCAACACAGCTCCTGGTACTCCTCTCCAAATAAGAAAAAATCTGCGTGTTTGTGAAGATTGCCACACTTCCACAAAGTTCATTTCAAAAATAGTTGGGAGAGCAATCATGGTGAGGGATGCCAATCGCTTTCATCACTTTGAAGATGGTGTTTGTTCTTGCACGGACTATGGGTGATGCCAGTAGTCTGTCTTGTCAATCATTCTATCAATCTTGTTTTGTTTGCAGCATGTCTAGCGGTATTGTAGCATAGTCAAAGTTGAACGCTGTTATCAGATGTGGTGCCACTAAAAAGATTGGCAAAGATCCTCCCTGGAGTCTTGGATTCCTGCATCTACCATCCCTACCACTGCAGTCAGGGCCTTCTCTAGTAGATTCTGTATGTAAGGAGTTATTTTGGAAACTGAGTGGATGTGTAGACTTTTCATTTTGTAACCAGAACCACCGCTTGGTTATGGATTCTGGGAAGTGGCCTTGGTGGCTACTGTGTGCCTCGGCTGGCAGATCAAGTGGGTGAAATCATCCTTAGTTGATCCAACATCTACAGTGGTAGTCTGGTCCAGTGGTAATCACTAATAACTAATAATTCCAATTTATTTCTGTTTGCTTCTAAACACTATAATATTCTTGTCTCAGAGTGAAAATTTTAACTTTTTATGGATCAAATATACCCACTAGGAGGCTTTGCTCGGCAAGGTGAAGGTGCCAGTGTAGGTGCCCATTCACGCTGGCCCCTAGAAACACATGCCAAGACAACTAACTATAAAGGTGATTATATGCACAAAACAGTGTTACAATATGTATGGCGCTCTGGCAAGGTAGCTTGGCAATAAAGGCAACCTCTTCTCCAGGCATGGGGCTTTTATGGCTCAAAAAAGTCCTCAATATTGTGTGTAATGGTTATTAGACCTGAAATACATGGTGACATTTCACCAAGAAAAGATGCACCCACCAGAGCCCAGCGTTTATGTTTGTATGATGACATGCAAATTGTGAATTTGAATTAGATGGTGTCTGATGAGTGTTTCCAGGGTATTATGTCAAAATTGAGGATGGCCAAGAAACAATGTTCAATTTCTAAAAATACAAACTTTGACTATGGAAGGTGCAAATTTTGTCATTTTGCAATCTTTGAATTCCTAGGAGGGGCATCCAACAATAAAACCCTAGCTAGATTGTGTTATCAATTAATGAACAAAAATCTGAAAAATTATTAGGTCCTTGTCTTCTTTTGAGGTAAACCTAAAGTAATGGTTCATGTGAACTTGGATGAATTCATGTGAATGTAGTGTATTACCAGAAAGATATTTGCATGTGATTCAAAACATATTTTATACAAATGAAGGCCCAAAAAAATGGAAGCATTGACTTTCAACAATTTTATTGATCAACTCAAATAGTTGACATGCTAGATTATTAGTAATCATCATATATTGTGAAATTTCCAAGGTTTCGAAATAGTTCATTACAGAAAATGAATTTTGTGGGTATCCTGATTTAATTAAAATTCAATAATGAAATACTAAAACTTGGGCACCATGTTATAAGATTGTTAAAGTACGAAAAAAACCCTAATACAAGGGTTTCAAAGGTTGAAATGCATGCAACACATTTAGCCAGACAATTTCATTGTCACTTTCAATCTCTCTACCAAAATGTAGTCTTTAACCATGTTGGCAAGTTTAGGGTACTTGATTGGTTTTTTGGATGATTTTCAGCTACCAAAACTTATATTTTGTTGGAGTCAGAATTACAACTGGACCATGGAATTGACCCCATGTTGGAACTATATTTGGAGCCAAAACAAGGTTGTTGGGATGGATGACATCGCATAACCTACCAGAACGTTCCTAACCTACCAGAACGTTCCTATACATATAATCCCACCAATGCAATACCCATGCCACTGCATATATAGAAAACCATGCAACTTTGAACAAGATGTATACAAAAGCAACCATGCATATTGTCATGTGCAGCCTGCAGTGTGACAAATCATTGAGTGAGCAAGAAACTATTGAAAGAATTAAGGAGGCTAAAGTGCCTGCAGAGATCCACAACATATCAACATGATATCTTCATACTCAAATGTCACAATGATCATCAGCAGATATCTTCACTTTCTCCTCTGCACAACAACCCGGGCATCAATTCCTCTTGTACACTATGCATTGCTTACCAGTGTGTGACTACCATCAAGGTTGGTGCCATTGCCATTGCTCAACCTGGCTAACTTAAAATTACCAAATGTCCTCTCAAGCAACATGTATATGAATGAAGACTGACCAAACCATATATATTTACATGATCTATCCTCCAAATCTAAATCTACAAGTGGTCCACACTTGTGACCCATGTTGACAAGGATGCACAAACCATGCTGGTGAAGCCAGGTGCTCCTTCTCCTAAAGTAGTTAGTGTCTGTGCAGAAACCTTAAACTCATGCTATACCCCAAGATTACAATCAATTGGCATCTAGACCTCTTGGAAGATTGCAAAGAAGTCTCGAAATTATGGGCTAGAGGTTTTGTTTCTGGGAGGCGATTATGTTGTCTGGGTAGCACTAGGTTGATGTGTTGAAGGTGCTTACAAAAGTGATTTCAATAACAAGGGGTGTCTACATCAGGAGCAGAATTCATACAGTGATATGTGCATGGATGTTGTTGGTTGATGGGTGGGAATCTAGCATCGGAAGTTTGTAGTTGGAACCTGCCATCTATAGAGCCATTATACCAGCTTGTTAATGTGTGTGTACATGTGATGGCATGGTACTAGGCATCATGATTGGTATGCGCAGACAGTCCTTCACTCCCTCACTAGCAATCATATTATTATAACTTCATCTGAATATTCATTTTCCATTTCTGAAAATATTATCCACTATGTACTCCCCGATGTTGATGAAAAGGCTCAATCCAAGTTTGGATATTGTTGAAAATGGGTGACATTGGCAGCTCAGTTTAAGGGAGGCAATTTTTTCTAATGTGTACACACATGATCATGGAATCATAATAATCCATCTCACAAAAATGGAGTAAAATGTAGTAAAATCCACACACACATGACTGCCGTACTCTTCTAATGACAAGAATATCTAATATTGTAACACCTTTCTAGTTTGCATTAATCAGAAATCCAAGTGTTGTCAACAAAAGAATTAGCCCTTCTAGATGAAGCTCTTAGACATTTATGATAAAAGATTTTAAGCTTTACAAAGGAATATCTATGTGTACATCCCAATGTACTTGATAATACAATCTATATATTATTTCCATCTCACTTCAGAACTACACTTTCACTATGTAGGCGGTATCATAGCATGTTAGTTGCAACATAGTTAATAGCTAGTTGTATTGAAGTTGAATGAAGGTCTCAAATTGGTGGATTAGTAATATTTACACAATAAAAACATACTGGCACTAGTAGTTGAATCAATAGAAAGCTTAGTTAAATATTAATCATATAAATGTCGAAAATGTCATTTCAAATGAATGGTGGAAATGCTAACATGTGTCTTGATCATACAATAGCATTATGTACAATCAATTGCAATGTAGTAGCACATTAAGTCCCACATTTAGGCCAGTTGCATAATAGTTGTACAATGCAACTACTAAGTAACTTCTTCACAAAGTCAAATACAATTGACTGCTCGCAAGGTGGTTTAAGTTTTGTCAAGTGAGAGGCATGGTAGTTGTGAGTGTGAATTGGGTCCAAAGTTCCTAAAGGCGTTAACTTTGGCTAGAGATTGAAAAAATGAATAAGGAATTTGAGAAACTATGTTGGGAATACACAAGTCATCCAAAAGAAGAATTGTTGAGGATTATGTTGTGTCTACAAATAGTGAATTGATGGTTCTATGATGTCTCTTGACAAGTCATCATGGAATTGTGGCAGGGCATTATACATGCTTGGAGAGTAATCTAAAGCACAATATCGCCAAGTTCTAAATGGGTGGATTTGGTGGTGTTGTCAGTTTTGAAATGCATGAATAAATTTGTAACTCATTGTTGTTTGATCTTCTAGGCATTCCCATATGATTACAAAGATAGGATGTTGTAATTTGTTGTTGATCTTCCATGTTAAACAATGTTTTAGGGTTTTCCTAATAGTGATATGGTTTTATGACATGAATCAATTTAGACATGTTTAACATTGTTGAATACCAATGACATATGTTGTCTTGTCTTTCCTTGAAATTTATGTCACAAATTGTTGGCAACCTAGAAACCACTTCCAAATTATTGGTGAGCTTAGAATCCTTGACATTTCACCTTCCCTTGGTGGTTATGAAGCCCACAATTATTTCTTATTGGTGAGTTTTGTCATTTGTTGAAAGCTTTTGCATAAGATTAACTTGTCTAATTCAGGCTTTGATTTTAGTTTTGAAGGACCGTTTTAGAATATATATGCTAAAAATGGATGCAGTATGTCCCACCATAATTGGCTTTTACAAAAAATATTTATTTATTTATTTGCAAGTCCTTATTTATTACTTTAGTTGAATCCATCACTAAAATGAAGAAAATGATTGTGATGGAAATGTAAATCGTCTATTGACAACAAAGATTTGTGACAAGGATAGAAAGTTTCCCCAAAGGTTTCCCACATGAAGCACATTTCACCCAAAACTCAGGAGCATCTTGAAGCATAATTGGTTTGTTTTCTTCGGTGTCCATTTTATTTCATAATCATTTGTTTTCTATATATGTGCATTTGAATTGCACTTGCAAATTGAATTTGGTAGTTGGGTTTTCAAAAGTGAAGAAATCCTTAAAGATGGTTGGGCTTGCATATTATGGGAGGAATTTGATGCCACTGCTATTCAAACTAAAATTGCAAAGTATTGTCATAATTGTGAGAATTGGACAAATACTAAACAATTTATAATTTGAATTGGGCTTGTGTGTAGGATGACAACATGTTTACAATAATCATTGAAGATGATAGGCAAAGCCTATGCTTATAGTGGGAGATGGATCTTATACATGGCATCCATGTTGTATTAGATTCATGTGGCCTTCATGGATATATCAAAACCATATTCCTAAAGAGGAATTTATGTGCCATGTTGAAGGAGGTGATTTGTATATTCTATGCAATTGGGCCACGCCAAACATGAAAGACAATTTTGCAATTAACTTAGACTTTGAGGCCTTTCAAAATCATGGTATGAACTACAAAAAAATCCTCCCTATTTTGCAAACTCATTTTGAGGTAAGTAAACTAGGCTATCAAATTTTTTTATTAGAAATGTGTTAATTATAATTTAGAAGACATGTTTAAAGATGAAATAAATAGCAACAACTACCTAAGTTTTAACATTGTTTTTATGCCAACCATATTTCATGAAGGATTATAACTTTTCACAATAAGTTGTCTAGAACCTAATCAAGGTACTTGAAATGACCAACCTATGAATTGGTTTAGCCTTGAGGTTATTCATTTTCATTATTTAAAGATAATGTGTAAGAATTTGGTTTCATTTGTTTTCTAGTTGAATTTATGGGCCATTTTACCCCAGCCATTTGGATGCACTCAAACCTAGCATACATTTGTAACAAATCACTAATCATAAACCCTGGGATCATATGTTGTGGAAATAAACAACCCACCACAATTCATACATGCTTGGATGGTGATGTAGATGGGATCAAAAAGGGCCAAATGTAAATGGAAGTAGCTTCTACCAAAATAAATCAATAAGTATTAAAATGATGCATTTGGTAACATTTTATTCTATTGTGTGAATTTGTTTTGTGGATTTGCAAAAGTGTGTGCAAGAGTGTGAAACCCATGAGTTGTTGAACAAATTGAATGATACAAACATGGACATCATGGTGGATTTATTCAAGGGTAAGAAACCCCCCGCTCCATTGCTTGTCCCTACTTAAGGCGTTGACGTTTAGACCTCCAAACGTGCAAGGTGGGCATTAATAACTTTGAATACTAGAATTTCATTGAATGTTTTTAGGGACAACATTTTGTTTCAATTGAAACTACAAATTTATGAGGAACATAATCAATGTGGAAATTGAAATAGGGTTTCAAGTACAAGGTTACTTATCCCTATCTTCCTTGCCTTGTTGAATCATTAGTTGCCCCAATATTGTAGAATGGTATTATTCTAATTAACTTTCATTTATGAATGGTATCAAAATTATTTTTGATCATTTGAATTGCGTTGGGGGTTTGGAGCATGTGTCCATGTTGTAATGAACAATGGAAACATGATCGTGTTTGTCTCCCTTAGTTGTAGAAGTTGACAATGGGGCCAAATACAATTTTGAAAATCATCTTTCCCTAATTCGCCACATCTTAATGCTTATGTTGTTGGAGTGGGTGGGAAGATCTAGGAGTCATTTAAATAACAAAAATACTACATGCAAAACCCACCTTTTGTTTGTGTTTGGTCACAAAAAGGAACATAATCAATAGAAGAAATATTCATCAACAATAATGATACTATATTTTGGTAGTTTCAATTTCAACACAATCTATAGAATAATTAATTATACTAGTGAAGATCATTCATTGGAATTAGTTTAGGTAGGACAACTTTAAGTTCCATATGACATTCTTCGGATAATTTCGAACTGAAATTTGTTTAATTGATTATCAAGTAAAGAAGAATAGATGGATGTATTTTCATACATTTGTTTTCAATATCATAATCACCAATGCAATTCAATTCAAGTTGCATGCAATGTCATTCAATATTTTCATTGGAATGGAACATAATTTCTACATGACCAATTCATTTTTTGCATCAATTGATTGACACTAATATTGTGTAGCAATATAAAGCCCAAGTTATTTTTGAAATTTTCATTTTGAGAAAAAAAAAATCTTAAATATTTTAATTTTTTCATTAAATTTTCTCTTTGATTTTTTTTGAAAATTTTAACATTTCTGAAGATAACATAATTAATGTTGAAATTGCCAAGGTAGTTGGATATCTCAAATCTTGAAAGATTTGCTACTAGTTGTATAGGTTAGGAATTTTTATATGAAACATTAGGTGGTACAAATGTTTTGGCTATTGTTATAACATCCACTAATAACAATTATTGTGAAATTTGAAGTTTAAGTACTTCCAATATCAATAATGACTTGATATTTCATGATGATGTTTTATTTACATTTGAATTTTAATTGCATTTGGATAATTTCTTGATAGTCATGGGAGGAAGAATTCAAACTTCTCAATAGTGTAACCATCTCTTGAATCAAATAACATAAGTCTATGTTGGAAAAAGGGTTGAACAATATATTCATCCTTTTGTTTAAGATGCAATTGCATCCAAGGAGATTTTTGAGTTTGAGTATTGATCTTCAAACCTTCTCAAACTTGAATTTTGGCTTTGGAAACATATTTAGCAAACAACATTGAATGTTCTCTTTCAAGGTCATCAACATAAGAAATATCTATCTTGCAATAAGCTTTCGGCTACAAATAGCTCTCCATGTTTTCCATTGTTTGAAAGCAATAAGCAAATATGAAATGTGAGTTTTTGTATAGGAGAATTGCTAGTTTTGAGGCCATTATGTGTTTTGAGGTGCCTAGAATTAGGGTAATAACTTGAGTTCCTAGGCACAAGGAACGTAGAATGGCCAAAAAAACTAGCCCCTTTTTATGTAAAAATCAAGGATTTTTTTAAAGGTAGATTTTTTTTGAAATGTAAACACAATGAAATATTTTTAAAAAAATCTCCTTAACAATGTACATCAAATAAGAAAGGAAAAATAAATTCAAGTTGTTATGATACTTTTAGTTCCTGGTGATATTAAAATGATATTTCAAATAATCCTTATTTTGGACCTACTTTTGGTCCTCATTATTCTCATTCATCTTCCTTTTTGAACTATTCATGAAGTTCATCAAAGTGAGGATCACTACTCAAAATTGAGGATGAACTCCTTAAAATGACAATTATAATTCTTTTTAAAAACTAGATAATGGTTTAGCTAGGTATGGCCACAGAGATTAGGATACTACTTAGGTAGGGAGATAACTAGGTTAGGGCCTACCTACCTCTTTACCTACCTAACGGTTACCTATGAATTACCTACCTACCTATTTACCCACCCATCTACATAGGATATTAGCAATGAAAAATCTACATTGGAGATTACATAGGGCCTACCTAGGGACTTACCTAGGGGCTACCAAGGTGCCTACCTAGGTTAGGGGATATATAGGGGCTAATTAAGAAGCTACCTAAGGCTTGCTTAGAGAGTTATAAAAAGATTTCCTAACTTAAGGGATATTTAGGGGGCTACTTATGAACAAATGAAAGACCACATAAGTGATTACCTAGGTTGTGGGCTATTTAAAATAAGGTCCATCAAAAGCTTACATAGAAGGTTACATAAGGAGTACTGGAGGTGCTACATTGGGGCTACCTATGGACTCACTTGAGTTAAAGGATACTTGAAGGTTATTTACAAGACTACATAAGGTTTATGTAGGGGCTATAATTTAGCCATAAGTAATCCTCTAAGTAGTCCCTAGGTAGTCTTCTATGTAAGTTCTATGTAACCCCTTTTTGCACTTTGAATCAATCCTAGGTAGCCTCCTAAATAACCCCTAGGCGTCCTTCAATTAAAAAAATCTTTAACTAATCCCATAGGTAAGCTTTATGTATCCTCTTCAGTAGCCTTAACCTAGGTAGACCTTTAGGTGTCTCCCTAGGTAGTCCTTATGTAAACCTTACATAACAATATTTCCCCCTCTAAATAACCTCTAGGTATCCCTTCACCCAAGAAATCTCCAACTAACCCCACAAGTACTATAAGAATGTGAAAAATAAAAAATATGTTCACACTTGGGCCAATGACATAGACTACATTAGTGGTTAGCATAGGAAGAAAATACAATCAGCTTGGGTTGAGGAGGAAACTCGAGTTTCCTAATATGTTATTTGTATCTGCCCCAATCCCATCTTGCGTTTTGATCATCATCCATAATTTTAGTGAAACCCTTTAATTCATTGTTCTGCTCCTAGGTTTTCCTATCTTGTTGGATAACTTGATTGTATAACATCCATTTGTTTGATGAGAAGGGACACAAGTAGTTTCAATTTGTTCCATCCAAATAGGTTAAATCTTTAGTTTGGAATCATGTAGATGATTCACTTATCAAATATGATGTTTGGCTTGGTAATTATGAAAGCAAAGCAAACAGAATGAAGAGAATAAAAATTATGGTATAAGTTTTATGCGCATTCAAAAGTTATGTACCATATTGAAGTATGTTATAACATTCGATATGGTGCATGGTAGTGAGAGATTGCAAGGAAGGGTAAGGTGCTAATAGATTTCATTATGTGAATGGTGACACATTATTAGAAGGTGGGCTAATGTCATAAAAGCTTCTAATTCAACAAACTTACTTCAAATTTAAACATTCATTGGAGCTGAAGTACCTCAAAGACCTCCCAACACCGTCATAAATATTGCTTGCTTCCAAAGGTGGGACTGCATCACAAGTCTTTGCAACACTACCTATCAAAAGCATATACCCATACAATCAAATCAATTGTATGCCCAAAGCAGGTAGATATATGTACTTGAGAAGACTCAATGGACTGGTGTTTTAGCTCATTGAAAAAATTGA
Source organism: Sphagnum tenellum (assembly GCA_963921925.1). NCBI lineage: Eukaryota > Viridiplantae > Streptophyta > Sphagnopsida > Sphagnales > Sphagnaceae > Sphagnum > Sphagnum tenellum. The sequence continues at coordinate 11,120,280 of OY998159.1, read as the reverse complement.
TACATGGTCTTAACTCGTCCCAATTGGAATCTTTGTTCTTAGACCATGAGTAATTTCAGCATTCTATCAAGTATGGTAATCTTTCTCTTACAACATCCCAATTGTGAATCCATTTCCAAGGTACAGTATGGGCTTTCCTTGTTCATACTAAAGTTACTTGTATCCTGCTAGGCAAAAAAAATGAATGGTTTCATGTCCTTCTTCCAAAAACATTTTTACCCTTCAAAAGCAAGGCGAAAAATAATGGTACCCTTTCAACATGACGGACAGAAACAAACTATTCTGCTTTGTTGGATTGGCAAAAAAGGGACTTACCCTTCAGTTTAGAAAAACTTGAAAAGCAGAGGAATTGGGCCCTCACACAGGTCAGGCTTCTGCATGGGGATGTACTTGTCACCACGCAGTTCTGATGGCCTTCTCTATCATACCTTGACACAGCCATCCACAGGCAGCATTCTTGTTGTGCATCCCCATTTGTGCTTTGTCATAACTCAAATCTCCAAGCATGTTGCAATGCTCTTAATCAGTTCTCAGACTTGCTGGCCCGCTGCACCCCAAAAGATGGTCAATCATTTTAAACAAAGGTAGTAGCCATACCATGTCCGGATGCGCAAAGTAGCACACAACCACCTTCCATACTGGTGGTGCTTGGGTCCCTTTCAAATATGAGGCTATTTCGTAGGTAGTGCTGGAAATCCTAGTGTACAAAAACATGTCTGAGTGATCTATTCCAGAGACTGTATTTGAAAATCACAAATTTGCACATTACTCACCTGCAATTTGCTAACATACGGCTTCAACTCAACCATACCATCACTACCAGTTGCACGCCTCTTCCCCAGAGGCTTCCCTAGACTCTTTGCTTCCTTCCGCCGTTCTGACTTAAATTCCTTCAGAGTTGCACCACGTGGTCCACTCTGCCACACACGACCAAAATTCGGGAGCCACATGGCACCATCTTGTTGATCCACACTATCATTTGTTTGCTTGCCTCTCTCCTCTCTTTCAATCTCTATCCTTCGTTGTTCAGCCCATGCAGCTCCTACCCGGTTTGGAGGCCTCACGCGTGCAAGCCGCCTTTCCTGGGTTGAAGAAAGGAGAGTTTTGTTGGTGGCACTCGACCCCTGTCCGTAATCAGTTGACTTCAGCCAGGGAGGGGTAGCCCCTGAGTGTACATTACCCTCTCCTGCTGGTGCAGGGGGACACGAAATGGAAGTCAGATCTGCAAGCAACAGAGACACAAAGGAAGCTGATTTTTGTGAAAAAAACTGTGGAAGCATTATTGTATCAAGAGTCAAAATGACAGAACAAAGAAAATGTCCAGCTTACTTAGACCAGAAGCAGATTGAGTCTGTTGCAAAGATACTGAAATTGATCCAGAAGAAACAAAAGGCTTCAAATTGCCTTGAGAAAGAATAGGTTGCAGCTGCCCATCATTTGGAACCTGGAGGGCACACATGTTAGGTTTCTTTCTCTCTCTGAGTGTCCAAAATACAGCACAAAGAAAGCTTGAGAGCAGTAAGACTTCATCACAGGGGAAGTTAGCCATAAGGGAACTAGAAGCTGATTGCTAATTGCTAACTATCATCTGTCCCAGAGCTCTGCTACTCATATCTGAAGCACTCTCACAACAACCACCCAACAAACCCATGCTGCTGATTTACAGTTACCTTTTCAGCACCCGACATTGAGGACTGTGGCTGATGCTCATGTACTGTAGCCGCACAGAAATCTCCAGTACCCGCTGAGCCATGATTCTGGAGGCTTCCAAGTGTAAGGACTGATAAAGGCTGAACAGTACCTATGGAAGTAACAAGAGAAACACTCTGCCTACTTTCTAGTTTAAACAGGCGGCCTTCAGAGAAATGGGCCATATTAGAATGGATATTGTTTGTCTCAACACGCTCCTTGCCATTGTTCCTCACCTCTCCTGCTGCTGCTATTGGCACCTCACAC